>VZQC01014276.1:220644-333832 GCA_009823505.1 Rhizomys pruinosus
GCTCCGACCCTCCCCCTCCGCCCCCCTCCCCACATTAGTTGTGGGACCTTGGATAAGTCATTTCACCTGAATTTCCCTGTAGGTAAAACAAGAGCAATTACATTACACAGTTGAAAGATTACGTCACATAGTTGAAAGCATTCTGGTTATCATAAAGGGCCACACAAGGGTTGGGTATGGAAACTCCCATTGTATCCCCGACTATGAGATGAGCAGGGGCCGTGTGCACATCACACAGCCAAGGAACCTGGGTGGCACGAGCACTGCATTTAATCTCAAGATCTGCTCTTTCTGAAAGCAAACGGCCTCTGCCAACAAATAACTTGTGTGTGAGTTTAGGGGTGGGAAATGGGGGGTGGGGTGGGGGGACACCAAGCCTGTAACTATTCACTCAAGGTCTTAAGAGAAAGGACATTTAAATAGATGCTGGATTGAAGGAGCTGCTATTGTGTTCTGGGATCAGTGTGTGACAGCAGTTACTAATGCCTCTATCTGAATAAGGTGGCCTGAGTTTATTATTCTCATTTCCTTGCTGGGCGTACAGAGGTTCAACATAAGATGGGGTCGTTACGCTAAACCCATTGTAGGCTGAAAACAACCTCGACAATTGCAAAAAGTCTTTAATTACTCCTAGGCTGCTGAGCAGCCTCACTTATCAACTCTTACCAGTACAGCACACTGGAACATCAGCGGTTTTCCCTCCTGGTCAACCACCTGGACTCACTCACGATTGCTCTCAATAGCACGGAGAACTACAGAACGCATATCACTAACCTGGGAAAAAAATCTACGTTCACAATCCCAGCACCACATCTACTGAACCTGTATCACTCCAATAACTTTGGAAGGTAAAAAAAAAAAAGTAACAAGTTGAACCTACCTGGAGAGGACTGCCTGTATTCTCTCCTTGGAGGTGACTGGGCATATCTTTCTCAGACCCTTGAGGATGGGAAGTCCTTTATAAAACACTGCAAGGCCTCACTGAACGTTCTACCTATCTGAGCCCCTGTTTCTTTGTCCCTGAGTTGGGTCAAGGAGATTCCCTCAGTGGTCCATCTCAGCTCTTGGGTCCTACCACGATTCCACAACAGGAGAGAAGCTTTTGATCGAGTTAAAATGGGTTTTCTAAACTTGGTTCACAGGCAAGAGCGTGTGGTGGAAGAACAACAGATACTGTGGTTTCTTTGACCCCACAAAAATAGTGGGGGGCTCCATGTCCTGATGAGGGACACTACTCTGAGAAGCTGCACCCACCATTTCAGATCAGAGTTACCCCTGAAGTAGGGGAGGGGGCATGACCAGGCATTGGAGAGACAGAGAACTTCATAGAGGGAGGTACCCCCAGCAGGCCTCTGCCAACAAATAACTTGTGTGTGAGTTTAGGGGTGGGAAATGGGGGGTGGGGTGGGGAGGACACCAAGCCTGTAACTATTCACTCAAGGTCTTAAGAGAAAGGACATTTAAATAGATGCTGGATTGAAGGAGCTGCTATTGTGTTCTGGGATCAGTGTGTGACAGCAGTCACTAATGCCTCTATCTGAATAAGGTGGCCTGAGTTTATTATTCTCATTTCCTTGCTGGCAAGTGTACCCAGAGACCAAGCTTAATCTGAGTAGGACTGTCTACAAACACCCTGCGTGCCTGGCACCCAGGGTGGAGGCTGCTTTCCTGTCTGGGCACTGCCACTTTCCATTCCTTTCACACCGCACTGTGTTGACATGTTGGTGCCTGGCCTTGCTCACAGGGAATAACCAGCGAAGGCGCCCAAAGGCGGTGCCTGGCTCCTGAGCTGGCAGCAGACCAGAGCGGCTTTGTTTAGCATCTTCCCCTGAGGTGGCAGCCAGGCAGCCACCGAGCGACTCTGGAGCTACAGTTTCTCCAAGTGCCTCGGAAGCAGAATGTCTCCAAACGTCAGGGAGGAGAGTTTACAACTTGGTCCTTTTCCTGATGTGCCTTTAAGCCAATTATTTCTAGGGCTAATAATCCTTGCACTCCATTGAATTAAACATTGAGAAGAGAGAAGGAGTGTGCATCTTTAAAATCCATGAAATCACAAGCAGATTGCATGAGTCATTATTCCTTATGAATGCTTGATCATCTCATGGCTGTTATTAATATTAATAAGCATATATATCCACACACACACACATAAACCCACAGGGCATTGGGTAGAGCTCAAGGAGGACACAGCCTCTGTCCTTTGGGACCCATAGAAGGCTGTCTCTACGACACTGTAGTGAATCACAAGAGTATTGTAACAGTCAAGGTTTTAAACACCTAAAAATCAGTACTATCATTAGCAATCAGTAATCACTGTTATAGAAGAATAAATCTTGTAATCTCCAAATTACCTGTTTGCACCAATTAGAGTTCGACTGATGAAACATACCAATCAAAGGGGAATTTACTGGAGACACCCAAGCTTATCTGTTCTTTTTTTTTAAAAAAAAAAAAAAGGGAACCTGCTGAGCTCCCCAAGAGTTACCTCCTCACTCAGCATCTATTAGAGTGGGTATTCTACAAGCGGAGCTGACAAAACCCTGCACAAATACCCCCAGGCAGGAGGGAGCCCATGATGCATTGATTTGTTTATTTATTCATTTATTCCCTACCTGCCTACAAAAAGGATTTGAGGTAGGTCACAACAAAAACACATATAATAAGACAGACTTTTTTTTAGATATCAAAAGTGGGGGAAGTCAGAAATCTTGGGGTGGGAACCAGGACATTGGGCTTGCACTCCAAATTTCCACAAGTCTTTGTTGAGTCCTTGCATAGAGCGTGGCCGGCCATGGGTACTAAGGGAGCAAAGACAGAGAGAGACACAGAACTCTCCTGTCTATAGGAGACTTGCCACCCAGAGTGAGATGCAAAGGCTGGGTTTAGTTCTGAGCCCCTTAATAGGTTATAGGCAGAGGAATCAAGCAGGCCTCCTTCTTCTCAGAGCGCACTAAAGAAAGCACATGTGGAGCAAAGAGATGGCTCAGCAGTTAAGGGCACAGGCTGCTCTTCCAGAAGACCTGGATTCGAATCCCAATACCCACGTGGTGGCTAACAACCATCTGTAACTTCGGTTCCAGGGGATCTCTTCTGACCTCTGTGGGCACTGCATGTCACAGGTGCACTTACATACCTGCATGCATAACACTCATACACATAAAAAAATAAATAACAATAACAAAAGAAAGCACATGCCAGGAAAGGTAAGATCTCCCCATGTTGTAAATCCAAACAGCAATTCAGAGTCACTAGTGGGATCTAGTGAGAAAAGTCAGTGTTTTTTTGTTTTGTTTTTTTGTTTGTTTGGTTTTTTTTTTTTTTACAGTCTCTTAAAGATATTCTCTTTGTAATCATTTCTTGGCCAGCATTGGGGGTGGGTGAGGAGAGGGCAAGGATGACCTAGGGCATTGTGGCTCACGTCTATAACCCAGGCACTCAAGAGGTGAAGGCAGGAGGATTGCTGAGAAGTTGAGGCCAGCCTGGGCCCACGGTGAGTTCAAATAACTCTGTTAAAATAATAATAATAATAATGATAATAATAATAATAATGGGATTCTACTGACCTTTCCCTCCTTTGTTTCTCCTGAGCTTATGAAAACCTGGATTGCTGTCTGAAGCCAAGATAAAACCAGGAAGTGGGGGTTGGAAGAAGACAGGGAATGGTTGGTGGTAGGAAAATAAGTCCTTTGTACCTTTGGCTGGGGAATTAGGAGTTGAAATATTATCTAAAGCAAGGAAAGTCTGCTTAACACTCACCTGATCCCTGTGCTGTGTCAGCCTCCCCAAGAGTATGTCTACACTCTGCTACCAACACAGGCCCAGAGTGCTCATCTCAGGATGCCGGCAACGTCTCTGTGTCCCCAACCTCCATGGTTCTGGGTTAATGAATTACCTCCAAGAAATTACGTCCTTGTCCTATTGGGACTTGTTTTGTTTGGTGGAGATTTTGCTGGGTATTCCATATCTGGTATTCCTCCCAGCTGGGCTAGGTACTGAGAACATGGTGGTGAAAGTGGGATCTTCTTGACCCTTAGGGGCTGAAAATCTAGCGGAGAGGACAGACATAGTAAAGTTAAAGGTACATTGTAACAGGGGCTGGAGAGATGGCCTAGCGGTTAAGAGCACCGACTGCTCTTACAGAGGACCCGGGTTCGATCCCCAGCACCCACATGGCGGCCGAGAGCCGTCTGAAACTCCAATTCCAGGAGAACTCCAGCTCCAGGGGAATCCGAGATCCTCTTCTGACCTCCGCGGCGTTGCACGACACGGGTGCACAGACTTGCATGCAGGCAGTACATTCATACACATACAGAAATAAATAAAATTAAAAAAAAAAAGTACATTGTAACAAACGCTGCTGTCACAGAGGCCTGAAGGATTATGGGAACTCAAAGGAGGGTATAGAAAACGCTTCACGGAAACTAGGTGACATTTTCACAGTCTTCTAGAGGCTGAGTACAGTCTTTATTAGTGCGATACAGCAAGCACATTGAGAACCCTGGGAAGTCACGAGGTGTCAGACATCATGGCACAAGGAATGGTGATGGTACCTAGATGCTCTGGGTCACATGGCTTCTTTTTTGTGCCCTGTGACAATCTCTTGAGCCATAAAACGTAGCTGTTGAGCTATTCCTCAATAACGGGGAGTATTTCTTTATTCATTACCAATTTCCACCGTCTAACACATGGTAGGCACTCAATAAATATTTATTAAATGAGTAAGTATAATTATATGAGTAAGCAGCTTATCCCGAATGGGAAAATCAAGGAAACATTTTTTTCCATTTACTTGACATAAGTCCCTTCCCTCAGGTACTTGTGTAGTGGTAATTAAGCAGGCTACATTATGTCACTGGGTTTTGTCAGAGGCCTGAGCTCTCTTGGCCGAGCTTTAATGCCTTTCTTATCTTCCTGACACTCGCGGTGGGGCCCTTACTTAACTTTAAAGCTATCCACACCTCCCTAGACGTCTCCTGAACTTGGAACAGTGTCTTTGGTCTAGTCCAGGTCAGGCCGACCCAGGCAACTTTGAAGAAGAGTCTTGTGTTTTCCTTTGTTGAACTTCGCTTTTGCTTTGGCATTTCTAAAGGGAGTATCTTTAAATCCAACGCTCAACAGGGCAATTTCCCATGTCGTTGAACCACGGTGCTCTAAGATGACTGGCTGGTGGGAAACGGTGCACTGAGGGACGCCTGTCACTTCATTTTCACTCCTTGCCCTAGACCAGTGCTTAAGACCTGTGCATTGTTTTCTTTTCTTCCAGGACTCCAATAGTGTATCATCTGTGGGCTTGACCACGTCTCAAGGCTTTACAAACCCTATTCATTCAAAGCTTAGCCTGGGTCTCACTTTCTCAGATCTGTTGTCTCCTCTCCTTTGGGGGGACAAGCAGGAAACACTTGGTCCCATCAGGGACTAAGTTACTAAGATGAGAGACACAAGTTCCTTGACTCCTGCTCTAGCTTCCTAAGACGACAGTCAATCAAGGTGACAGAGTAAACTGTGCAATCATGAATAGATGATCCCTTTCACGTTAGAGATTTACATTTTACCAGGAGCCTTTTAAAGAGCATAAATGACTCGCAAAGCAAAACAAAACACAAAACATTATTAGACAATGCTGTTTTAACCAGAAGATCAGGGAGCCCTTACTAATTATAGAAAATGGAAAAGTTAAAAAAAAAAACAACAACAACAGTAAGGGATCATCTTTTTGTGATCTCCACTCCTAGTTAGTCTGCATTGGTATGCTTCCCATGCATTCAGAGCCTATGTTTCTATGATTCTTCATACAACTCTTGTCACCGGACAGTATATCCCAACCGGTTTGCCACGCTATTAAAGACAGCATGAGCCAGGCGTGGTGGCGCACGCCTTTAATCCTAGCACTCGGGAGGCAGAGGCAGGTGGATCTCTGTGAGTTCAAGGCCAGCCTGGTCTACAGACTGAGTTCCAGGCCAGCTGGGACTACAGGGAGACTCTGTCTCGAAAAGACAAAAACAAAAAAAAAAAAAAAAAAAAAAAAAAAAAAAAAAAAAGACAGCATGGTGTGAAATTAGTAAGGAATGCTGAATTTATTTCTACAGAGACTTGGGGTAGCCTCTCAACTAAGCTGCCTTTTAGTGGCTACTCAGCCTAGCCCTGCATCCCTGCAGGGGCCTCTATCATATGTGTGTAACTTAGCTGATCTGTTCAGTCTTTCTCTGAGAAAACAGCAGCCTGTGCTGTTAAGGTGTGAGCATTCCCTGTCTTCAGATTCTCCTCTTCTTCCCTTCCCCCGCCCCAATTTCCCTGTCTCCACCGAGCAATAATATCTTTCATCTGAACCTCTCTCCCTGCCTCCAGTGGCTGCCTCCCCTGATGAATTCTCTCTGGGTGACTTTGGCATTTGCATATTTCCTCGCTTGGATATTCTGAGATGTTGGAACCATAGAGCAGGTTGATGCGATCAGGTACTTAGCTGAATGAAGCTTTCTTGGGAGCTGCACAAATATTTGGAGTCGGGCGTGTGCCAATAGGCAATTAATTGAAATGTGGACACAGCAAGCTTCTGGGGGAGGGAGACTGAAGTTGACAAATTAGCTGTGGGAAGCGATTCTCCACAAGATACAAAACAGTAATTTGGGAATTCCTTTACCTCCGATTGAAATTGATTTGGTACAGAAGAAGAAACGAAAAGAAACAAAAAGATAAGAAAAGAAAAGAGAGAGACAAAAAAAAGAAAAGAACCAAACAACAAGTGTGATATTAAGGTTGACTTCCAAAATGCTGAATCTGGGATTGGTTCTCAGAGAATTCAGGCGTGACCCTTGTAGAAAAGGAGAAAAGCCCAAGGTCAAATGCAGGAAAATGCAGGGCCAGAAAAAGATACCTACCCCAACTCCAACCCAGGGCACTTTGCACTTTAGAAGTGAACTGTCTACCTGGAGACCTAGATTATCATATCAGGAGCCAAAGGGTGAAGACTGTGATTTAAGCATTTTCCTGTCATCAGTGACTTTGTGAATACATTTAGTAAAACCCTCCTTCTGCTGACTGACCTCAGCCCTTAGCTGAGGTGTGGGAGGATCAGGTCCACCTTGACTGAGCCTCTGCCCTGTGTCCAGCTGCCTGCTAAGCACAGGCTGAAAAGTACTGTCCCGCGGGCTGAGAATGATGCTTGGGTACAGAGATAACCCTGGCGAGAGGGAGGGAGGCTGGAGGCCCCAACTCCACCACCACAGTCTGTACTGTGATGCTGGCTTGTTGCCAGATCAAGGCCTGACATCCTGTTTATCCACCAGAAGCCTCTATGGCCCTCCATTTCTTCTTTATTCGGCTTAACATTTTTTTTAAAGTCCCAAGTAAAACAACAGGATCTGTAGGTCATTGCTTTAAGATTTGAGCATTTAGGGGGTTATAAAAAAAAAAATCACTTTTCATTACTCAGGTGTGTGGGGCCAGAGTTCCCCTTTTGAGCTTCCCTGAGAACATGGCTTTCGAAGTATTGCCCTTAAACCAAACATACACCCATTGAGAATGAGTTTAGAAATGCAGATTCTCAGGTTCCACTCCAGCCAATGGAATCCAAATGTCTGAAAGGTGGGGTCTAAAAATGCATGTTTTAACAAGCCCTCTGGTGGATTCTGATGCTCAGTAAAGTTTGAAAACCATTGCCCTAAAAAATTATGACTGAGAAGTCTGGGCTGCTAGCGTCTGGTACTAGGAGAATAATTTACTTTTGATTATTGGGCCCTTAAGAATCAACTCTCTTCGTTTCAGAATGTTCAGGTGAGCTCTTCTCACACACTGCTGAGTTTTCAACAGGAAAACATTTCAAAGAGTTCTTTAAAACCTAATTGACCAACATGGTCGGACACAATTCTAGCATGACAACCTATTTCCAGTGAGTGAAATATTTTCGTACTTTATTTTTTATTTTTTGGTCTTTTTGACACGGGGTCTCCCTGCGGCCCCAGACATTCTGGAACTCTCTATGTAGACCAGGCTGGCCTTGAACTAATAGAGATCTGCCTGCCCCTGCCTCCAGAGGGCTGGGATTAGAGGTGTGTGCCACCACACCTGGTTCCATGGAATAAATGAATAAGTTCATTAATTGTGGAATCTGTTATTTTTTTTCATTTTTTCTTTTCTTTATTTTTATTTCATAAGTGTTATATCTGCATGGGTTTAAGTGCACCCATGTCATACAATACCTGAAGAGGACAGAAAAAGGTATTAGATCCCCCGGAAATGGAGTTACAGACAGTTGTTAGCTGCCATGTGGATGCTGGGATTTGAACCCAGGTCTTCTGTAAGAACAACCAGTGCTCTTAACCACTGAGCCATCTCTCCAGCCCCAGAATTTGTTATTTTTAGAATTACACTTCCTCACCTTGTATAAAAGTTTATTCGGAATTTAAAAAAATACTGATTTTATTAATTTTTTATTTTGTGGGTATGAGTATATTGCCTGCAGGTGTATAAGTACACCATATTGTGCAATGCCTGTGGAGGTCAGAAGAGGGTGATGGATTCTCCTGGAACTGGAGTTATGGATGGTTGTTAACTGCCACGTGGGTGCTGGGAATAGAACCCAGGTCCTCTGCAAGAGCAGCCAGTGTTCTTAACCACTGAGCATCTCTCCAGCCTATTTATTCAGAATTTAAATAGGAGCTGGCAAGATGGTTCAGCAAGGAAAGCCCCTTGCTGCCAAGCTTGATGACCTGAGTTCAACACCCAAGACCCACACGGTGGAAGGCGAAAACTCCTGCAAGTTGTCATCTGATATCTACACACCATCAAAGCAGGAGTGCCCACACACACAATAAACAAATACCTAAGAAAAAAATGAAACTCAAAAAAGAGGCTGAATGAAGTAGGAAGATCAAAAGTTGAAAGCTTACCTGTACCACACAGTGAGTTCAAGGTCAGCCTGGCGAATCCATATGACCCTGTCTCAAATATATATGTATAGACAACAGGATGGAGATGTAGCTCTCAGGTAAGGTACTTGTCTTGCATGGACAATGCCCTGGCTTCGATCTCTAGTGTTAGGAAATAAGAAAATATTCAAATGGAAGCATTTTATTACCCCCAAATATTTTCCTATCTACTTTATCATGTTACTAAGGAAACCAGATATAACATTATAGTCATATTGTTGCTGTAACAAATTATTAGGCAACATATATGTCATAATATAATGTCTCTCTCTCTCTCTCAAATTTCACACATACTGAATTTATACACTTCTAGCACAAGACATTAGAGCTGTGGAGGTAAGGCAGTCGGGAGACTTCCTGTCTCAGAGCCACAGTGACTATTTTCCAAGGATGCATTCTGTGCCTTTTATGCATCTGTGTGGCATTTGGAGCCCCTCCCCCCGCAAGGAAGCTTAGTGAGGGAGCAGCCATCTCCCAGGGACAGTTCAGTGGCAGAGCTTGAAGGACCTCCTAACTAGTGAGCATTAAGAAGGACTGAAACGGTGTGCGGTGCAAAGTGTGTGCTAATCACACGTTTGTAGGATCCAAGGACATCAGAGCATGGATCACACTAGCGAGTGGAAGAGATGGTACCAAGAGATGAGGGGGGCGGTATAGCCCAGCGGGAGGCTCCTGCTTTTCCTCTCTGGGTGGGTGGGGGGGAGATGCTGTTATTAATGATGGGATGGATTAGAACAGATGGGTACTTTTGACACATTTTCCCATGTTGTTATTTTCCAATCTCCCATCTCCCTGCTACCTAGTCGTGTGCCTTTCTCTTGGTTAGGAGCGAAAGCACGTGACTTTCAAGGGAAGCCTCGGGAAGGAAGTTAAAAGTGGTGACATTGGCATTGAACTCAGAGATGCATAATCAACTGCTCCTAACAAAGCGTCCTCTTAAAAACCTTGCTGCTTGTGGAGGGGATGCTACAGTGCCCACCTGGGCAGAATGGGTTCAAAGGCATGCCTGGGGATCCTCTCACACCGGCTCTGTCATAGCCTCGCTTCATCCTGGCAGCCATCAGACCCTCCCTGATTACAGTACCTTCCTGGAGCCCTGAGGAGATTTGCATTGTAAATGGTGTTTGCTAGGGCCCCAAAATAATATTAATCATTGTAAAACAATTATGTTGCATAATTTGTACATAAAAAAGAAAAGCATGAAGCTTTGGCTTGAATTAATATCGCCAGGATTATGTATCTTTCTCATCTGTACAAATAATGAGACGCTTGTCTGCCCTTCTAGGTGAAAAAGTCCCTAGAAAAATAAAGCTACTCACCTGTTTGTGGACTCGGGGAATGTTTTGCATGTGTATGGAGCTGGGTGGCCTTATGCAGCTGGACGTGGAGCAGCCAGGACTTTGGTGCAAGGAGGGAAACTCAGTTTCCCATGTGATTAGACTCTTCTTGAAAGAGGAAGAAGAAAAAGGAGGACTCTACAATATTGGACCGGAAGCCCCTAGGGTGCAGAAACAGGGAGGTTTTGCCTGGTCTCTGATTGTCCTTGTCCAGTGGGGTAAGCAGAACAGAACAGAGACCTGAGAGGTGGAGGTGAGCCTTCCAAACTCACAGTAGTGTCCCCCAAATTGATGAACATCCTACTCTTCGAAATCTAAATGTCACCATCATTTGAAAAAGGGTCTCTGAATTTGTAATTAAGGATCTTGAGATGAGAGTATCTTGTCTTTTCTGGGTAGACCCTAAATCCGATGCAGGAATCTTGATAAGAACACCAGGAAGAGGCTGGCTAGGCCCAGGAGGGGCTGAGCAGGCAGCTGGGGGAAAAAAGTCATCAGTGGTCTTATCCACCGTGTACCCTGTGTGCTACAGTGCATTTCTGTTTTTATGTGTATGAGTGTACTGCCGGCATGTGCATAAATGCACCTGTGTCCTGCAATGCCCTCAGGAGTCAGAAGAAGGCTTTGGATCCCCTGGAACTGGAGTTGCAGGTGGTCGTTAGCCACCATGTGGGTGCTGGGAATCGAACCTGGGTCCTCTTTAAGAGCAGCCAGTCTTCTTAACCACTGAGCCATCTCCCCAGCCCGTACTGATGTTTTTCTAAATGGACATGTGGTCAAATTGCCTTCTAAATATATGTTTATACCCAAAGACTAGTGCTGCTGTCAACCCTGTGGTATCAGAGAAGCTTCTTTCCGCAGTGGTTGATGGTTAATGCAGACAAGGCACAATAGGTGCAAGTGCTGAGAATGAGTGACAGTTGAGTTCTCAGCCCTCGGAGCCTCAAAGCAAGACATCTACATCACCTCCTCAAGGTTCAGGGAACATTGTGGAAGAGTGGGCAGAAAGAACGTAGGAGCCTGAGGATGGGCAGGAGCACTGTGAAATGCTGTCAAAGACGTGAGCATTGCCCTCATGAACAGCTGGGACTGTCTGTACAAGACCTGGAAAAAGAAGTAGGAGAGGACAGCAGGTCAGCAAGGGTGGGAATAAGAGGAAGTGGTAGGGCTATGCATACGATCACAATGCATGTGTACAGTTGTTAGTCCCAGCACTTGGGAGGCAAAGGCAGGAGGATCTCTTTGAGTTCAAGGCCAGCTTGGTCTACATAGTGAGCTCTAGGCCAGCTGAGCCTATAGGGAGACCCTGTGTCAAAAAAGACCAATAGAACACAGGGAGGAGATGCACACAGGAAGAGAGGAGGAGAGGAGAGGAGAGGAGAGGAGAGGAGAAGGAGAGGGGGGGGAGGAAGAGGAGGAGGGGAGGGGAGAGTGATGGTGAGTTGATTGGATTTGAGGTTCTAGGAGAGAGAAGAGAAGAGAAGAGAAGAGAAGAGAAAAGAAAAGAGAAGGCGAGACCAGAGTGACGTGGCTGACACTCAAGATGTGCCTGCAACTGGAAGAAGTGAGCGAGGGTTCTGCTGTGGACACTGTGGCCCTGACCAAACTATGACTTCAGGTGTCAGTTCTCCAAAACTGTGAGAAAGGAAAATTCATGGCTTTAAGCCATAAAGTAAGTAGATAACAATCTTTTGTAATAGGTCTCAGAAATTAGTGCATGTTTCATGCTCCGCCCATAAATAAAAGCTCCTATGATGGTGGGAGGGGGTAAGGACATGGGAGGAGCTCTCAGACTGAGTTTAAGATGCCAGCCTTTGGCCCTGCTGTGGAGCCATTTCTGAGATTCCTAGTTTCCATCCAAGCTCGCCAGGTTGCTTCACTTGCTGTACTGGGCCCTGGCTGACCTTTTCCAGGAAGCCGCTCCTTCCGAGGAACAGGGCCTCTGCTTTCAGTACAGAGAATTTCCACATTAGGTCCCTGTGACATAGCATTCAGAAGGAGGAATTAAGGCCTGCCAATGAGTAAGATCAAAGAGGTTTTCTGTAGTGACTGGTTTTGTTTCTCTGTTTATCAAATCTCATTTATCTGTGACTGGATGAGTACCCACAGTCTAGGATGACACATATTTTAAAGAATACTACTATACATTGAGTGCTTAGGTACCAGGCACTATGCTAGGATTTTTCTTTCCAATGTATATTTTTAATGGATTTTTGTGCACTTCATATAAAACGTCTTAATCATCTTTATATCCACTTCCCCATTCCCATCCCCCCATAAACCCTCCACTGGATTTCATGCATTCAGTCATATATGTTAAGGTCTATCAAGTCAATGGAATGTTAAAAAAACCATGGGGACCCTGTAGGGCTAAACTACAAACACACCCTTGGGACTTAAGATGCAATTGACAAACATTCAGAATCACAGGGCCACAAATCTGATTGGCCATATCTTAGTCATGTGACTGACTCCTGCCTATACTGTAGCTGTTCTATATCTCTTCAGTGGACACCATGGCTTCCCAAAGCGGCGCATCATGGGAAAGAACATTATTCATAACAGCAATCAAGATATTATGAGCAATAGTGCTGCACATTAAACAATCAAAAAATCTTTTCACAAAAATATTTCATAAAATAATTAAATTCTTTCTTTAAAATTTTTATAACTTTTTAATAGAAATTTTTATGTGTTTCACACATAATTTTTCAGTCAGTCTTAATTGCCTTTATACTAGGAATCTTATGGTCATGATTGTGTTTATCCCTGATGTGCTCCTGGAGGTATATGGGTTTGGTTATTTGCATATCATCAGGGAGTAAACTGAGTCACCCAGCGATTTCTCAGACTACTCAGGAGTGCTCAAGAAGCCATTCATTGGCCCAGACAGCTTGGGAACCCTGGATGCCTTGGGCTTCACAGCTAGATTTTATCATTGTGTTGTTATGAATGCAGTCAAATTTAGGACACAAATCTGTGCTTGCCCCGGGCATCGGCTTGCAGAAGAACACGACTACTTTTACACTTGAGGCTATTTAGCTTGGGCAGTCCATTCCTAATGCGCTTTTGGATTTTACAGGGCTTCTAAAGGGCATTTGAAAGCAAGCATACTCCAACTTGAGCTGTCCCCTCCACGAGGCTCTTTCTGGTCTGATTACGGCTATGTCTGCATGTTGGTTTCCACTGCTGAGGTCTGGTACTCCAACCTTTTCTCTTTAAACCCTTCTCTCCACCTCTGTCCATCAACATTGCAGCTGTGCAAAGCTTTCTTGTGTCTCATATTCTCACCCTAGCCTACCTTTAACCCAGGCTTAATTCAACTGCCCTTCTTCTCCTTTCCTGCTATTTTCCTTAAGCCATTTTCTTCAGTTAACTCCTAACCATCCCCCAGGTTCCTGTTTAATAGGCAACCATTCTAAGAAATGTTCCTGGACCATCTCGGCTTCATAGGGTGTTTCTCTTGGGACTCTCATAAAATCCCTTATTTCCTCTTTTGTATTCTAGTTGTAATTGTCTGTACCCCTCTCTCTGCTACAACTTGAGGGCAGGACTCATGTGTGCTCAGGTCACCATTATGTCCCCACACCCAGCCTAGGGCCTGGCACGTAGCAGGTGTTTAATAAAGCAATTGAGAGATGAATGAGTTAGAATGTCTGAAGTGCCTTCCTGGGTCATTAAGCTCAAAATGATGGCATTGATTAGGACATTGAGGAACATTCTATTAAAGGGCATAGCTATCTGACCAGTTGTCAACCTCAAAGGTTAAGGATGTTCTCAGAATATTTCAGATAGTTTTACGAGTTATTAACCCACAAGTTCGTCTTAGCCACATAGATGCATCTTACCACTGACAGAGATAGTATTGTTTAATAGCTTTGGTTCCTTTCTTTTTAGTGACTCTGGTTTTTTATTTGGACCAAATAGAGTAATGAATTACAAAAGTCTACTCTCTACTGCATTAGGTAGCCAATTATATGTTGCTTCTAAATGGATTTGTCCAGGTGTTAAATGGAACCTGTAACATAAGGATATAAGACTAGCCATGTGTAGCCATCTCCTCAGTCCCTGTAGTCACTGTGAATTTACCTCTTCCTTCTTCCCAACCTTCTGGACATGCTGAGCAGGAGTCACTTCAGCCTGGAGCTGTCTCTTCTTTTCCTCTAGCATCAGCCTCTGGATTCATGGCTGTGGAACCTGGCTACATATGCTGGGGTCACATGTTCCTCATAGCTAGTTGGGAGAAACAGAAGAAACAAGAGATGATAGAGCCCTTCATAAATGAGAGGTTGTGCAGGCGACTGGTACATGGGATGGGGGTGGGCAGTGTTTGTAGATGAGGTGTGGCTTGTGTCTATGGATGCTTTTCTACCCATATCTATACAGCCTCTGAGGACTTTCCAATGACACCACAGCACCCCTTCTCCATGCCTTACTTTGTCTTCTAATTATCTTTCCTGCCCTCAGACCATGGCCTACATGTATCAGAGGATGGCTATAAATATGGGCCACACAAACTCATAAACATACTTAAAACATTATGAACTGGTTTTGTGATTTGTGTTTTGGAACCAGATGGCCTGGTTCATGAGAGAGAACATTGTAGATCACAGTGTCGTGTCACAATATCAAAATATCAGTTAGGCTGATTTCAACCAAAGATCAAGTTGAACTTCATTGTCACGTTGGGAAGGCCCCTTGGAGTATTTGGCTTCCTTTCTGAAATCCCGCCTTCAGTCGATAGATAACAAAAGTATCCTTGCAAAATATAATAAGGAGCTGGTGTCAGAAGCTAACAACAATAGAATGTAAAGCTCGATGAATTTGAGAAATAGAGAAAGGAGGAAAGGAAGGAAGAGGAGGGAGGGAGGAAGGAGGGAATCACAGTGGAGTTGAAGGGCTAATTGTTTCCCTTTATTCTGTCACTGCCTTCCCTAGTTTGGGGTATGCTGTAAGAGGCCTGGCTGTGTATTCCTACTGAGTGAATACAGATTGAAATGATGAGGTATCGGTAACCTCTTCAGTTGGCTGCAGTATCTTGTGTATGCAGCCAGAACTAGAGGGAAGAGTGATAGGCAGGAAGGAGAAGGAGGAGCAGGGGCCCCTGTACTCCAGATCCGACAGGTTGGCACAGACTACTTCTTAGTAAGAGCTGTATATACCACAGGGCTTCCACAACAGCCCCTGCAACAACAGCCCTGTACCCCCAGGTCTGTCACATCCTATATCAGACCCCAGCACCTCCACATCTGAGCTCTAGGCTAAGGCATGAAGCTTCCTGTCCAGAAAGTCTTGCCCACTGGAGCCTTAGAGAGTCTGACTTTCATTTTCTGCCAGTTCTGCTGTAAGAGTTGCCCATATGGGTCTCCCTGGTCACCCTTCATCTCCTCCAATCCTTATAGCACACGGCCTGGGACATTACTGTCTGTCATCTATGTGTCAGGCCCTGCCTGGATAACTGGTGGTTTAGAAATGAACCAACAGCCCCTGAACCCCAGCAGTCGGTGGTCTGGCAGAGGAGACAAGCTATGACAGATGACGACAGCCATACATCTTTAGTGCTGTAACAGAGTTGAGCTGATGCTGCCTCATGAGTCCCAATAAACCAAACTGGTGACATTGGAGCTGAGTTCTGACAAGCAAGCATGGGCTATTGCCTGATGGCGAGGCTGGAAGATTTTAGGAATCAGGGCAGGCATCTGCCCAGTGAGGTCAACCTGGTTTCCCTCTTGTCTCCAAGAGTGTACTTGGAGCTGACTTCATGCTGGACAGATAGTTATGCAAAGATAGATCTGGAAGTGTCCTGGATGTCTTCCTGAGTTGGCTGAGATCTTTTTTCCTAGAACCAAAATCCAGTCATTTTACTCTCTGTGGACAAACCTGAATTTGTCAGAGGATAGAGTACAAATTCTACACTGTTTGGCTCATGTCAGCCCCTCCTTCAGGGTAACTTCTCCTGTTACCTTATCTACCCTTTGAACTCTACTCCTTCCTTTGACATTGACCACGATCTTGCTTTCTTTAAACCCTTATGACATCTGAAACATCACCGAGGATGCCTCATTCAGAGCTTTGTGTTTATGCCTGGTTTACTTTTGTATGTGTGTCTGGGTTCACCTGTGTAAAGCCCGGCACACAGTACTTTTGCAGAACAAGGATCCGCTGTTGTTTGTTTCTAGTTGAATTGTGCCCCCCCCCGAAGATATATTCAAAGGCTAACCCTTAGCACCTATAATTGTGACCTAATTTGAAAAAGCGGTCAGTTAAGACAAAGCCTCTTGGAGTAGGCTGAACTCTGACCCAATATACCCAAGGTCCTTATAAGGAAAGAAGAAACAGATCTACAATGTTAGGACAGTGATAGAGGCAGGAAGTAGACATACCCCTGGAATAAGACTAGTTAGTCATGGTGACTTGTCCTCTGTGTGACATGGGCAAACCACCAGGAATATTCAGTGGTCAGGACCTGAGCACAGAAACTCCCACATCTGGTGGCTGGTAGGAATCATTGGGTTTAAATTGCTTCACCTATACCTCCAGGCCTTGAGACACCCAAAGGTCCTCATGTCTCCTTCTGACATCTACTGTAGCATCCAGGGCATGCGAGGTGGGGGGCAGAATGGAGCCACAGACTTAATGGAAAGTCCTTCTAGGTTTGGCAGGCTCCCTCCTGATTAGTCCTTGACTTCTCATCTGTATAAGTCACTTTCTGTTGTGGTAATAAACCATCATGAGCAAGGGAACTTATAAAAGGAAGAGTTTATTTGAGCATACGATTGACGGTTCCAGGGAATCAGAGTCCATTGTGGCGGGAAGCATGGTGGCCGGGGCTGGAGCAGCAAGCCGAGGTTCACATCTCACAATGAGCATAGGAAGCAAAGAGAGAGACTGGAGACCACAAGGCTTGTTAAACTCACTAAGCCGGCCCCCAATGACGTACTTCCTCCAGCACGGCCACACCTTCTAAGACCTCCAAGAGCAGTGCCACCAACTGGAGACAAAATGTCCAAATACTTAATGCCTATGGGGGGACACTCTCATTCACACCACCACATCATCTAATTTACATACCCACAAGCCAATCAGACCTGCTTCCATACTTAAGCACATATAAAACCCTAGACACAGCGTCTACTTCAACAAGTCATCTTCTGGTCCCCAAAAGCATTCCCTTTCGTTAACTCAATTCCTGCTTGCTTCCCTCATTCCTCACTGTTCGGGTACCCCATTCTTTGAGCTTAAGAGATAATAGCCAAGCAGAGAAAAACCAAAACTAAATATGATGATCTGGAAGTGAAGACAGAGGCAGAGGTAGGAGTGATGCTGTCACGAGCCATCAATCAGTGGGGGCTGCCAGAGCTGGAAGGGCCACAGACGCTCCTCCCTCAAGGACATGGTCTCAATACCTTGATTTCAGACTTCTCCCCTCCAGACTTTCTATTGGGCTGTGCCCACTGGCTTCTGGTACTTTGCCGCGAGTCTGGGAAATGAATACATAGCCGCTTATTCTCTGCCTCTCTTCATGTCTTGTCATTGGACCCCTCTCTTGGGTTCCAGACCCTGAAGTATAGCTGGGCCTGGTGACTCCTGGTGGAACCCCTCCCCCGTCCACCTGTTCTCACCCTGACCCCACCTCTTTGCCTGTTGTGGATGCTCTGCCGAATGGCAGCTGCAGGCCAGTCTACGTGCCATCAATTGGTGTCACGTAAGTGTGCCCTTGCTGTGTAATAAATCTGAATCTTAATCTAGGTCTTCCAGAAGCTTAAATTTTTCAGTTCCAGTAGTGACAGGAGGCATGAGGCTACCCCAGCACCATGGGACAGTAAAAGTGGAAGAGAGCTTTATGAAGAGAGGGAAAGATTGACCGAGGCTCAGAAGTGACTTGGTAAAACCAACTCTCTAGTATCATTCACTCATGCTGCTGATACTGACAGAACAGCTACTGTGTGCCAGCCACGGAGCCAGATGCGGGATACACAGTGGCA
Organism: Rhizomys pruinosus; assembly: GCA_009823505.1. Lineage (NCBI taxonomy): Eukaryota > Metazoa > Chordata > Mammalia > Rodentia > Spalacidae > Rhizomys > Rhizomys pruinosus. Next base: position 238,891 of record VZQC01014276.1, read on the forward strand.
AGGAGAGATCACAAAGCAAACCTATCCTGTGGATCTGTTGGGCTGTGGAGGAGGCGGCCACAAGGCATCAGTCAAAGACTCACCCCAGATATATAAAACTACACAACTGTGATTTAAGATGGATCTTTAAAAGCCTGGCGTGGTGGCACATGTCTTTAATCCTAGCACTTGGGAGGCAGAGGCAGGTGGATCTTTGTGAGTTCAAGGCCAGCCTGGTCTACAGAGTGAGTTCCAGGACAGCCAGAGCTACAGAGAGACCCTGTCTTGAAAAGACCAAATAAATAAATAAATAAATAAATAAATAAATAAATATCTTTATGAGAGAGAAGTCCATGGTGCCATCACAGTGAAAACTGAGACGCTGGATAGGGTTAGTGAACTAAGGTAGAACCTTCCCTACCTGTACAGTCATCCTTGTAAACTCTGCCCATTTACAAGGATCCCTGGGAGCAGAGGAAAGAAATGATCCCATAGCCATGCTCCCCAACTTTGTGGTAGTCCCTGAGAAAAAGATGACACCATTTTTAAAAATTAACTTCAGGCAGGGCATGGGTCACACCTTCAGGCAGAAGCAGGTAGATCTTTGTAAGTTCAAGGCCAGCCCAGTCTACAGTGACCCTGTCTCAAAAAAATTAACTCCTTCCTGTGTCCATTTGTTTATTTGCACATTTAACCAACATTTAAAACACCTTCTGTCTATCTGCCACATGCTTGTGTCATCCTCTGGAAGAGCACACAGCCACTAAGAAGAAAATCTGAGCACACAGTTATAGTGTAGCTGGCAACGACACGAAACAGGCAGGTTCTACACACTGGCCTCCGTGGGAAAGCACTCCTACAGAAGGGACATTCACTTTGGGCCTTGAAGGACAAAGTCAATTGTCCTGGAGAGAAATGGAGTGAGATGCTTCAAAGAGAGGGATGAGGATGAGCCAGGCCTGTCCAGGTGTCCAGTTGCCACATATGTGGGAGTGTTGGGAAATTCCCTGGGACTCCTTATGATGGGGGGGGTAGAAGGATCACGAGTGTGAAAGAAATTATCACAACATGGGACCCCTGACCACGGAACATCTGGCCTCCGACCCTGACCATCCAGTTCTATATTGGAGACTTCCTCTTTCCCCTTCCCGGGAGTCCAGGCAGACCACGTGGATGAGCCCCAAAAGGAGCCACAAGAATGGCCAAAAATAAATCCCCCCTGTGGCCCCTGTCTCCCTTGCAGCAGTTGTCTACCCCCCCAAATCCCCTTGTAGCTGCTATGCACATACAAGACTCTGACCAGCCCCTGCCCCCCTTGCGGTAGTCTCCATCCCCCAGGAAGGCCACTGTCCCTCCCTGCACTCATAAACAGTCTAGTCTGTCGAGGTCAGATGTGGTCGCTTTCTTTCTCTTCTGCTGTTCCTGTGTTCTGCGCTCCAGGAAGGCCAGGTAGAAGATCCAGACTCCATATTTACCATTAATCTCTTTTCCTGAACTAAGATTTTCCAATGTCATATTCCAACCAGTGTTTAAAGTTATAAAAATCTTTCAGCCAAATGTCATGTCTTTTCTTTTAAAACCCTGTTAAATTGCATGCATTTATTTATTTTGCGTGTACATGTGCATACATACATGCTAGTGCCACGGTACTCATGTGGAAGTCAAAGGATAACTTGGGAGAGTTGATTCCTTCCTCCTTCCTGTATGTGGGTCCTTAGAATCAAACTCAGGTCATCAGGTTTTGCAGCAAATTCCTTTAACCCCTGAGCCACATTGGGGCCCTAAATACTCCTTTCTTTAAAGAAGGTAAACTTAGTTGGGTGTGGTGGCACGTGCCTTTAATCCCAGCAGAGGCAGGGGGATCTCTGTGAGTTCAAGGCCAGCCTGGTCTACATACTGAGTTCCAGGACAGCTGGGACTACAGGGAGACCCTTTCTCAAAAAGACAAAGACAAAAGAAGGAGGAGGAGGAGAAGGAGGAGGAGGAGAAGGAGGAGGAGGAGGAGGAGGAGGAGGAGGAGGAGGAGGAGGAGGAGGAGGAGGTAAACTTAAGGCATCACAGAGCAAGGGTCCCACCAGTGTCTCTTGCTTTGTCTCACATCCTGAGACACTACAGTGAAAGAATCTGGACCTTTAAGGAAGGCAGACTTGGATCTGGATCCTGCCTCAGCCACTCACTAGCTCTTGGCTATGGCTGAGTTATTTACTTTCCCCAAGCCTCAGTTTCTTTCTCTGTATAATGGGGATAAAAGTTTCTACTTGCAGGACCCACAGAAGTGCCAGGCACTTTAGTAGGAACTCAGATGTCTCTCCTTCAGCTTCAGTAACTAGAGAGGCCATTGTGGAGGGAGTAAAGGATGTGAACTGGAGAACGCCAGATCTTTCCTTTAAGAATCTTTAGAACGAGCAAATTTGGGTCTCCTTCCCTGGGTCCTGGTGCATTGAATTAGGTGGTCTTTTATTAGCACCAAAGCCTTATTTCTTCACTTTTGACGGGTCCTTTCCCTTTTAACATTGGCGCTCTCAAGATGCTCTTTGTTTCTGTTACAAAATGAGAGAGAGAGAGAGAGAGAGAGAGAGAGAGAGAGAGAGAGAGAGAGAGTTGGTGGGAGGTGATACAAAGAGGTGAAGTCTATTTTTAGAGCCATAGAGGAGCTGAAAGAAATTGAAAACAAGATTTTCAAGTTCATATGTTTATGCTTTAGAGGAGCTGTGGACTGAAGGCTCCACGCCAGTCTCTATGTCCTGTTCAATATCTAAGAAGCTTTCTGCAATGTGCCTTCCAGCATTCTGATTAAAAAGCATCCTGCCTGCTCCTTGCCTGCGCTCTTCCTGTCCCCTCCCCCAGCAGGGCCCAGAATGAACCAGGGGACGGCAGACCTCGGGGGAGATGCCTTTGTGCTCTAGGTAAGAAAGCCGCTCTGGGTTCGCTGGCCCGAAGATCAGGGCAGATTAATCCCCAGAGGTGGTCGGTGCACAATTAACATTTTTGCCTCTTATTTTAATTAAGAAGGACCAGGGGATAGGACGTTAGCATGTCTAATGGGACCTTGTGGCATGCACTGGCTGCCAGAGGAGTCCCTGCCATTACCACTTGTTGAAGACTTTCTAGATAATTAAATACCACATTAATCATTTGCTCCAAGTGGACATAGGTCTTTATTTCGCCTCTCGACTCCTCCCACGCAGGAGGCAAAGTGGCTCCGGGATCTGGCTGTCCCCAGCACACAGGCAGGAGCTCACCTCATGCACGCCCACTTTCGGTGATTTTTGTGGAAAAGCAAAGATTCTCGCAGACATCTGCCTGCGCTCTTCTGACAGCGGAAGCTCTCTTCACAGGCGCATTAACATGACCTCATTAGTTCCCGCATCTACTCTTCTAACCACATAAACCAGAGTGCGGTAGGAGCCAATCATGCTAATTACATCAGATCGGTTTGCATATTCATAAACCATTTTCTGTTTTATGGACAGCAAAAATAAACACAGTATCTCTTTAATAATTTTAAGTGGGTCACTTTCAGGACTGTATCTATTTTAAATAAATTATCATATTGTTAAAGGCCACAGTCAAAAGCTATTTTTTGAGCAGCCCCAGAGGTTAGGGTGGGGGGCAGGGCACAGGCGGAGGGGACTCAGAGTCCCAGGGATTAGCTAGTTGGTCAATTTTCAAGGTCTCTTCTGTTCAAGAAAATCCCAACTTGAAAACCCTCCCTGGTTTAGTGAGCAGGTACAGCACAGCCTCTCGCTAATGGCAACATATATTTTAGTCAGAACTCGGAGATTATCAAAATCAGTCTGAGGAATGAGAGTAAAACCCAGTCCCTGGGATGTCTTGGAGTGGTTTCATTTTAGGGGCCAAGTTTAACATTCTAGATTTTTCTCAAAAGTAGATGAAATATGGGCATCAAAACAATGAAGAGACAAAGGACTCGGGAGACTGTGCCCCAGGAGAATGAAGACCTAAGTTGCAGCCCAGAACCCACATAAAAAAATAGCAGCACACCCTCACAGTCCAAGGCTGGGAGGGAGACACAGGTGGGTCCCTGGGAGAGTTCCAGGTCCCAGTGAGGCTGACTCAAAAAACAAGGACAAGCATCAGAGGTTGTCCTCTGTCCTCCTCCACAGACACTCACACACAGGTGTGTGTGCACGCAGTGACACATACACACAGGTTGGAAGTCAAACCTGTCCAGTTGACCTTGCCACGACCTCACCGCTCCTGTGTTCTTTCCCCAGACAATTCTGGGAACTAGAACTGGCACACTCAAAACCCTGAGGGGAGGCGTCTCAATCCACAATCTGTAATCCTCAGCAAAGGGGCTGACTTATGGGTATCCTTTGCTTTCTGGGGGACAGGGGTAATAAGGTATGAGAAACATAAGGTTTTCCAATTTAACCTAGTTAACATGTCTAACCTAGTTAAGAGAATACACTGTTTTGAAGGCTACTTGAAAACCTAGTTACATAGACAGTTGATTTGATAATTACAAATCGCTCCTATTCATTCATAGGAAGACGAATAGTGTATTAATTTGATGGAGTAGTATATATGTATTTTAAGCTGATCTTTTTTTATCCTGTTTAATAAGAGATCGCACCCCATTTACCACATTTGTTTCCAGATCTGAAGCTTGTTTCTTTTTCTCTTTGTTGTAAACATTCCTGAGAGGATGAACCAATGTGGTATTTCCTAGTGGTGGCTTGGGCTATCCTATTTTGTGGTTGGATCCACCTCCCCATCCCCCACCCCACCATCCACCAAAGCTGTTTCTGAATGAGTGGGCGGAGGAAGAGCTGGAAAAGGCTCTCATTTGTGTTAATGCAAGAGGTCCCTGACTCAGAGCTTCTTGGGGACCTTCTGCTCAACCTCCCCAAAACGTTTGCATTTATTCCTCTTCGCCTTGGCTCCTGACTAGGTTAGTAGACTCAGCACAGATGGCTGCTCCGTGTTATTAGCTGAACCACGGTGGAAGCTTTTGTGTGTCAGCTGCGCTGATTTTGAAATACCCTATTATTTGTGCAATATACCTTGGAATTACGGCTTATAATTTCATGAAAGCCTAACATATCTGAATGTTTACAAGTTCTATCCCTTGGGGAAATATATAGTGTTCATTTCTTTTGTTTAGTCTATTTAAAATGGGACCAGATACAAAGCAAGAATGATTGACAAATTAATGCTCTCAGCTCCTACTCAAAAGTACTTGAATTATTAGTACAAAAAGCATGTTACAAACTGTAATAATTTTAACTCCATTTCATTGCTAAAAGCTAATAATAATGAAAACAAATGAAAATAGTAATGGAATCTAACACTAACCAGAATGGAAGTAGTCATGGAGTTGGGACTGTGCAATAAGATAATTAGTTCCATTAAAACTCAGGAATGGGTGAGGCTGTTCATTTATTTTGGATTCAGTTCTGTAGGAGGCAAGAAAGGAAAAAGAATGGCCCCTATGAGACATAAATCAAACCTTGCTTTCCTCCTTCCATTCCTCTTCCCTCCACAGCCCAGGGACTACGTTCCCAGGGTGACAGCTGTGCTCCTACCTTGGAGGAGAAGGAACAGAGGAACTAATGGGTGGCGCCCGCAAGGAGGAGGGTCACTGCTGGATGAATTAAAACAAATGAGTCTGCAAGGTGCAAGACCCACCTCCCCACTGTCTCAGCCATCTTGGGGGAAGGCAAAGGGTTATGCATCTCTACAGAGAGCCGGAGGGCTTGCCCTGAGCATGTGCTGGTTATTAGAGACCTGGTGTAGTAGCCAGGGTTTCCCATGGTGTGTGTGTGTGTGTGTGTGTGTGTGTGTGTGTGTGTGATTTACTTTATTATAAAAAATCATATACATAAAGATATTTATTAGACTAGAGAGATGGTTCAGTAGTTAAGAGCACTGACTGTTCTTGCAGAGAAACCAAGTTTGATTCCCAGCACCCACAGGGTCACTAACAACCATCAGATCCCTTGGAACTAACTCCAGGTAGTTCCTCCATGGGCATTGCACAACATGGGTGCACTTATACACATGCAGGCAATACACTCATACACATGAAAAAATAAAAACAATAGGGGCTGGAGAGATAGCCTAGTGGTTAAGAGCACCGACTGCTCTTGCAGAGGACCCGGGTTCGATCCCCAGCACCCACATGGCGGCTAAGAACCGTCTGTAACTCCAATTCCAGGAGAACTCCAGTTCCAGGGGAATCCAAGACCCTCTTCTGACCTCCGCAGCATTACACGACACGGGTGCACAAACCTACATGCAGACAGTACATTCATACACATACAAAGATAAATAAAAAAAATAAATAAATAAAAATTTAAAAGATACTTATTATGAGAAATTGGCTCATGAAATTATGGAAGCTGAGAAATTCCAAGACCTTGCAAGATTGACAGTGTCATTATTCCAACATACGGAGGCCTGAAAATGGGGAGCTAGTGGTGTGTTCAGGCCAAAGGAATGAGGTTTCAACGTGCGCAGTCAGACCACAGGAGTTCTTGCTTAGCTTCTGTGTTCCACTTCAAGCCTTCAGGTGATTGAAGAAGGCCTACCCATACTGGAGATAGCCATGTGGGGTTTTCTGTTCACTAATTCAGATGTTAAATGCAGCCCAGAATAATGACTGAGTGCCCATGACCTCGCCAGGTTGACACACAACATTGACGGTCCTCCCTGGGATCCTCAGTCTGGCCAGTGCATTCAGTCCTATCAACCTAGACAAGACAAACTGCACGGTGCCTCTTCTGGCCTGGACTCTTTGGCACATCTTGCTGTGCTCACTCACGAAACTTCAGAAGAAGGTTAAGTTATTCAGATGTCCTGGGACAGCCCCATCCATTGGGCTGTGCTCCTGCCAGCCCGGCTCTCTCCCCACAGCTCCATAGACTGTTACCTGGGGATAGTGGACCATGTGCCTGTCACTCATCATCCAGCAGGCTGGCCAGGGAGTCCGCCTCTTACCATCTCTTTGGACAATGCAAAACACCTTAGAAGCCTCAAGCAGGCGTGGAAGGGTGTGTGAACAAGTGGAAGGCCACTGTTGTGCCACTTGCCACCATCAATTTCCTGATGCCCTAGGGAACTCTCTTTGGGCCTGGCCTGGAAGGCAATTGTGGGCAGATATGTACATTCCTCTCTTCTTTTCCAGTCTCTTCTTCGGACTCCTTTTCTCTCCCTGTCCTTTAACTTGGAATTCCTTAGGGTTCTACCATTGGTTCCCTGTAGAGAGGGTCATATTAAGGCACTAACCTGCACTCAACCTGAACACTTTGGAACAGCCGGTGGATTACTGCTATTTTCACAGTACGCTCAAGTGGCTTTTGAATGGAGACGGAAATGTCATGTGGCTCAGTCCCTTGAGGAACTATCTCTTCAGAATTCTGTGGTAGAATAAAAGAATCAGAGATGTTTTACAGAGTTCCAAAAGGAGCCGAGGCTATACAGAGGTTAGGTTATGCTAACCAGAAGCACAGCTGTCTCTGAGCACGGATGGATCTTATCCGGGCACAGGAGAAAGGCAATCTTGAGGACGTGGGTTAGGAAATCACCATGGCTGGAAAAGGAGCTTATTTTACACTTAGAGGAAAGGCGAGGCTCAAGGCCTGGTGCTTTGGGTGTCCTGATAACTAGTCCAAAAGTTAATTTGGCTTGGAGTCAGATAGACAGTAATTGATGTGGCCAGGGGGAGGAGCCTAACTGACTATATTTTCGGAGATGACAATTCAGGGTATTTATCCCAAGGCAACAGTTGGGTCAGACATTTTGGGAATCCTGCCTTACCCTCTGGAGCCTTATGGCCTCAGAACCCGACACAGCCCCACGGCCCAATTTGGCCAGCCAGCTCGCAAGGCTGTTGTATATGGATACAGGTGCCATCCACACGCTGCCAGCAGCTGGCCAGATGGGTGCAGAGCTGCTTGCATTTCTTCCTTGTCCGTGAAGCTGCTTTTGCCTACAAAATTACTATATCTATCCTGCAGCAAAGCAGCTTTACTGTTATCAGTCCCATCTCCTGAAACTTGACAAATGCATTCTTATACAGATAATTAAGAGATAATGTCAATGGAACAAAGCTCTGTCACTGAAATAATGGTTCCCTGCTGTTAAGTTTATGCCTCAGTAAAGTCAAAGTGTTAGTTCCCAAAGTAGGAATCCTATCCCTCTGACAACCATCTGTGACATCCTCCTTCATCCTCTAACTCCTAACCACCTAAGCTGTGACTCCTGCAGAGCCAATGTTTGGTAGCTTTGGGTAGGGAGGGAATTCTCTTTGCTCAAGAAGATTGGGTTAGGACACAACTCTAGGCCTCCAGTACAAGCTTTTCTGCTCTGACTCTGTGGGGATTGGTTGCCTAAGGAAATACCCTGCTACACCTGATTTCCCTTCCTCTACTTTAACAAGAGTAACACCCCCAGCTTTGATTCCAAAGCTGAGTGCGATGCATATGGTGGCACTTGAATATCTTCAATGATCAGCATGAGGTCATGTTGTCACTGGGTTCCATTTCCGCTCCACGCATGTACCTTCTGCTGGCAAATATACCACAACATCACAGAATAAGTTAAAATTGATTTAAAGGGGATTATAATTGGACATTAATTAAGATAATAAAGAAAGAGGTGCCATATCATCTCACTCTGATAAGACTGGCTAGGATCAAGAAAACAAATGATACCAAGTGCTGGAGAGGTTGTGGGGAAAGGGGAACACTTCATCCACTGCTGGTGGGAATGTAAACTCATACAGCAACTATGGAAAGTGGTGTGGAGAACCCTTGGAAGACTCAAAATGAGCTTGCCTCCTGACCAGTCATATCACTCCTGGGTATGTACCCACAAGACTCATCTTACTGCAGAGATACATGCACAGCTATGTTTATTGCAGCTCCCTTCACAATAGCAAAAAGCTGGAACCAACCCAAGTGCCCCTCAACTGACGAGTGGATAGAGAAAATGTGGTACATGTACACAATGGAGTTCTATGCAGCAGTAAAGAAAGATGACATAATGAACTTTGCAGGTAAATGAATGGAGCTAGAAGATATCATGCTGAGTGAAGTAACACAGTCCCAGAGAAACAAATGACAAATGGTATCCCTCATCTGTGGATGCTAGCACCAATTACCTAATTGTATGGCAAACTGAACAACGTTAATGTGATCTGAAAACAACTATGCTCTTATATTGTGAATCCCTTAAAAAATAATTAATTAATTGAAAAAAGAAACAAGTGCCACCATGCATGCTCTGTGTGTGTGTGGGGGGGGGCATGGTGCATATACATAGTCCAATATGCCATTGAGCAAGGGTGTCATCTTCTAGTTCAAAGGACAGCGATATGTCCTGCCTTACTAGAGCCCCTATAAAGAGGCTGCAGGTCTTCCTGTTCAGAAGCACGGGTAAGTATTCCACTAAGAAGTAAACTACATTCCCCCAGGGCAAATGTCCACAGACTGGAGCAGGGTCCGCTGGACTGGTGCACAAGGGCCGCCCTCCCTCCACGGCGGATCTTCCTGCACAGCTGAGTGGAGATGGCCTTGCGGGGGAGAACACAATCAGGGAAGGTAAGTGCCTTTTTGGAATGGTGGGTGGAATATCATCCAAATCTCTCTGCTGCAAATGCTTTGCTTTTTTCTGGGGATCCTTTCATTATGGCCAGTACGATCTCATTATTACAGGTCACGAAGGAAGGTGTGGAAACCCCCAATTTCTGCTCTGACATTTTGGTAGCTTTTTACAGGAGAACTTCAAAATGGGCAGCAGAAGGGAAGATGTGACCCGAGGTTGAGACCTCTTCTATTTCCCTCTCTTCCTCGAGCATAACCTTCAGCAAGACCCCTGAACTGGCTCTAGGGAAGGGGTGCACCTAAGGTTTTCCAAAGTCTCAGCCAGTCCCCCATGTTGTTGCTGAAGTACTACTTAGGATCAGTGTGCTATTAATTCAATTTCTGCAAGATTCTTCCAGAATAGTATCAAAATTTAGTTTTCCTTAAGTTTACATTTCTCCCCAGATTTGTCATGTATATGATTAATCACTGGGCAGGAAGCCAGAATTCCTGAAAACTGATTGCTAGAAAGGATCTTTCTCTTTAAGGAGAAAAAGTCATTGAAGGATTCTCTTAATTTCTTACATCTCCTCTTTTTCTTAATTTAAGGGGGAGGGGCGGGGCTAAAAAATCAGTAATTCTGGCTGAGATGAATTTATATATTATAAAGTTGAATGCATTAAGATTAACAGAAAGTGTTAGAGTTCTTATAGTCAGCTTACTGGAGTTAGTGTTTAGAATACATTCAAGAAAAGCTTTTGAGGGAAGATTCAGTTATTTATTTATTTACTTATCTACTTATTTATTTATTGGATTGGGAGGAACACATGTGTACTATGACATCCATGTGGAAACCAGAAGATAACTTGTAGGAGGGCTCTCTCCTTCCACCATGGGAGTCCTGGGGATCAAACTCCAGTCCTTAGGCTTGGTGGCAAGCACTGTCATCCACTGAGCCATCTTGCTAGCCCTCCTGGTTCTGTGTCTGTCAAATGCTATCATAATTAAGATTTTGCTTTCAGTCTTTAATTTTGTGTCAGGATACACACAGACACAAAAAGTGTTTTGTTTTTTTTTTTGTTTTTTTTGAGACAGGGTCTCCCTGTAGCTCTGGCTGTCCTGGAACTCACTCTGTAGACCAGGCTGGCCTCGAACTCACAGAGATCCGTGTGCCTCTGCCTCCCAAGTGCTAGGACTAAAGGCATGCGCCACCACGCCCGACATTTATTTATTTATGTATGTGTATCAATGTACTGTCTGCATGCAAGTTTGTGCACCTGTGTCGTGCAATGCCGCCGAGGTCAGAAGAGGGCGTCAGATTCCCTTGGAACTGGAGTTCTCCTGGAATTGGAGTTTCAGATGGTTCTCGGCCACCATGTGGGTGCTGGGGATCGAACCAGGGTCCTCTGTAAGAGCGGTCGGCACTCTTAACCGCTAGGCCATCTCTCCAGCCCCAAGAAAAAGATTTCTAAAGCCAGGCATGGTAGGACATATCTGTAATCCCAGTACTCTGAAAGCTTAGGCAGGAGGATTTTGAGTTCCAGGCCATCCTGGCTGCACAGGCTTACTCTGTCAAATATTAGAGGAGGAGAAGGAGGATGACGAGGAGGAGAGGAGGAGGAGGAGGAGGAGGAGGAGGAGGAGGAGGAGGAGGAGGACGACGACAAGAAGGAAGATTTCAGATAACTTTTTTTTTTTTTGGTCTTTTTGAGACAGGGTCTCCCTGCAGCCCCAGCTGTCCTGGAACTCACTCTGTAGACCAGGCTGGCCTTGAACTCCAAAGATCTGCCTGCCTCTGCCTCCCGAGTGCTAGGATTAAAGGCATGCACCACCACGCCCAGCTCAGGTACCTTTTTATACTTACTTTCTTAGCTTTGCTGGTATTTAAATCTATTTTTATTACCCCCAAATTTGTAATAAAGTGTCCTATACATAGGCCACTGAAACACAGGATGTTTTTTGTTTTTCTGGCTAGCCTTACAAACTTTTTTTTGAGGAGAGGGACCTCTTCTTCCCTGGGAAGGAATAAAATGTGGCACACTTGCCCTGAAATGCCTGTTACTCACTTTGCTGCCTCGATTGGTTCCCCAGTGACTCAGGTGGAGGAATGTGGTTGTTCATCTTCCACTTCTGTTAGGGGTTCTTTCTCCACAGAGACCTAGACCCCAAAAACCCTAGCAGAAAAGTCAGGGTCAGGTTTCCAGTCTTCCTTAGGTTTTAAATCATAAAGGTTCTTTTCAAGTTCAGTAGAGAGATAGACTGAGATGGGTTTCAGGTCATCATGTAGTTTAATGATACCAGCCACTCGAAGTGAGGGATGTATGCCAAGATATATAGGCTATCTAGTATCAACCTCCTAGATCAAAGGGGGTTCCTTATATTTATAAACTTTAGATGGCAGGGTTCTCTGAGTTCAGAGGGTGAAGATGCTAGCTAGGATACAAGACAGTAGTTTAGGAAATACATTCTATAGTCCTACTTCCTATCGTTAGGAGCTTAACAATTTAGGGACATGCTAGGGATATAAGGTATGGCTGATCCCTTCTACCAGGACAGCCTCTGTGATCAGTCAGAGTAGACCTTGTGTCTGAGTAGGTGGTCTTCCCCATCCAGGACGGGACCCAAGTTAGGAAGTATGACCAAGCCCTTCCTTCCACAGCCAGTCTCATCAGTAGCAACATCAGCCTCTCCATCTCCATTCACCTCAATATGTCTCTTTCATGTAGCTCAGATCTTGGGCAGGAAGGAGAGGGACAACATAACGCCAACATAGCAGCCAAAACTACAGACCACTGTAAAGGCTTGTGGAGAAAAGAATGAACTAGTCAATTGAGGCAGGCTAGAAAAACACAGAAAATTAGCAGAAACGGTGTTCTAGTTTGTCTTCAGTTGCTGTGACAAAACACACTGACCACTACCAACTTGAGGAGGAAAGGGTTTATTCAGCTCATATCTCCCGGGACACAGTTCATCACTGAGGGAGCCCAAGGTAGGAACTCAGGGCAGGAACCTGGAGGCAGGAGCTGAAGCACGGGCCATGGAGGAGTGCTTCTTACTGGCTTGCTCCCCTGAGCCATGCCCAGCCTGCTTTCTTATACTGTAAAAAACAACATTCCTAGGGGTGGCACCACCCATAAGTGGGCTGGGCCCTTCCACGTCACTCAACAGTCAAGACAGTACTCCACAGACATGGCCACAGGCCAGTTCAATGGAGCCAATTCCCCCAATTGAGGCTCCCTCAACCTAGGTGTGTCAAGCTAACACTAAAGCTATCCAGCACACATTGGTGAGGAAAGGAAGCTTCACCATGGAATCTGGTTGGTCTCTTGCTAGCTGACAGTCAAGAATCTCAGCACAGGGCTTAGAGAGATGCCCTAGTGGTTAAGAGCATCAGCTGTTCTTGCAGAGGACCTGGGTCCTCTGCACCCACCTAGCAGCTAACAACCACCTGTAACTCCAGTTCCAGGGGATCTGACACCCTCTTCCAGTCTCCATGGGCATTGCATGGATGTGGTGTACTTCTATACATGCAAGCAAAACACTCATACACCTAAAATAAAAGTAATTTTAAAAACGTTTTAAAGAATTTCAGCACAACTAACGTGATTTACTCTGAAGAGTGACTACATAGAGATGATATTTCTTTTTCCTAGAGACATTTAAAATAAGAATGTTAAATTAGCAATGAGCCATGCCTTAGACCAAAGGGCATATGATCTCTGAGTATAACCTAACTCTTCCCAGCTGCAAACCTGTAATTTTCTGAGAATCTCACAAAGATTACAGACTATTTACAGTCAAAACATATCTCTTAACTTTCTTGTGACCAAAGATAATCAGGCATTTGACCCTATTTTTTAACCTATGTTTTTATTGTATCAGTTTGCAATTCTATTTAATACATCTCAGAAACTGCCCAGTGATCTCATTTATAAAAAGAAAGGGGGAAAAAAGTTTCTTAGAAACCCTTTGAACTATATAATTGCAGAAGCCACCAAAATTATAGATGTAGATATAGATATAGATGTAGATATAGATATAGATATAGATAGATATATCTGCTGTTAGACGCATAATTACCTGACTCTTGAGTAGTCTACACTTATATCTTGGGTATGTAATATTCTTTTCCTAATTCATCTCCTTTCTGTGTGTTCCTCTCGTCTGTATCTCTCTCCCTCCCTCCTAACTTCCCTCTCTCTCTTAAGACCCATATATACATCTGTGTTAAAACTGTTTCTTTGGTCTGGGAGATGGCTCCACTGGTTAAAATTCTTGCCACATAAGCCTGGCAACCCAACTATGTTTTTTTTGGTCTTTTCTTGGCAGGGTCTCCCTGTAGCCCCAGCTGTCCTGGAACTCACTCTGTAGACCAGGCTGGCCTTGAACTCACAAAGATCCGCCTACTTCTGCCTCCCAAGTGCTAGGATTAAAGGTGTGCGCCACCATGCCCAGCCAACTTTGATAACTAGAACCCACATAAAAGCTGGTGCAGTAGTGAGCGAACACTTGTAATTCCAATACTTCTATAACAAGAGAAGAGGAGAAGACAAAGGAAAATCAACTGGAAGCTTTGGGCTAGCCTAGAGTACACAGCACAGCAGGAGAAACAGCAATAGCCATCTGGCCTCAAAAATAACATGGAAGGAAAGAACTAATTCCCCCCCAAAGCTGACCTCTGACTTCCATGTGTGTGCCATGGCACATGTACACCCAGACTCACACACAAAATAATAAATTAGTAAATAATAAAAACAATGTTTCTTAATAAGCTCCAACTCTGTTTCATAAAGATGCATCTTGAGCCAGGCGTGGTGGCGCACACCTTTAATCCCAGCACTTGGGAGGCAGAGGCAGGTGGATCTTTGTGAGTTCAAGGCCAGCCTGGTCTACAGAGTGAGTTCCAGGACAGCTGGGGCTACAGGGAGACCCTGTCTTGAAAAGACCAAAAAAAAAAAAAAAAAAGATTCATCTTGAAATTCTCTTCTTTGGAGCCAAGAAAACAGGTTTCACCTAAGTAGCAGTCTCTGAACAGAACTTTTCAGGCAGCTGCAAGCCTGGGGCTGGGTCTCCTCTTCCCTCTCCCTCTCCTCTCACTGCCTCTGATACAATCCTGGGGGGGGGGTACACATGTCAATGAAAAGTGACCCAGACACATAAATGCACAAAGCAGAGTGTAATCTTAGGTTGATCAAAAACAGAATGGTAGTAATTTCACATGGTTTAACCTCACAATCCTGCTGTCCCAGGGCACAGTGAGCATCTTTCCTGAGACCCCAGTGGCTTCTTCCCTTCTAAGACAACCAACCGCCAGCTGTCAGCTGACTGCAATGCTTCACGTTGCTTTCCGTTCTGGACTGCACTGTGGAATGTCCATCTAAAGCAATGCTATTCCACATAGAACCCAAAGGAGCTTGCCCTAAACTCTTCACTTGTGAAGACACCCTTGAAGTTCAGCCTCTTTTGTCTCAGATCCATGACCAGTTCCACCCACCTCCTCAGCACCTGGTGTGCATGCTTTGCACAGCACATGTAGGTTTCCAGGCACTCTGAACCAACGGTCCTGGTAAAGGATCAATTATTATTTCTAGTTTCTAGGTCATAACAGCAGATGTTTCTGGAGCGGTCACTTTAAAAGTGCTGTGCTCTCTTGTCTTAAAGAGAATATTCCATTCCATTCTTACAACGTGTTATGAGCTGAACTGTATCATTGTCACCCCCCCCACCCGCCCCACCCCCAGTTCAAGCGTTAAAACCCTAACAACTCATAGCTTGGAACATGACTGCATTTAAAGACAAGTCCTTGAAAGGGAAAACCGAGTTACAATAAGGCTTTTAGGGCAGACTGTAATCCAATCTGACAGGTGTCCTGTAAGAAGAGGAAATTTGGACACTTGGGGATATGTAAGCACAGGGGAACGAACAACCACATGAGGCCACAAAATGGAAGCCACCTCCACACTAAGGAGAGAGACTTGAGAAGAAATCAGCTCTGCCTACACCTCGAATGTGGACTTCCAGTCTCTGGGACTGTGAGGCAATTTCTGTTCTTTAAGTTATCCAGCCCATGTGTTTTGTTATGGCTTACCCCTGACCCTCCTGCGGAAGCACCACTATAACCCTGCAGATGAGGGAGCTGAGGCTCTGACGGACCAGAAAGAAAAGCCCCTGAAGAGAAAACTGGTCAAGACAGCAAAATCTCTGGCCTGGAAATAGAATCACCATTCTAATTCAGCCAGGTTCACCTTAAGTCATGCTAAAGAGATAAGTGTAGTACCCAGAGTGCTAGTAAGATGGTGAACATTTCCTCCCTGGAATCCTCCCTCAATCCTAGGGAGTTGCTAACTGGGCTGCAGCTTTATAACCATTCTTTTTCTTCTGTTGTTTTTTCTAAACATGCTTTCCTTAACACTTTGGGGGGGGGCACCAACATTTTGGGATTCCTAGCTCTTTTTCCAAAGTTCCCCCCACCTCCCATGTGGCTGCTCATCTACCATGAGTCTGACCTCCAAGCCAGCTGATAGGATGTGGCTTCTTCCCTTCCTTCCTCCATCCACAAGGCAGCTGCTGAGATGTACAGCTTGCCTGTCCTGGAGGCTTTTCCTTTAAACTCTAATAAATTGTCCTAAAGTTCTGTCTGCATCCATTCTTAAGTTCTTTTAGACAAGCCTAAGAACTCTCGGAGGGGACCCCATTTTCCCCTGAATCATCTCCAAGTAAGGAGACCTGTGAGGGAGGACCTGGGATCCCAGGGGGAGCACCATGATTCCAGAGTCCATTGGCCAAAGCTGTTTCTCTGAATGGTTCAAGGTTACATAGACAGGATTATAGAACTGAAACCTGGGGCCAAATGATGATGTCATCTCCCTAGCAATCAATATAGCCTTAAAACACACATTCCTCTCTAGCTAACAGTTCTCTGATTCTTAGAATGAGAAGGACAATACATGGTAATCAATAAATAGAAACCATTACATGGTCTTAGTGCTAATTCAGGAAGCAGGGTAAATGCAACATTATGTGATGTGAAGTTTCTAATACAAGTAAGAATCTGTTGAGATTGTTATGATCAGAAAGGCAACTCAAGGAGAAGTCTTTGATCTTGATCCTGGGTTTGTGACTTATGGCGACCTTGAGCAAATCATTGGATTGCACTGCCCTTTCCTCCTTTTAGCCCTGCTTTTCAGGGTCAAGAATTCCAATCTGGGTCCTTTCCCAGTGCCTCTGGAAGCAGCAGACAGCAAGAAACAGAAGTCATCTGTGTAAATTGTCAGATATTAAATAATCTATGCATTATCTCTGAGCACCCCAACAAAAGCCACCGAGTACTGTTGTGTTCTGTGGAGGGTCTGCTCCAGGCTGTGTGCTGGGTGGGAGGGAGGAGGGCTCCTAACAGAGCTGGCAAAATGAGATAGGTAAATAGTGCCAGAGTGCCACGCTGTACCCAGGGTGCTTTGAAACCTCCTGTACCCGATCAACGTGCAAACTGTTGCAGTTCCCAGACTCAGAAAGCTCCCACAGCCTCAGAAGGCGAGGTGCGAAGACACATTCCGCACACAGCTTCAGATGGTGCGCATCCGCACAGCACAGCCTGCTGAGGAAGGAGTGGCGGGTGTGCGCGAGTGCGTGTGTGAGTGTGTTTGTACTCGGGAGAGGCTGTCTGTGAAATCTAAAGGGCCAATAGCACGCTCAATAGCAGCAGCTCTGAGCAGCCAGACCGTCTGGGGAGCCGCATCCTATGTCATGCTGCAAGTTGTAACAGATAACATTCTGGAACTAAAAGGGGGATTTGTTTGGGGTGGATTCTAGAGGAGCTTGCTAACTTAGCCTGGCTTTCCAGTAACCGCAGCCTCGAACAAGCCATTTTCCTAGCTTGGAGTGGGGATTAGCATCTGTCCGGAAAGCACTAGAAGTAGGAGGTCATTGGGCAGGGGTGGGAAGTGGGTAACACGGGGAGAGGCTGGTCAGATGATGCACAATTGATGCACCAACCCGAGAGAACCGATGTGCAGTCAGAGGACCACAGTCTGGGATTCTGCGGTGTGCAGGGAGCTTGCTCAGCGCACAAGGTAGGCACTGTCACCGAGAGAAAACAGGTAACTACGTGGGACGGATATGCTAATTTGCTTGACTGCGGTACTCACTCCACTGTGTATATCCTTGTCAAAACACTGCCTAGCATACCTTAAATATGCAGTGGCTATTTAAAAACAAAGTGGTGGCATGAGAGGCTGTCGTCATCGTTGTTAGTTGTAGTCTTAGTAATGTTTCGAGATTTGGGCAACTGTAGGAGTTCTAACACCTAAGATGGATTTAAGTAAGAATCCGAGATACAGAGGTGAATGGATTTTCCTCCCTCCCTCTCTTCCTCCTTTCTATGTCCCACCATTATCCATCTTTTCTCCTAGAAACACTTTGCTCTAACATCCATTCATTAGGCTAAGGTCCTACCCCATGTGGGGGCATCCCTTAACCTGGGAAGAAGCTTGAACAGGTAAGGGGTGTGGCTCATAGGAGGCCCAAGAGCCAAGATGTTCCATGGGAAGGGAAAGGGATTCCCTGGCCTGGGCCACCAGCACTAGGGAGACAGGACCTCTCTCCAGCCCCTGCACCGATCTCCCCACCCCCCCACCCCCACCGTGTGGTGGTACCGGAGGGCCTGCCGTACTCACAGTGCAGCTCTGTCTGGTCCCTTTGTACTCTAGGCTAAGGACCTTGGGAAAGACTGGCTTCTTCTCTCCCCCAGAGGCTGAGATGTGGGCTTTAGAGATGCTAATTTGTATAATGGTTCAGAGTTGATTGACAGGCTGCAGGACAATACACCAGGAAATGTGAACGAACCAAGCTAGGGCTGAGGCTGAGGGCCCCAGGGATGGAGGAATTTGTTTCTATCAGGCTTCAGATTCCCTGACTGCCACCCATTCCAGGAGAATGCAGACACTGCAGGAAGAATCCAGCAAATAAGAACCAATAACTGACTTTTTTTTTTTTTTAACCAGGGAATCTGTGAGTGAAATTTGGTGAGTCCTGAGATGAACTGCATTATTTTTTTTTTAGTATTCCTTTTTCTTAAAAAACTTTTTTTAATTTTTTAAATTTATTTTCATATGTGTATGAATGTATTGTCTGCACGTAGGTTGATGCACCCGTGGCATGCAATGCCACAGAGGTCAGAGAGGGTGTTGGATTCCCCTGGAACTGGAGTTAAAGATGGTTTTCAGCTGCCATGTGGGTGCTGGGGATCGAACCCCAGTCCTCTGCAAGAGCAATCGGCACTCTTAACCACTAGGCTATCTCTCCAGCCCCATGAACTGCATTTTATTTGCTGGTGAATTTCTCTGGAAATTAGATTGGAACAGCATGTATGACTCTAAAATGTTTAAAAGCCATAGGTCTCTGGGTCTCCTCAGCACACTATAGGGAAACAGGTCTGAATTGTCAAAGCCTGGTGGTTCTTTTTTTTCTTTTTCCAAAGCCAATTTTATTGAAGCTTTGTGCATTTCATACAAAATTTCCCAATCAAATCTAGACCCAGTCCCCTTTCCTTGCCCCCCACCCCCCACCCCACCAGAGCTCATGCATTCTGCCAAATATGTTTTTCATCTTTTTCTCAGTCTCTTTTAAAATTTTCAATGCAGAAGTTTACTGTTTCGGGCAGAAGTTCACCGTTTCAGTCAGTTCCTTGACCCAGTCTTTTTGTTTTTGTTGTTGTTGTTCCTTCCAATTTGCATCACTCCAAGATATGCATATATCAAGATTATGACATCATAGGTTTTAGCATCTTCAGCTTATGATTTCTTTTTTTTTTCCTTTAAGGAAGTGAAAGCTGTCAGGAGTTTCCTTAAAGAAGTGGTTGAAGGCTCCTCCTTGCTTAACTCCACTGCTCCTTATCTTCTTCCTGCCCTTGTGCTCCACACTGGGGTTTTCCCTATCCCATGATTCACCAAATAAGGTCCAGTAAAGTACCACAGTTTGTCTTGATCTTCCTGTACGGGTCTCCATGATACAGCCTGGGTAGTCCAACAATGGCAGTCTATATCTGAAGAGACTGAAACCCCCAGTAGTTGGCTCAGTCCAAGCTGGATGTCTCAGCAGTCCCCATCTGGCACTGAAGGTTTGGAGGATTCTTGGAGAGACGTAAGTCTTCAATCCGTATTGGGAAGGTTGAAAAGCTGTGTCTCAGGTCTTTGAAGGAGGGCAAAAACAGTGGCAGCCACAGGGTAGCTGCACTTGCCAGTAAGAATAGAAAATAGGGGCCGGAGAGATGGCTCAGCGGTTAAGAGCACCGATGCTCTTGCAGAGTACCCAGGTTTCGATTCCCGAGCACCCACATGGGCTAAAGATTAACTCTTTAACTCCGTTCCAGGGGAATCTGACACCCTCTTCTGACCTCCGCAGCATTGCACGACATGGGTGCACCAACTTACATGCACAGTAAACACTCATACACAAAAAAAAAAAAATACATCTAAAAAAAAGAATTGGGGGGCTGGACAGATAGCCTAGCAGTTAAGAGCACCGACTGCTCTTGCAGATCGACCGGGGTTTCTATCCCAGCACCCACATGGCTGGCTAAGAACCATCTGTAACTACCAATTCCAGGAGAACTCCAGTTCCAGGGGAATCCAAGACCTCTTCTAGACCTCGCAGCATGCACGACAACGGTACACAAAACCTACAAGCAACAAGTACATTCATACACACAAATAAAATTAAAAAATTAAATTAAAAAAAAGAAAAAAAAGAATTGAAGATAGGCAAAACAATAGTGGCTTTTTTATTTTTATTTTTTTGTTTTTTTGTTTAAACATTTTTATTGATGCTGTGGATTTCATACATCATTTTCCAATTCAGTTCAGGCATTTCCCTTCTCCTTTCCCCCCCAACCCTCACCCCAACCGAGACATGGCATTCTGCCATAACTGTCCTGCATAGTTTTTCTTCCAGTTTTTTTTCATTTTTTAGCTATAATGATAAATCCAGAGTACAAGCATCCTTCATGTAAAACCAATTTGCAGGCTGTTGTGCTGAAACCCCCACAGCCCCACCTCCAGTGTGGGGTGAGGGGTTGTTGTTCAATCAGGTTGATCAAATGCGTGTCCAGACTACATCGCTGTGAGTTTCAGCACCATTCAACCCACAATCGCAGCCCGTTACATTCTACCATGCCCCCTCTTCCGCAGATTATTCCTGGGCTTAGAAAAGGGGCACAGGTGGATGAGAAGCAGAACAGTCCACTCTCTCTTGGAGCTGTTGTGTCTGGGACTCTGGTCAATTCTGGCTGTTTCCTTTCATGGGCTGACATTTGTCCAGGAATAACCTTTCGATCCTACTGACAAAGTTCATGATGTTGTCCCTCTTTACTGCTGCATAGAACTCATTTTTCTTTTTTTCTTATCCACTCGTCAGTTGGGGGCACCTGGGCTGGTTCCAGCTTTTGCTATTGTGAACAGAGCTGCAAAAACATAGCTGTGCATGTATCTTTGCAGTAAGATGTTGTCTTGTGGGTAGTATACCCAGGAGTGGTATGACTGGGTCAAATGGAAGGCTCGTTTTTGAGTCTTTTAAGGTTCTCCAACAGCTTTTCCATAGTGGCTGACAAACTTTACATTCCCACCACAATGGATGAGTGTGGTTCCCCTTTCTCCACAACCTCTCCAGCACTTGGTATCGTTTGGTTTTCTTGAGTCCTAGCCAGTCTTATTGGAGTAAGGTGATATTCAAAGTGGTTTTAATTTGCATTTCCTTAATTATGCAGAGATGCTGAACACTTCTTTTTTTTTTTTAATTTTTTTTTATTAATTTTATTTATTTTTTATTTTGTGTGTATACTTGTGTACGTAATGACCTGTCGTGCATGCAAGTCTGTGCACCCGTGTCGTTGCAGAAGAGGTCTCGGATTCCCGGAGCTGAAGTTCTCCTGGAATTGGATTTCAGACGGAGCTAGGGCGCGGCTGGCCATGTGGGTGCTGGGGATCGAGAACGAGAGCAGAATCGGGTCACTCTGGAGCAAAGAGCAGGGGGTCGGCGCTCGCAAGGAGAGAGCGGGAGACAAAAGACCGCTAGGGCCATCCTCCTAGCCCCTGAACACCTTCTTTCAGAGGTTTCGTTCGGGAGCCTATCCTCTATTTCCTCCTTGTGATAGAGTCTCATCTTTGAGATCAGGATTCTTTGCTCGGTCTTGTGAGTGTATTCATGTGTGTTTTGGTTCTGATTGAATCTTTCTGTCTGTCGTGGAGTTGGGTATTTTTTGAGTAGCTGGTAGGCGCTGGAGGGATTAATGCGTGTTGTCAGAGTGTGTCTGCAAATGAATAGGGGGAGGGTGGGAGAAGGTGGGTCCTCCTCCGCTCTGGTGGGTTTCACGGTGCTTCACTTAGTCTTTCGTTGCTTTAGGTAGTATTTCGTTATGGAAATGTAAACGGAGAAACTGTATAGGGTTTAAAGGAATCCCATTGAAATCAAGTTGGAGGAAGGGGGGAATATTGATTGTAAAGTTTGCATTGGCAGACGTTTGACTGGAATGTAGGGAAGTGCGGTTTCCTAACACCTAAGCTTGTAGTATGCTTCAAAAGTTTCTTTGTGCGTCTTCTCTTTCTATCAGCCGAATCCAGAGTAGTGGTGATTGGGTTGAGGTCGGAGACATTAGGAAGTCTTGTGGTCGGCAGCTGGAGTTGGGGAGGGGGACTGAAGTTTAAGGGTTTGTACATAGGTGATTGAAAAAGGTGAAGAGGGGTTTAATTGTCGGGACGAGAGTTCTTCTATACAAGAGTGTGTGAGGGGATGGGAGGAGGGGGGAAGAGGGAGGAGGGGAAGGCGGGAGACAGTAAAGTGGAGGGGGAGGGGTGAAGGGGGAAGGGGGAAGGAAAAAAGAAAAAAAAAGGCGGGGGGGGGGGAGGGGACGACGGAGCTTGCGGGAAAATACTGTCCTTGGAGCTGGCCATTGGGAGTGTCCTCTTGGCCCCCTTGTCAAAATATGAGGTGGATGAAACTGTATGGTGCGCAGGTATATGAGGATGTGGAGGGGGGGGGGGGCTGTCAGTGGGATGCAACAAGAGTGTGAAGGGTCAAACTGGTCTGGTGTGTTGTTTGCCCAGGTGAGACCGAGGCGAGAAAATGTTTATTATTTACTAGTAACCACTGTTAGTATAGGTTTGCATGATCTGGTGGAGGGGGAAGGGGAGGAGGGGGAAAGGGAGGGGGAAGGGGGAGGAGAGGGTGAGCAGGAGGCGGCGGGGGGGGGGGCCGGAGGAAGGTATCCGTGTATTAGGCGTGCAAGGTGTTGACGGAGAGGGCTGAACAGGGGAGTATGGGTAGATGGTGCGGATGAGGGTGTAAGGCATGAGTAGTAGAGGGCGGATGGGATGGGAACGGAGGGTTTGGGGTATTATTTTTCCAAAAGTGAAATGAGGGGAAGTGTTTTTTTCCAACCTAAGTGAAGAAGAAAGTTCTTGGGGAGTTTTGTGTTGGTGAGGTGCATAAAAAATCGGGTACACTAGGTTTGGGTAGGAGGGCATGTTAGTTACTAAGTTGATAGTTTTCCCAATCCCTGAAGCAGGGAAGAGTTTGTGTCCATCTTTCTGATGGAGGCAGAGAGGAAAGGAAAAAGAAGAGTCCTTTTAACTAAAGTCTCAAGTTTTAATACCTGAAGTACAATTTCTCAGGCTCATATTTATTTATTTTCTGGTTATGCTTTCCTTTGGATGTTTAATAAGGCCACACAGTTAAGCCCAGATTAACCAAGTTTTTTGTTTTGTTTTCTTTCCCCTCTCAAGGTCAGTTGAGGATCTGGTTCTCAGGTGTCACTCAGGTTTTGGAGGGAGGAGCCCCTGCCCTGTTTGGCTTTTCATTTACCAGTTCCACCAACAATCAACTCCCAGGACAAATTCAGGTCTTACTAGACCAGGCCTTTTTGAAGCATAAGCAGATTTTCCTGTTTATAGACTGGACACTGGCTGAAGTCCCATTAGTGGCCTGGTGGTTCTTAAGAAGCCACCCCCCCCCAGTCCTCTCTTCATTTGTTCCTCAGCTCTGATCTTCTCATTGCTGGATTCAGTGTCTCCCCCACCCCTGAATCCCTACTTTCCCAGCCCCCACCCCCCATCACATGCATTTATCATGAGAACCAACCCCACCCCGAAGGGTCTCTTCCCTGTATCTGATTTTCTCTACACCTTTTACAGAGATGTTTTCTAAGTTCTTCTGTTTAGGGTCTGCCTTTGCTTGTTTCGTTTTTCTTTTCTTTTCCTTTTTCTGTTTCTTTTCTTTTTTTTCTTTTCTTTTCTTTTTCTTTTCCTGTTCATCATTTCTTTTCTTTTCTCTTCTCTTCTCTTCTCTTCTCTTCTCTTCTCTTCTCTTCTCTTCTCTTCTCTTCTCTTTTCTTTTCTTTTCTTTTCTCTGAACCCAGGAAGGACTCACTTGATGTGAATTCTTGGCATGCGATGGAACCTTTCCCAGATCTTGGTGAACTTATCTTGGAGTACTGGGGTCCTGGATCAGCACTGGCCGTGGAAGCTGCCCTGAGCCAGTGGCCTCTGAGTTGGTTGTGTCATGCCCAGGAAGGATAAGGAAACAAAGACAGTTGGGGAGCAGGGAGAACATAGAGGAAAAGTGATAAAACCTTGGAAGGCCCCAACGGAGGAAGGAATACTGCCATGTTGCCCTGGCTGATGGACAGGGATTGGCTGGAACCTGAGGTAGTCTTTATCAGGATTGGTCATTAAGGAGTGCATAGTAGGTCTGGAACAGGTATGTTTGGTCCAACTGGAAAGCTACTTGTCCTTTCAGGGCAGGAGTCACATGAGCAATATGACTAGCTCACCATCCACCATGGGGATCTCAACTCCTGTCTCATCCTCAGTGTCCTTACCCACAATCCCTCTCCCCTGGAAGTCTATCCATAGTCTCATCTCCCTAATCACCCAGGGCTCTACTTGGCAGCAAGCCCAGTCAGTGGGGCAAGTCCTGAGTCCTCATCCTTTTCTCTCCCGCTTGGGCCCTCGGCAGTGCACCAGCTCTGGCTCATAGGCCCCCTATCTGCTCCTCTGGCCTGGGTGTTCACCTTCCACACCATAACTGGAGGGATGACTTTAGCATCCTCTGCTTCAATCCCCTGTCAGCCTGAGAGAAGTGCAGATTCTTCAGCTTAGCACATGTGCTGGATAGCTTTAGTGTCAACTTCACACTCCTGGGTTGAAGGAGCCTCAATTGGGGAAACTGCCTCCATTGGACTGGCCTGTGGCCATGTCTGTGGGGTATTTTCTTGATTGTTGAATGATGTGGGAGGGCCCAGCCCACTGTGTGCGGCACCAGCCCTAGGCAGGTTGTTGTGTATTATATAAGAAAGCAGGCTGAGCATGGGCCAGGGGAGCAAGCCAGTAAGTGTTGTTCCTCCATGGCCTGTGCTTCAGCTCCTGCCTCCAGGTTCCTGAGTTCCTACCTTGAGCTTCCCTGAATGATGAACTGTGACCCGGAAGATGTAAGATGAATAAACCCTTTCCTCTCCAACTTGGTGTCGGTCAGAGTGTTTTGTCACAGCAAATGAAGGCAAACTAGGGCAGCACCTAAGATCTTTCAGGAGCTGGCCGCTGACCAGTCTGTGGTCAACCTCCCACTCCTTCTGCCCACTCATGTCTGCCCTGTGGTGTCCTCAATGCTCAGCACCCATGCACACTCTGCCTTCTATCTTTTGCTGGAAACATCCTTCCCTTCCTCTTTACCTATGTTCGATCTCCAATACGGCCACATTTCAATTTTAATAAAATTTCCATGTCTCAAGTTGTACAAGCTACATTTCAAGTTTCACATTGCTCCAGAGCAATGCACTGTGGCCAGCAGCTTCCCTGTCGGCAGGCCATTGGACACTGCCACCTTAGAGAACATCATCCTGGACAGCACTGGTCTAGTTAACTCTTATATGAACTCTGAAATCCAGCTTGAGCCACCTCCTCTGGGGAAGGTGGTTTTTGGTTTTTTTTGGTCTAGATTACACATCACCTTCTATATACCTCTCTTATACTGTATGCGACTGACTTATATGACTGTTCCACCATTTTGGTAGGTTCCCTGAGGGCAGAGACAATATTTTATTTGTCTCAGTGTCACCCACACCCAACATAGCATCTGGAAGAAAAAAGAGCACAGTGAGCATTTGTTTAATGCAGAAAGTTGAAACCAACTGAACTGAGCAACCCACCTCCTGGGCAGCGCTCCCTGGTGGAGCTGCTGAAGGACACAGGCAAGGGTACGAGGCCACTGATGCAGGTAGAAGGAAATAAGTCTTCATGTCGTTCCCTTGGCTGGTGCAATAGAGACGGGTGAAGGCAAGCAACTATTGAACACCTTTGGTTTTCTGTGCAAATAATCATGTTCTAAGATTCAGATCCAATACAATATGACTTCCACTCTCCTAAGTGGGCAATTCACACAGTTAGAGAGCCACAGAATCCTGGAATTGGGAGGCACCTTAGATTCAGGTCCAATGCGGCTTCCACTCTCCTAAGTGGGTAATTCACACACTTAGAGAACCACAGAATCCTAGAATTGGGAGACACCTTAATTCAGAACTTCCTTCATCCGATACATTCATCTCCTCAGCAGCAGGAGCCTCCACTCCATCACAGCTAGTAGCAGGGAGCACCCTCTCCCTGAGTCAGGCTATTACATTTCTAGGCAGCTATTTGGGTGGAAAGTGCTTTTCAATATTGAACTGCAGTCTGCCTCTTCCTGTCTGCAGGCCTGGGACTAGATCTACCTTCTGAGGCACAAACACTGCATCTGTCCTTCTTCCATATTTGAAGCAACCTGTGGCTGTAGATACGTGTCTCCTCCTCTGGGACCACTGGCCTTTCCAGGCTGGATGCCTCATGGATAGTTATTTTTTTTATTAAACCAGTTATTTCACAGCTTCCTATTTCCTTCCCCGTTCCCACAGAGATGCAAACTTTTCTTGTCATGGAAAAGCAATATAATATTTTACCCCTTAGTGCTTTGGGAGTCAAAGAAGTAACTCCAGGTGTTGCCTCAGGTGTTCAGGAAAGGAGGTGAGATGATGAGTTAGTCATTTCTACACGACAGAGACCCAGGGCTGGAGGACAGACATGGAATGGGTGGTCACATTGCCTAAACTCAGGCAAGTATACCAATATTTCCTTGCTGATACTTCATGGTTTTAGAACATAATGCTGATAGATGACAGTCCTATAAGGACAACAGTAGTATTAGCTAAGCCCTAAAAGAGCCCTCCATGTACCACCGGGCAGGGTTCCAAGCTTTATATCTACCGCATTTACAATAATCCTGCTGATGGGTTCTATCGTTATCCCCACTTCACAGATGATTAAAATCAAGGCACAGAGAGTGAGCACTCTCAGTTGTGGTTGGTTTCTTTCTTCTCACATTATTCATGTGAATTCCTAGACTTGTGACATGCACAAAATGCCTCATTGTGTAAGAGGTTGACCTTGACCATGATTTTCAAGTCCTTAAAATCCTCACTGCATCATCGTGAGGTGGGATGTGTTTATTTCATATTTAATGGCTGGGGCAAAAAAAAAAAAAAAAAAGACTCAGGGGAAGCCATAAGTTTATTCATCCCAGAGTCTAACTGATGAGAATTAAAACTCCAGCCCAGACCTTCAGGTCTGGGGTTGGTTCCACTGCATCACTATACCTGTCCTGGTGAAGCTGGGCTCCCATCTATGGGTCCCTGTGAGGCAACAGCTGGTGATGTACTTTGGGTCTGCGCCTGCCCTTCCACTGCCCTCCTGAAGAAGATGGCACTGACATCTCACCCTGTGGTGAGGTTTTTGGCATCAAGCTCTGGAATTTCTGAAGACTATTGGTTCAAGGACCGGAAAGGCAGAGCTTTGGTCCCTACTGTATCCACATCTGTCTCCAGCTGAGGGATGGCTCTGGATGGATGGTAATCTCTGGGCCCCACAGATAGGTGTTATGCACCAAGAGATTTCACAGTGTTCCCTCATAGAGTGCCATCTTCCCTACCTGTCTTCAGTTCCTGCTCTACTGCAGGTCCTGTGACCCTGGGCTAGCCTCACAGGCTCTCTGCTCTCCTATTATAAACCCAAACTCAGGTTCTACACATAGCAGAAGAGATAGCTCTGCAGTCGTGATGGAAGCCCAGGACACCCCATCCCCGCCCCCCACAAGGTTTCCCTTCACCTCTGACTCTTCACAAACATAGACAATTTATGGCCCCAGTGCTTTAAATTTCTCAGACCTAAGGTAAAAGCCATAATCTTCCTTTCTCACAAGGCTGATAGGTTTAAATGGGATAAAATATCCAGATGTTCACTCCTGTACTCATTTATCTATTGAACAGATGTGCCTCCAGCACCAGGCAGGGAGCAGGTACTCCTAGGTGCTGAGGATATGTCAGTGCATCAGACACGGTACTCCCAGTCTGGAAGGGTGACAGACAAACAGATCGAAGGAAGGTGTGTTAGGACTTCATTCCTTTCAGTGACCAAACTGTATTCAGGCTTACACACAGAGTGCTCAGCCCACAGTCACTGCCCCATGTGCTTGGATGGAACATCGGGGGATGCAGAAGCACATGGTGGAGGAGAGCTGTTCGCCTCATGGTGTGAGAAGCAGGAAATATTAGTCTTTTCTTTCAAACCCTGTAAAACTTGGAACTTGGTTTATGATGAGGAATTCTAATCTTTTAATCCCAGCACACACTGTAAGATTTTCGTTTAAGGAAAGGGTCTGACACATTCCTGAGTCTGATGGCCCAGGACAGTGGAGCTCTTCTCCTTTTGCATCAATTCTTTTTAAACTAGCCAATTGGGAAAGACTGTGAGGTTGGACCACAGCCAATGGGGGAAAAGATACAGTCCTCTTGAGTTAGGGATAAAAGCCCACCAACCTTCTGAGCCGTCCTGTGTGCTTGCTGGATCTGACTGACTACACAAGACACCCTTTTGCAAAAGTAAAATCTGCCTTGCCAAGTTACTTTTGTTTTGTCTGTGTGTTTTTAGTAGAGTATTCGTGGGGTCCTTAGACTGTTTTATTTCTAGCAATGGCAGACAAGAAAGAGAGAGAGAGCAAGCACCTGGGGTCAAGGGACTCCCTAGGACACACTGCCTAGAGACTCACTACTTCCAGCTAGTCCTCATATAAAGCTTCTAGAACCACCCATAATAGTGGCACAAATTGGGGACCAAGGCCCCAATGCACAAGCATCTTGGGGGACACTTTATATCAATCCACATAGAAGAAAATGTAGAGCATGGTACAGAGGCAGAACGTGAGGAGGGGGCTGTCTTACAGGGCTGGTCAGAGACTTCCTGAGCTCACATTTGAGTGTAAACTGAATGATGTGAAGAAGGATAGAAAGGGGATGAGTAGCCCAGCCAGAGAGAACCAGTACAGAGCCTGAAACAGGACCACACTTGACCTGTTCAATGTGGGCAGAGCAAGAGGAAGGAAGGCAGGGAGGGTAGAAGAAGTCGAAGATGTGGCCTGAGGCCTGACTGCACTGACTCTAGCTCAGATTATTTTAAAGTGAGGATGAAGTGAAAGCCTGGCCACCTGCTGGACACTCCGGGCAGCCCAGGCTGGAGTTCAGACAACAGCAGTCAAGGACATATCAGACTGGGGTGATTTGAGATCCAGGTTGGTGTCTGGATGCAACCACAACAGCTGGGTTGTACCTAGAACCAGAATCCAGTTGGAAACCTGAGGGGAGCCAGGCACACGGTTCTGGAACCCAGGGTGCATTTGTAATCTGGAAGCAGTCTGAAACCAGGCCCAGCCTCTGCAGGCCCAGGCCGGTTCCTGCAACAGGCCCCTTCTGAAAAGCAAAGAGCCTTTCGTCCAGCAGGACTCTAGCTGGGCCTGGAGACCCTGGCCATGTTGATTGCTACCACAGACCTACAAAGCAGGAGGAAGGAAGCACGTCTCCTCAGGGCCTCAGGGCACAATCAGGGAGTTTGTGAAAGAAACTAGGGAATGATCAAACTCTGAGCAGGATCCTCTTCCTCCTGAAATTTTAGCCCAGGACTTCAGGTAAAGCTTTGTACTCTCTGCACTTGCTGCATAAACCGTATGACGAGTGTTGCTTTGGTGGGCAGAAACTTTCACATGCACTGCGAACACACTCATACATATACGTGTGCACACACACAAGCAAACTAATAACTTTTTAAATTAAAAAAAAATCCAAGGTTTAAAAAAATAAATTAAAAAAATCTAAGGTTTAATTCATTCACCATAAAATGTGTCGTTTTGAAAATTAATTAGGTTTTTTTTTTCAGTCTTTTCGAAACAGGGTCTCCCTGTAGCCCCAACTGTCCTGGAACTCACTCTGTAGACCAGGCTGGCCTTGAACTCACAAAGATCCACCTGCCTCTGCCTCCTGAGTGCTAGGATTAAAGGCATGCGCCACCACTAAGCATGAAACCCATCACAAACAATTCTCACTGTCCCCAAAAGTGTCTCAAGCTGGGCGTGTTGGTGCACACCTATAATCCCAGCACTTGCGAGGCAGAGGCAGGTAGATCACTGTAAGTTCAAGGCCAGCCTGGACTACATAGTGAGAAAATAAATAAATAAATAAATAAATAAATAAATAAATAAATAAATGCTAGAGAGGATGGTCCAGTGGTTCAAAGCACTGGCTTCTCTTGCAGAGCACCTTAGGTTTGGTTCCCAGCACCCACATAATAGCTAACAGCCATCCATAACCCCAGTTCCAGGGAATTGCTGCCTTCTTCTGTCCTCCAATGGCATTGCACCATATGGATGCACTTACGAGCACGGAAAAACACTCGTACACATGAAGTTGTTTTCCTATAATAACTATATCACATGACATTTTTATGGACAGTATGTGAAGATCTCAGTTTTTCCACATCTTCATCTACTTTCATTGTTACTGTTTTGTTATTTGTTTGTTTGTTTGTTTGTTTGGAGACAGGCTCTCAGGCAGCCCAGATTGAACTTAGACTTGCTACATGTGTAGCCAAAGCTGACCTTGAGCCCTTTTTAAAAAAAATATTTTTATTGAAGTTTTGTGTCTTACATGCAACATTTCTCAATCCAATTTAGACACATTCCCCCTTCCATGCCCCTCCCTCCCACCTGTGCTCATACATTCTATCAAACACGACTTGTCTTTTTTTCTCAGTCTTTAAAAAATTTTTCTATGCAGAGGTTTACTGTTTGGGGCAGAAGGTTGCTGTTTCAGTCAGTTCTTTGAACCTTGAGCTCTGGATCCTCCCTCAGCCTGGGATGACAGCCACCTGTCACACATCCAACCTGCACCACTATTTTTCATGACCATCCTGGTGGGTGTGAAGCGGTCTCTCACTGTGACCTCTTGCTTCCCTTTCTCACCTGCTTCTCAGCCCCTTGTGCATCTTCCTGGGATAAATCTCCACTCGGATTCTTTGCTGCTTCTTACATTGCTTTGTCTATTTGTTGTTTCACTGTAAAGTTCTTTATATATTTTGGATACTATTTTTTTAGCTTTACTTTTATTTTGTATTTTATATACATATGTATGTATGTGTGTTTGTGTGAGTGGATGTCATATGTGTGCAGGAGCTTGAGGAGGCGAGAAGAAGGTGTCCAATCCCCTAAAGCTGGAGTTATAGGCAGTTTTGAGCCCCTGACGTGGGTGCTGGGATCCAAACCTAGGTCCTCTGTCAGAGCAGTAACAAGCACTCAACCACTGAGTTCTCTCTCCAGCCTTTATTTTGGATATTTTTATTAGATATATGATTTATCAATATTTTTGCCTTCTCTGCAAACTGTTGTATTCTTTCTTTTTTTATATACATTTTATTTGACCCTGTTATTTTCTTTTTTTAATATTTTTTTATTTTATTTTATTATTTATTTTCATATGTGTATGAATGTATTGTCTGCATGTAGGTTGGTGCACCCATGTCGTGCAATGCCTCGGAGGTCAGAAGAGGGTGTCGGATTCCCCTGGAACTGGAGTTAAAGACAATTTTCAGCCGCCATGTGGGTGCTGGGGATCGAACCCCGGTCCTCTGCAAGAGCAGTCGGTGCTCTTAACCGCTAGGCTATCTCTCCAGTCCCAACCCTGTTATTTTCTTTTAATGATGTATTTTTTTATTTATTTCTTTTATGTGTATGAATGTACTGTCTGTATGCAGGTCTGTGCACCCGTGTTGTGCAATGCCAAGGAGGTCAAAAGAGGGCACTGGATTCCCCTGGAACTGGAGTCAAAGATGGTTTTCAGCTGTCATGTGGGTGCTGGGAATGGAAACCAGTCAGCACTCTTAACCACTAGGCCATCTCTCCAGCCCCTGTGTTCTTTCTTGATAGCATTCTTCAAAGTCTACAAAATTAGCCAGGAGAGATGGTACATACCTTTAATCCCAGTACTCAGGAGGCAGAGGTAAGTAGAGCTTTGTGAGATAGAAGTCTACATGGTGAGTTCCAGCCAGTTGGGGTTACAGAGAGACCCTGTTTCAAAAAAAAACAAAAGTATATAATATTACATCTTTTCATCAAATTCAATTTATGTATGTTTTCCTATGTGATGTGACTTTTTGATATTAGAGTTCAGAAGTCATTGCCTAATCCAAGGTTATGAAGATCTGTATCTGTGTTTCATTCTAAAAAGCTTTAGAGTTTGGCTCTTAAATTTCTGTTCCTGATTCATTCTGAATAACTTTTACACATGATATGAGGTAAAAGGGTTATTCTAGTTTCCTTTCAATTGCTGTAACAAAACACTGACCAATACCAACTTGGGGAGGAAAGGGTCTATTCTTACATCTCTCAGGTCACAGTTCATCACTGAGGGAGCCCAAGGTAGGAACTCAGGGCAGGAACCTGGAGGCAGGAGCTGAAGCACAGGCCATGGAGGAATGATGCTCACTGGCTTGCTCCCTGGTCCATACTTCAACTGCATACAGTGCACACCAACCTGCCCAACGGTGCCACCCCCCACAATGAGCTGGGCCCTCCCACATCACTTAACAATCAAGAAAATGCCCTACAGACATGGCCATAGGCCAGTCCAATGGAAAGTCCCCAATTGAAGCTCCCTCAACTTAGGTGTGTCAAGTTGACACTAAAGCTGTGTAGCACAAGGATCTATGCATTCTTTTGCTCAAGGGTGCCCAGTTGTGTTGGAGTAATTTGTGGAAAGGTTTGTCCTTCTCTCACGGAGTTGTCTTGAAAACTTTGTCAAATTTTGGTTCACATGTTGTTTTTTTGTTTGTTTGTTTGTTTGTTTGTTTGTTTGTTTGTTTTTGGTCTTTTCGAGACAGGGTCTCCCTGTCCTGGAACTCACTCAGTAGACCAAGCTGGCCTTGAACTCACAAAGATCTGACTGCCTCTGCCTCCTGAGTGCTAGGATTAAAGGCAAGTGCCACCACGCCCAGCCTCACATGTATTTTTAAAGAATGATGCTTCTAGGTACTGGAGAGTCGTCTCAGTGGTTAAAAACATACAACACTCTTGCCAAGGACCCGGTTCAGTTTCCAGCACCAATAGTAGGTGGCTCGTAATTGCCTGTTAACTCCAGTTCTGGGGAATTTGATGCCCTCTGGACTCCAAGGGAACCTGCACATTCATGGTACACAAACTCATATGAACACAAATAAATAAATAAATAATAAATAAAATCTTTCCCCCAAAGAACGATGGTTTTACAGTTGATTGTGAATTGACTCTTAGGGATCAAAATGATTCTACAGCTTTGTATACTTAGTTTATAACACAGGCCCCTACACAAAACAGAGGCATGGTAAGTGTTGTCTGTGGTCAACCTGAATAAGCATCTGTGATAGGCATGTTCAGAGAATCTTGGAGCCTCTCCTGTGTTCGGGGAGCCCAGTGAGATGGAAAGAAATGAACTTTCCTTCCAGCCCCCCCTCTGTAAGTGACTCCATGAGCGTGACCACTTCCACCTGACTCATTTCTGATTCATCTTGCAGTGGTGGTTTTGTGCGTGTCTCCTGGGGACTCTGCAGGCAGGCAGCCCTTAGCTCGTATTTAGACCCGAGAAATGTGCTCTGAAGCTCTGATCTTGGGTAAGGATACCTGGTGCAGTAGGCTGGTCTGCGCAACTTTCTACAGGTTACCAGGGAGACTTTTCATATTTAACCATATGTGTACAAGGGTGCATTCCAGCATCCTCAGGTTTAGCCTTGACAACACACTATATTGACATTAAAGATTCTCATTCCCCAAATGTTTTCATTCCAGCTTTTCACTTGCCTCTCTTAGTTGTGTTATCTTGTATTTGTCAGGACAGTGCAAATAAGATTTGGTGGCTTGATTTTTTTTTTAAGTTGTCATAAATATCTTCCAGTTGGAGCTGGAGAGATGGCTCAGCAGTTAAGAGCACAGACTGCTCTTGCAGAGGACCCAGGTTCGATTCCCAGCACCCACATGGTGGCTAAGAACCGTCTTTAAACCTGGCGTGGTGGCGCGTGCCTTTAATTCTAGCACTCAGTAGGTAGAGGCAGGCGGATCTCTGTGAGTTCAAAGCCAGCCTGGTCTACAGAGTGAGTTCCAGGCCAGCTGGGGGAGACTCTGTCTCAGACAAAAAAACAAAACAAAACAAAACAAAAACCCCAAACCCAAACAAAACAAAGAAAAAAAAAAGCACTACTCATGCACATAAAATAAAATAAAATAAAATAAAATATAAAAAAATAGATATCTTCCAGTCAGGGCATGGTGGTACATGCCTTTAATCCTAGGACTCAGAAGGCAAAGGCAGGAGAAACTCTGTGAGTTCAAGGCCACCCTGGTCTACATAGCGAGTTCCAGGCCAGCTGGGGCTGCTACAGGGAGGCCCTGTCTCAAAAAGACATAATAAATAAATAAATAAATAAATAAGATATAAATAATCTTCCATGTCTCTCCATGGCCCTCATATGGGTAACAAATACTTCATTGTGTGGATGTACAAGTCTCTTCTCACTAAACATTTAGACTTTCCACCCTTCTCCACCACCTCCACCCCCAACATCTGAGAAATAGACTTTAGGTAACAAAAATAGAAACAAATTATGCCCCACTCTCCAGGACCGCTCCTGTTCACAAACCCTGTGCAAAGCTTGAGGCAAACTGGTTGTGGGCTGCACAGATCTGAAGCTGGGTAACTGACTCTAAAATAATTTTAATAGCATGCGCATCCGGGTTTCCCCATAAAGTAAGAGATGGAGCAATTTATTCATGCTGCTTAAACTCTTCGAACCTCCAGTGACCTGATGTGGGCCAGCGGAGGCTGCGTTAGTGAATCAAGAGGCTCTGGGCCCGCACAGAAACAGAAACAAGAGAGAGAGAGGGCAAACTAGAGCCAGAAAGAGGCGGGAGCCGCACACTACGGGGCGTTCCCATGAGGAGGGGGAACCTTGCCGACAATTTTGCTTGGTATCTCAGAATGATAGTTGACTGTTTTGAAGAAAGCCTGAAGAGACACAGAAGTTTCCACGGTGCACCTCGAGGCACCTTGCATCGAGGATTTCTAACCCACCCCAAGGGGAGGACACTGGAGCAGATCCCGGAAGAAAAAACAAACCAGAAGAAGAGCACACGCCCCTGCTCCCAGGGCCTGCTTCTGTAAGGCCAGGGAAGTCAGAACACCCAGGAAGGTCTCTAGGCGCGTCTGGAGGAAGCTGGGGTAGCCTGAGCCAGCATGCATTATAACCCGGGTAATTAAACCAGAATGCTCCAACTCGACAGTTCCACTGTGAAAGTTTTCAAATAGTGTTTGGAATGTTTACATAATTGTTCAAAAGAGCCTTTTTTCAATGTACCTGTTTACACTCTTTCCCTTTTGGAAATTCTTTCAGCAATCAGGCCGTGGAGGGCTCTCAGCCCCACTTGCCGCCCTTGATTGCCGAGGGAGGAAAGAAAGGCCCCGTCAGTGAATCGCTGGGAAAACAACTCCTAACAAACGCCCTGTAATGAGGGGGCTCCGCTTTGGCAGGCGCGGCGGAGGCGGGGGGCGCCGGGAGCCGAGGGCGGGAGCTGGGGGGGGGGCGCGATGCGGCCCGTTTTGTTGTGTGGCTCCGGGATGCAGAGGGCGCGGGACCCGGAGCCTTTGTGTGCAAATTTCCCACCGGGGCCAAGCAACTTTCCACAGTTTAATTAAGTGGCTTTAGAGTCCAGAGTTGGCCTAACAAGCTCTGGTGCATGAATGAAAGACTTGTGTCCCCCCCTCCCCATCCCCCATCCCCCTCAGCTGCGGGGGCCCCTGAGATGGGCAGCAAGGGTGGCTGGCTGGCTCTGGACCATGCAACTGCTCACGCAGCGGCCCGCCTGCCTGGGAGCCGAGCGGGTGGGGAAGCGGCTGCGGGGGCTGGCGGCGGTCCTTCTGGGACGCGTCTCACCTAGCTCGCAGCAAATATGCCATCCATATGCCCAGGATCACAACCGAATCAGCTCCATCAGGCCTGGCAAAGAGGCATTTAAATTGCTAATATTGTACTGGGGAGCGATGACAGACTTGCCAAGGATCAGCTCTGTAGGATCCACAGAGACAAACCTGGTGGTGGTGGTGT
Source organism: Rhizomys pruinosus (assembly GCA_009823505.1). NCBI lineage: Eukaryota > Metazoa > Chordata > Mammalia > Rodentia > Spalacidae > Rhizomys > Rhizomys pruinosus. Next base: position 274,940 of record VZQC01014276.1, read on the forward strand.
GTGTGTGTGTTGGGGGGGGGGGGGGGGCGGCTCAGAAACAGCCCAACCAAAGTGAGAAACAGGTAAACACCAGAGGCCACAGCTGTGGGGATCCTTGGTGGGGAAATATCAGGAGAAATAGAGGCAGAAATGAACCCACGATCAGGCCTTGGAGCTGGCAGGCCCCTGGGGCCCCTTTCTCATCCATTATTTTTGATTCGAGGCCAGCTGGAGTTTCCACAAAGGCTCTCAGCAACCGAGGCAGATGCTTTACCTTAGCTTAGAGTAAGACCAGTTTTCTGGAAGGAGGGGAAAGAGGAGAGAGAGAGAGAGAGAGAGAGAGAGAGAGAGAGAGAGAGACTGACTCTGTAGCTGAGACCTTCCAGGTATCCAGGTAGGCTGTTGAGCATCCCTGCCCTTGGTGGTGGTCTGTGAGTGGGTTTGGGATAAGGGTCTTTTGCAACCACTTCTCAGCAGAGGGTTCACAGAGTGTTTTTCTCTGCCTGTATTTTTAGAAAAAATTATGATGACAGTTGTTAGGGTCTCAGGCAGGCAGGCAGCATATTCCATTACAAAGTTAGCATGGAATCAATATGTAAATAACCTCTTCTAACTGGCAGCTATTTTTGAAGGCAGAACGCACCTGATGTTACAGGTTTGTTCCACTTCACTTTAAATGCCTCTGTGTCCTCTGAGTCTCGAAATGTGCTCACAGTCAAAGATCCTCTCCTGCTTCGCACTTGATCTTTGCATTCTCCCACGTCCTCAAACCTCCTCCGTCATTTAAAAATCAGATTGACAAGGCCTGTTCCAGGCTGGGAGTGTTAGCACCCCCTTCGGCATGGTCATTTTTCGGTACACTGCTTTCTCAGGGAGAAAGAAGGGCCCTGGCCGTCCACGGAAGGAATTATAGAAAAGAGAAAAAGCCCAAGAGGCTGAGACCAGGTTTGAATCAAAAATTCAGACAGTCACTGCCAAAATGCATTGAAGTCAAAGCTGATACATAAAAGGCCAGTGGGAACCAGCCACCGGGGCGGCAATGGGAGAAACAGGCTTCAAGGTGCATCTCCAGTTCATTACATCCAACCTATTGAGTCCAATTAGCACAGCCCTTATGCGCATGTGTTTAGAGCTGAACACTTAGGATGGGGGCTCAGCTCTGATGAAAACCGCTTCTCTGACCCTCAGCAGCCATAGACTACCTGTAGCTCTTCATCTGAGAGTCAGACCTTGTGAAATTTTCTTTCATCCATGCTAGCCTGTCGACTAGTGTTTGGAGTTCATGATTGCAATATCATGAACTTACAGTCTGTCTGCCTCCTCTTCTGTGATGTTCCCTGGACCTCAGGTGTAGGAACTGTGTTATAGATGTCCCATTTGGGGCTGGGCACCCCAAGGTCACTTATTCTCTGCATTTTGACCAGCTGGGGTTCTCTAGAATACTCTGCCTTCTGCAAAAATAAGCTTCTTTGATGAGGGGTAAGAGCTGCATTGACCTATAAGTATGAGCAGAAGACATTGGAAACTGTAGGAATTTAATAAGATGGTAGCAGTAAGCTTTCCTCTGGGGTCTGAGTCTCCAACTACTGGTTTCTTGCAGGTTTACGATACAGGCATGAGTTCTCTCCAGGTGAGCTGGCTTTAGGCCAATTCGACAACTATTGGTTATACCCAAGAAACGGTGTCACCTAATTCACCATGGGACGTATTTTGCTGGTCTGGTTGTTGCTGTGGTTCTCAGGCTTTACAACTGGGTAGGACTGTTGATAACCATTCACCCTGGCAGCTTACACAGCACCTTCTAACACCATGAGAGAGAGCTAGCTCTCAAGAAGGAGACTTGCAGGTCAGTACCAGTTTAGTTTCTCCAGCGTCTCCAGGTCTTCTAAAGTCTGGATGGCAAGGCAGCAGTGAAGCAGTGAAAGGAAAGAGCAACTGTTTTTGTTTTTAAAGATTTTCATTACACAGCTTTTTAACCCTCCAGTATGGACTGAAGACTCATGTCTCTCCAAGAATCCTCCAAACCTTCAATGCCAGATGGGGACTGCTGAGACATCCAGCTTGTAGACTGAGCAGCTACTGGGGTTTCAGGCTCTTCAGAATATAGACTGCCATTGTTGGACTACCCAGGCTGTATCATGAAGGCCAGTACAGAAAGATCAAGACAGGATGCCTTACTGGACCTCATTTGGTGACCATGGGAAGGGAAGACCCCAGTGTGGAGCACAAGGGCAGGATTGATGGTTGTTTGGGCTTGCCAAGGAGGAGCCTTCAAACACTTCTTAAGGAAAACATGACATCTTTTAGCTTAAAAAAAAAAAGAAAATCTTCCAGTTCAGGTGATATGTGTATGTATGTATGTATATCTTTATGTATGTATAATATATATATATAGATACATACATATATATATATATATATATATATATATGCAACACGAGTTGGAGAGAACAACAATAACAAAAGAACTGAAAAAAACCAACTGAAACAGTGAAGTTCTCCCCAAAACAATAAGCCTCTGCTTTTAAAAGAACTCTGGAGCCGGGAGTGGTGGCGCATGCCTTTAATCCTAGCACTTGGGAGGCAGAGGCAGGCAGATCTTTGTGAGTTCAAGGCCAGCCTGATCTACAATAGTGAGTTCCAGGCCACCAGCAGGCTACAGGGAGACCCTGTCTCAAAAAGACCAAAAAAAAAAAAAAAAAAAAGGACTCTGTGAAGACTCAGAAAAAGATTGCAAGACATGTATGGCAGAGTGCAGGGACTCAGGTGGGGTGGGTGGGGGACAAGAAGGGAAATGACTCTAAATGGTTGAGTAAATGATGTATGATGTATGAAAAGTTTTGATAACAATAAAATATATTAAAGATTTTTTGTTGTTGTTTTGTGCAGAAATGGGGACCTTTATGTGTGGAGGTTGGAAGGTGTCCTAGCTGTGATAAAACACTGATAAAAATCCACTCTAGAGGAAAGGGTTATTTCAGTTTACAGTACAGTCCATCATCCAGGGAAGCCAAGGCAGGAGCTCCGGACAAGAACTGAAGCAGAGACCACAAAGCAACACTGCTTACAGGCTTACTTCCCCTGGCTTGCTCAGCTACCTTTCTTTATTTTATTTTATTTAATTATTTTTGTATGTGTATGAATGTACTGTCTGCATGTTGATTGGTGCACCCATGTCGTGCAATGCGTGGAGGTCAAAGAGGATGTTAGATTCCCCTGGAACTGGAGTAAGACGGTTCTCAGCCACCATGTGGGTGTCGGGGATCAAACCAGGTCCTCTGCAAGAGGAGTCGGTGCTCTTAACCACCAGGCCATCTCTCCGCCCTGCTCAGTCTAACCTTTCTTACACAGCCTACGGCCATCTCCTGCCCATTGATGGCATCCACCTCAATGGCTGGGGCCTTCCTCCATCAATTAACAATCAAGAAAATGCCCACACAGGCCAGACAGTCATGGATGGGGGAATTCTCAGTAAAAATTCCCTAACCCAGGTGTGTCAAGTTGACAATGAAAGCTAACTATGTAGGTAGTTCTGTCCTTCTAACTTGTTTTAAGGCAGAGTCTCTCTTCTTTCTGCTGCTGCATATGGAAGCTTCTGGAGGAGGATCCTGTCTCTGTCTCCAGTCTTGCTATAGGAATGCTTGGATTAGGATATACCCTACTGCATCTGGCTTTCTTTTTTTAAATATTTTATTTATTATTCTATTTTTATTGAAATTTTGTATATTTCATACATAACATCTCAATCAATCTTAATCTTCTTTATACCCCCTTCCCCATGGGCACCTCCCACAGCCCCCCACACACTGGAATTCACACACTCTGTCATTTGTGTTAAGGCCTATTGTGTCAAGTTAGTATCCCCTGACATTCCTCAGTGCAAGTTCATCCATTGAGGTCTAGTCAGCCTATCCAGAGTCCCTTGCTTTAAGAAGACCAGTTCTTTTTAACCTGACAGTAATCAGTTGCCAATATTTCTTCAGTCAAATTTGGGTCTGCTGCCCATACATTCCCCTAGTTCCATACTGGGGTTTTGTCTGCTTGAGTTTGCATGGATCTTGTGCATGCTGACACCATTGCTGTAGGTTCATATGAGCAGGGTCCCAGGAGCCCCGAGGACTCTATTTCCATATGGTCTTGCACCTCCTCCCTGGCTCTTACAATCTTTCTGCCCTCTCTTCCTCAATGGTCCCTGAGGAGTCCTGTCCAAGGATCCACACTCTGCAGACTCCTAACCTCCACAGTTTGGTCATTTGTGACCTTTTGTGTCCCTGTCTGTCTGTTGCATGAGGGAGCTTCATTAATGAGAGCTGAGAAAATCACTAGGGTCCTCTTTGCCCTCTGTTCTGTGTTGCATGAGACTTGGGTTAGAGGCTGCACTGTAGATGTGCCACTCAGGCTTGTGCAATTCACAGAGCATGTCTGTATGTGACCAGTTATGGTACTCTTCAATAGCTCTGGTGCAAAAGAAGCTTCTTTGACTGAGATACTTGACTGTCAATAGAAGGATATAAGGATACATATTTTGTACTTAGTAAGAAGTTACATTAGCCCAGGGATGTGACAGTCTTAGGGGTTTCTCTAAGATTTAGGACCTGTCCAGCCACGTGTATTTGGCTATGTTTACAGTACCACACAAGTTTCCTCCCATTGAGTGGGCTTTGAGTCCAATTAGGTAGCTGTTGATTGGCCCCAAGATAAAAGTGCCACTATTGTGCCAATGTCGTATTCTGTGCCAGTCATTGATGTGGTTATTTGGTCTTTGAAGCTGGTGTTGGAACACTGACTGAGGTTCTCCCTTAGCAGCTAGCACAGTGCTCTCCAAAGCTATGAGAGCCAGCCTTCAAGGGAAGTCTCTTCCAGGTCAGTTCCAGCTCCATTGCTCCAAATCTGGTCTCCGAAGTATGTCCTGTCATCACCAATAGAGTCTTACCTTCAAGTTCTGGGGAGCAATCTGATGGGGCCCACCAGGCCGGCCAGGTAAAGATGGCGCTGAGGGGAGGTAGAGGAGGAGGGACCCGGATTGTTTGTCAAAACCTCTGGTTGGGGAAAGATAAGGACAAGCGGCATAAGTTACAATTGTCAGCCGTGTACGCCAAACTGCCTGAGAGGGCCAGAGGGGCTGCAGGAACATTGGTCATTTGCTTTCGCGCCTAAGTGCCTTTTGTGGCTGTTTTGTATATAAGTCACTGCCCTTCTTGCAATAAAGTGAGATTCTGCTTGACTGGACTCCCCGCAGCGTCTGAGTGTCTCCGGGGACTGAGGAGGCTGGGGAACGGGCGAGTGGTGCACTTACCTTTCCTCAGCCCAGTCAGTTCCAGGACAGGACCAGACTAAGACCCGGCACAATCAAGGGCTATGTCAATAGCTTGTGTAATTTTGAGAGTCTCTTAGACCACCCTGGCCAACAACTCAAAGGAAGGTTTCTCCTGACAGGCACTGTTTCTTATTATGTAGCCTTCAGCTATAGGCATGGACTTATGTAGAGATATTGTATGTATAATTTGTCATTAGGTTGTTAAACTAATATGATTCCCTCTGGGTTTTTTTTATACTAGCTAGACATTATTTTTCTCTCCTTTCCCTTTCCTAGCTCTCCCTCCATTCTGCCCCCATTTAAAGTGTCTCCATTTCCCCCATTTTTCCCTTGATAATACCTATGGTTCCACCTCTCTTGAGCTCCGTCTTTCCCTTTATCCCCCCAACTTCCTTGTATGACCCTCCCTTCCCCTCCCATTTAAAGATCCCTGTTTTATCCGTTTCTTCCTTGGTAACACCTGTCTCCAACTATTCTCTCTCAGGTTCTTTTTCCCCTTTCCTTCCCCGGTTCCTTTCTATTTTCCTGCTTCCTGCAGTTACATCAGGATATCTACTCACACATAACAATTTGGTCTAGGGTCTACAAGTGAGGGAGAACATATATCATTTTTTTTGGGGGGGGCTTTTTCGAGACAGGGTCTCCCTGTAGCCCCAGCTGTCCTGGAACTCACTCTGTAGACCAGGCTGGCCTTGAACTCACAAAGATCCGCCTGCCTCTGCCTCCCGAGTGCTAGAATTAAACATACATCATTTTTTTATGAGTCTGTGTTACTTCACTTAGCATAACAGTTTCTAGTTCTACCCATTTACCTACAAATTTCATGATTTTGCCTTTCTTTACTGCTGAGTAGAACTCTATTGTATCTTCATTATCCATTCATCATTTGAGGGACACTTAAGTTGCTTCCATCTCTTTGCTATTGTCAAAAGAGCAGCAACAAACATGGATGTACAAGTATCTCTGCAATAGGATAAGTTATTTGGCTGTATGCCAAGGAGTGGTATAAAGAGAGATCCCAAAATGTTCTGGTTTCAGATTTGAGTTTTTGTTTTTGTTGTTTGTTTGGGTTTTTTTTTTTTTTTTGTTTGGTCTTTTTGAGACAGATTCTCCCTGTAGTTCACAGACTGTCCTGGGAATTTCGTCTATGTAGACCAGGCTGGCCTGAACTCACAGAGATCCCTGCCACTCGCCTTGCTCCTAATTCTGGGATTACAGGCTTGTGCCACCCACGCCCAGCCCATTCTGGACAAGTTTTTTTTTTTTTTTTTTTTTTTTTTTTTTTTGGTCGTTTCAGACGGGGTTCCTCCCTGTAGCCCTAGCTGATCGCCGCACCACTTTCCACAGGGGTTGCATGAGCTTACATTCTAGTTTGTCTTCCCTTGCTGTGACAAAACACTCTGACTAACACCAACTTGGGGAGGAAAGGGTTTATTCAGCTTACATCTCCTGGGTCACAGTTCATCACTCAGGGAGCCCAAGACAAGAACTCAGGGCAGGAACCTGGAGCTGAAGCACAGGCCATGGAGGAATGCTGTTCACTGGCTTGCTCCCCTGGCTCATGCCCAGCCCACCTTCTTATACAGTACACAACAACCTGCCCAGGGTGGCACCACTCTTGTGGGCTGGGCCCTCCCACACTGCTCGACCATCAAGACAATACTCTGCAGATGTGGCCACAGGCCAATCCAATGGAGCCAATTCCCCAATTGAGGCTCCCTCAACCCAGGTGTGTCAAGTTGACACTAAAGCTATCCAGCACAGTTCCCCTTTCCCCACAACCTCTCCAGCATTTGGTATCATTTGTTCTCTTGATCTTAGTCAGTCTAACTGGGGTAAAATAAAATCTTAAGGGGTTTTCATTTGCATTTCCCTAATTACTAATGCCAGTAAACATCTTAAAAGATTTTTCTTAGCCATTTTTATTTCTTCTTTTGAGAACTCTCTGTTCAGATCCTTAGGCCACCTTTTAGTTGGGTCACTTATTTTCTTGATTCTTTGTTTTTTGAGTTCTTTATATATTCTGGATATTAAGCCTTTGTCAGATGTGTCACTGGGGAAGATTTTCTCCCACTTGGTGGGTTTTCTCCTCACTTCCTTGGTTGTTTCTTTTGCTGTACAGAAACGTTTTAGTTTAATGAGGTTCCATTTGTTGATTGTTGACCTTGATTCCTGAGCAACTGATGTCAGATTTAGAAAGTCCTTTTCTACACCTATATCTTGTAGCTTACTGCCAATGTTTTCTTCTATCAATTTCAGAGTTTCAGGTTTCACAAGGAAGACCTTTGATCCATTTGGAGTTGACTTTTGTGCAATGTGAAAGATAAGGGTCTATAGTTCCATTCTTCTACTTGAGTTGTTTTTTTTTTCCTTTTTCTTTTTTTAGGTGTGCTCTGGAGACTGCTCTCAGATCCTCAGACTTACACAGTCGTTTTTACCTGATGAGCCATCTCTCTGGTCTCCTGTGATTTTTTTTTTTCTCCCTGTAGCCCCAGCTGGCCTGGACCTCACTCTGTAGACCAGGCTGGCCTTGAACTCACAGAGATCCACCTGCCTCTGCCTACTGAGTGCTGGGATTAAAGACATGCTCCACCACACCCAGCCTGTGATTAGTTTTTTTATTTCTGTTTTTGTTTTTTAAGGAACTAGTGTACTATTTTCAACACTTTCTGCCTTCAGGAATAACATGCAGTTTCTCCACATCCTTACAATATTTAATTTCTGTTTGTTTTAATGCTAGCCATCCTGATGGGTATATAGTTGGTCTTTCATTGCAACCTAATTTTTTTTTTAATTTTCATTTAGTTAGTTTGGAAATATTTCTTACAGCCTTTTCTCTCTTTCGCATACATGTATGGTGTGTGTGTGTGCATGTTCATGTATGTGCAGGCACACTTGTATGTGCATGTAGAAGTGAGAAGATAGCCTTGCTGATCATTCCTTAGGTAATGTGACATTGTTTTGTTTTGTTTTTGAGTCAGGCTCCTCTCTCTCTCTCTGGCCTGGAACTCACCCACTGTGCTAGGCTGGCTGGGTTGTGAGCTCAGGGCTGCCCAGCTCTGCCTTCCCAGCACTGGGATAACCAGTGTCACCACCATGGCCAGCATTTTTTCATGTGGGTTCTGGAGAATAATACTTAGATCCTTGTGCATATAGAGCAAGCCCTTCACTGACTGAGCCAATTCCCAGTCCATTAGGAGATCTTCGTGACCGGAAATACACTTTGCAAGTGTTTTCCAACTAGGTCTCTTGTCTTTTAATGCTCTTGATTATGTCTTTTGATGCACAGTTTTAAAGGCAGATAAAGTTTTTGTTTCTTTCATTGCCTGTACTTTTGGTCTCATACCTCAGAATGCAGTGCCCAGTGTAATAGCTCAAAGCTGTTTCTCTCTCTTTTTTTTTTTAATGAGTGTTATAATTTCAACTCTGGTATTTGGAGATGTGATCCATTTTGAGTTAACTTTCATCTGCAAGGTCAGATAAATGCTCCCTTCATCATTTTGCACATGTGTATCTATTGGAAGACACTTAACATCATTTGTGGAAAGGGCTGTCTTTTCCCATGCGTGGCATTGATCTGAGGAGAGGATTGGTATCTGGGCTCTCCAGTCTATCCTACTCTCCTGGCTTAAATGTCTGTCTGTCTGTCTGTATATCAGGGAGGCAAATCACAGCATTTTGACTACTATGACTTTGTAAGAAGTCTCAAAATCAAGACACGATGCCCTTTAAGGCACCCATGTTTGTTCTTTTTTGAGATTATTTTGGTTATTTCATATATATTTGACAATAAAGTAACTAACAACTAATAAGTGCATATGTGTTATCTCTCAAGTGTTGTCTGTGATGTGAATGAGAAGTAGAGCAGAAGGAAGGAAACACTGAGGGAGATGGCACCAGGCTGCTTTAAAATAAGAGTTAAGGGGGCTGGAGAGATGCTCAGTAGTTAAGAGCGCTAGCTGCTCCTGCAGAGAACATGGGTTTGGTTCACAGTGCACACAATGTCAGCTAACAACCATCTGCAATTCCAGTTCCAGGGGAATCCAGAGCCCTCTTTCTTTCCTCTGAGGGAAATGCATACATACAGTACACCTATATACATGCAGGCAAAACACTCATACACATAACATACAAGTAAACAAATCCCAAACATTTAAAAAATAAGAGTTAAGGGTTGAGAGGCTCAAGAGCTTTTAAGAGTGCTTGCTGCACAATTGCTCAGATCAGAGTTCAGATCCCAGCCCCCACATAACAAGCCACCTGCCCTGCAAATGCCTGTGACTCCAGATCAGAGGGATACAGCACCTTCTTCTGGCCTCTGTTGGTGCACAGGCATATATACAAACACACATGCACTCATTCATGCATGTGAGCCTACACACACATACACACACAGAGTAATACACTCACCCAGATACATATAAACACATAAATGAATAAAATCACTTTGAAAAAGACTTATGGGTGGTTGAGTCTTTGTTGTGTTGATTGATAAAACTGGAAAAGTGTTCCTGTAGAAGCAGAGCAGGGTGCTCTGCTTCTAGAGGAAGATAGGTGATCCCTGTCTGTCAGTTGGTTCTATCCTATCCCTGCAGATGGGTGATCCCTGTCTGTCAGTTGGTTCTTCTTCTCTAATTTTTGGTCCTATCAGTTTATAACTGATCCTGGTGACACTTAACTCATAAACACTGGGCAAACAGGTCCCTTGGCCTACTGGACTTTACACCTAGAAAGAAGTGACTGTCAAATATATCGTGGGTGTACAGAGTCACAGCGGTTGAACACAATGCAGACAAAGTTCAGGATGCTGAGTACATGTAACAGAGGAGCAGACTTAGAGAGGAGCCCTCACTTTCCTAAGGGAAGGACGTTCTGAGCAGAGATGTGAAAGATGAGTGGGAAGAGACCCCGTCAAGGAGGCTGGAAGGAAGTGTTTCCAGCAGAAGAAAATAGTTTGCATTAAAACCTCATAGCAGACAGACAAAATCTACTTCCAGTACCAAATGCAGTAGAAGCCAAATAAACATTGCCTTCAAATGAATCAGTTATCCAGGAACATGGAGGAATTCAATAATGCAAGCCCACAGATATGACTGTACCTGTGATTGAGATGGAAACACATTATTGCTATAAATTGAATAAATAGCATAACTGTCCATAGCTCCACAGCTTACCTGGTTTCACGTGAGTAACTTGTTAAGTGGTGTTCAGTGACTAGGTTGGAGTCATCCTCAATGGAGGAAGAGTTAGTTGACACCACGCCCATTTCAGCTCCAAAAAAGTTCTCATAGTTTGTGTCTTTAACAATCATCATTAAAGACACTGAATGTAGAAAGATTGTTCCAAATATCCACTATTAGTGTGCAGAAATGATTTCAGTTCATTATAGTTGTCAACTCAGTGGAATACTATGCAACTATTAAAATGATAATTTTAAAAAGAAACCTGTAAGAGTTTGGGAAGAAAAGTATACAGAAAATAGCAAAGGAAAAAAAGAAGTATGTGTAAAATGTGAATGCAGTGTAATTGTCATGACACGAAACCACGCCTGAGTGTGATGGGGAGTGGAAGTGCAAATATGTACCTGGGGACAATTGTTAGGAAAGGAGCAGTCCAGTCTTGTTTCTTGTTGGAGTTAAGGAAGAGAGGGGTTTATTTGATTCACTATTTCAGGTTACATCATTTCAAGGAAGTCAAGGTGGCAAGAATTGAAGCTGCTAGTTACTCCAGTCAAGAGCAGAGTATGAATGCAGACCACTTTTTCTCCTCTTTCATACAGTTCAGGCCTCAAACCCAGGCAATGACACTTTTAGGCTGGGTCTTTTCACATCAATTAATGTAAACAAGGCAATCTCTCACAGGCATAACAATCCCTCACAGGCACACTGATCCCTCACAGGCATACCAATCCCTCACAGGTACACTGATCCCTCACAGGCATACCAATCCCTCACAGGTACACTGATCCTTCACAGGCATACTGATCCCTCACAAGCATAACGAGGGGCCAAGCTGATCTAGACCATTAATTCTTCATTGAGACTCTCTTCCCAAGAGATTCTAGATTGTGTCCAGTAGACAATTAAAACCAACCACAACAATGGGTGATAGTTAAGATTTTCTTTCCCCAGATTTTTAGAGTTTTGACATTTACTGTTTCTTCTTGCAAAGATGGGGGTTTTTTAAATATTTTTTTTTTCTGGGAGACAAAAAATAAATATAAACACTGATTATTTCTAGGCTTATCTAATACTATTTCAAGACCCATAAGGAAAACAACTTAGACAACAATGTAACAAAAGCAAGGTTGAAAAATGTCACTCCTAATTGGATCATGGGTGGGATCAAATCTGCAAATACCTGCAGAGTCTCTCCACCTGGGAATGAAAAGTCAAAATAGTTTCACAAGCTGGGCTTGGTGGCACACGCCTTTAATCTTAGCATTTGGGAGGCAGAGACAGGTGGATCTTTGTGAGTTCAAGGCCAGCCTGGTCTACAGAGTGAGTTCCAGGACACCTGGGGCTACAGGGAGACCCTGTTTCGAAAGCCAAAAAAAAAGTTTCACAAGTGTACAATTAGGGAATGTAGCTCCATTGACAGAGTGCTTACCTAGCATGCCCAAAGTTCCGAGTTTGAGCTCCTCGATCTTGCATGGTCATAATCCATCCTAGCATTCAGGAGCTGGAGGCAGAAGGATAGGAAGGTCAACATCATTCTCAGCTACATAGTTCAAGGTCATCCGGGGATACTCGGGACTCTCTATCTCTAGATAGAAACAAACAAACAAACAAACAAACAAACAAACAAGATAGGGCCTAACGAGATGGCTCAGCAGGTAAGGGGCTTGCCAGCAAGCCTGATAATCTAATTCAATCCCTAGGTCTCCATGGTGGAAGGAGAGATCCAACTCCAGAAAGTTTTCTTCTGACTTTCCACGCATGCTCTGTGGCTTGTTAATGATTGCCCCCAAATATAAGTAAATAGATATGTAATAAAACTATCTTAAAGCTATCATATGTGAATGAACTAACGAGTCTTTGGCTATACTGGCTATCCTTGTATTTAAACATTACTCCCTATGTAATCATTTCCTTGAGGTGCTGGGAATTTTTTAAAATTCTGATTGAAACCCCTATATGATTAAAATTTTTTTTTTCACCTTCTATAACTGTGCAGTGGGGTGAGGTTAGGGTTAGCCATGCTATTGTGCTCAACAGAACCTTCTCATCTTGCAGATCTGAAACCCTGCTCAGTCAGCAGCTCCCCACCACCTGCGCCCCAGCCCCTGGCCACCAGCATTCTAATCTGTTTCTGTGAACCTGACTACATACAGTCGTGTTTCAGTTAGTATCATGCAATTCAGACTCACCCATGCTGGCATATATTACAGAACTCCCTTCCTTTTAAAGTCTGACTGACCCTGGGCTTTTGAAAAAAATGATGCTGTGACCAGCTGTGCACAGCTCTCCTTAATCTGGTTTTTTGTTGAGGGCTCTTTTCCCAGGGAAACCTCACTTGTCTACCTGGCCCTTGCTCACTCCTGTGTCTGGAACCTGCCAGCAATAAGCTCCTACCCTTCAAGACCAGGAGACTTGTTCTCGGGTGAGTGTGGGTCTTTAACTATAAGGTCAGGCTGTCTCCTTGCTTAAATACTGCCTTCCACTTTACCAAGACTTTGGCTCACAGAATCATTCTCAATGAAATCATCAATACTCTGAAGAAAATGCTGACGTTTCCATGAATAAACTGACGGTCTCAAAAACAGCTTCTTGGTCAGACATGGTGGCACATGTCGATAATCAACACTCAGGAAGCTGAGGCAGAGGGTCTTCAGGCTGAGGCCAGCTTGAGCTACATAGGGAGATGCTATCTCAAACACAACTCACAGAGAGATAGAGAGAGAGAGAGAGAGAGAGAGAGAGAGAGAGAGAGAGAGAGAGAGAGAGAGAAACAAAAAACAGCTGTAACCTTCCCAGTACAATTTTGGCTTGGGCTAATCTGTCAAATGTTTAGCATAATTCAGAGATGATTCTGTCACTCAGTAACCAGTGCTTTGGAATGTGTGAGAGGCTGTTCACCTGCTATAAAACTGATATTTAATTTCATACTGTTTATGAATTAAGAGAATGCTAAACAAAATAGTCCTGTAAACAAAATTATCCAGTAAGGATAGAGAACATTGCAAGTGCTTAAGGGACAAATATATTCAAGGATATTGACAGTTTCATCTGCATGTAATTGATGTACTAATTATAAATTCATCTACTAATTAAAGCAACATTGTTAGAACTTCTACTTAAATACATTGGTTCACAAAAAAAATGTTTGAAATTAGCAAAATTACCTTTCTTTTCTTTCACAATTTAGATACAAAAGTGTCTCACTTTTGCTACAAGTTCCTGTAAGTATTATTGAATGAATTGTTGTGAAGTCAACAGTGTCTACCAATAACAATAACAAAGAACATATCTTCAACAAACATTTTATTGAGCCCCAATTATGTGCCAGACATTGTGTGAGGCGCAGAACGTAGATGTGAGAAATAAGACCGAGGCTTTCCTGAGCCAGCTGTGTAGACTGCCGTATGCATTCACCACGTGGTGGGAACCACTGCAGTGCCATGCTCTGGTTTGGGTCATCAGAGGACAAACCCCAGCCTGGGCCTAATCAAGGCCGACCCAGGAATGAGAGGTGTAGAGATAAAATCATCCCAGCACATCTTCTTTTACCTCTTTCTAAACCCAACCATCCCTAGGACAGAGGTTCTTAGCCCCAAAGTTCCGTTCCCTGTGGGTCCCACTTCCAGCAGCGGCCATTCTTACTGAGTGGTCTGCCTTGTGGTCTGATCATACTTGTTTCTGCGTTTAACCTACACAAGTGGTGGTGTTGGGCGCTGAGCAAAGTCCCAAACAGTGAAACGCGGTGATGGGGGAGGGTGTGGTAGGGAAAGCAAGAAGGAAGAAGCAAGCACATGCTTTTGCCCTCTGCACTCTTCACCTTGGTGGGGCTCAGATACTGTTCCCAACAATGATAACAAATACATGCAACGAGCCCTGGAACTGGTGTGGCCAGAGCTGTGGGCACACAGTGGGCCCTAGAGCTGTGTTAAGGACAAGGGGTGGGAGCTTTCACCTCCTCACCTGACTGTCAGAGGACAAGTAAGGCAAAGCTTCTGGGAAGCCATCCGGAAGGAGGAAGAGGGCCACGGTGGGCAAAGGGAGCCTCGGGAGGAAATCCTTCGGCTCCTCCCTCCCTTCCTACCGCCCACTCATCTGAGTCCCCAAGTAAGCTAAGTCCCAAAGTCCCAATTACCATTTTGTCCCAGGTCGCACCCCGCAGTGAGGGGAACTGGGAAATTCAGGGCACATCCGGGGCTGTTGAACTTGGGATGGAAGCGGGAGGACTGAGCATGAAGGAATTACAGGTGGTGTGCGTCTGTTCTCCGCCTTTTCAATTTGTAGAAGGCACACTGAACCTACAAAAAGGTTAACCAAAAGGTGTTTGCCTTACTAAGAGGTTTCCCAAGGGGCATCTTTTAATTGTAAGGTGATGATCTCGTTGATATTAGGACTTTCCAGAGGCCGGCCCTTTGCCCCGGGCGGCGATGTGCTGTGTTTATGTGAGCTGGGTGTGAGCCGGGTGAAATACACTTATGGCTGTAGCCTCCAAACTCCTTATTTGGCCTCTGCATTTTGAGGAAGACGCTAAAACACTTGACATTTAAAATTTATCAGCAAAGTTAAAAAAAAATCTAATGTGAATTAAACGAGATTTTTTAATCCCCTCAACTGTTGCCATCAGTATAATCACTAACAGAATGAAATCAGAATCAGTGGAGGAAAATATTAATCATGCATTTGCATGTATTAAATATAATGCGGAAGGGAGCAGGTTGCATGCTCCTGGGTGGCTCGGTAACATGTGTGAAGCAGGAGGCTGTGGGCTGCCTGGAGGGACAGTGATGCTCCAGGGTGTGGTCCCTTCCCACCAGCATCTTGTGTTCGCACAGCCTGCACAGGCCCTGGCTGCTCTGGGGGTGTCAGAGCAGGGAAGGTATCCCTGACTCCCCAGAACCGGGCTGTGACCTCTAGCATCACATCGGAACTTGGGAAGACATGGAAGATAAGCCCCTGTTTAAGATAAAGGGTGTGGGGCTGGAGAGATGGCCTAGTGGTTAAGAGCATTGGTTTGCAGAGGACCTGGGTTTGATCCCCAGCATCCACATGGCGGCTGAGAACTGTCTTTAACTCCAGTTCCAGGGAAATCCGACACCTTCTTCTGACCTAGGTGGCATTGCACGATGCGGGTGCACAAATCCACATGCAGACAGTACATTCGTGTACATAAAAAAATAAATAAAATTTAAAAAAGTACTAAAGATTTGTGTTAGTGGGTAACTGTTGAGTTGTGAGAACAGTGCACATTTCTGTGTGACCCAAAATCATTATATATATATAAAAAAAATAAAGGGTGTGTGTCAGAATGCATTCCTGTGGGTTGGCAGTTTTGGCTGGGAGCAGAGAAGCTGTAGAAGCCCAGGGCTGAGAGCAGACCTTCTAAGCTATCCTGCTACACTAACTGGCACTAATCTGTTTGTTTTGAGTTCTTGAGACACGGTATCACTCTATAGCCCAGGCTGTCTTGGAGCACACGATGCCTTGAACTCATGGCAGTTCACCTACCTCAAGCTCCTGAGGGCCAGGATTGCAGGTGTGAGCTAGCACACTCAGCTTCCCAAAGGTTAAGAGCAAGATCATTGGGTTACAACAGCCTTGCATCCTCAGCTGCGAGACTCCGGACATGTTATTTAAACTTAGGTTCAGTTTCTTTGTGATTAAAATAAGATAGCAATGGTTGCTGTGAAAATTAAGTGGGGTAATAGTAAGCATTTAATTTGATGTCCTGCTCACAAATACTTAATGAACATTTTCCATTGATATATATTTACTGTATGTCATGCTGGGCTTCATAAGGACATTCTCATGCAAGAATATACTGTACTTCAAGCATTCTCCATGTCCCCCCTTCCTTTTCTTACTTCTTCCCTCCTGAATCCCCTTTATTACCCTAGGGTGTTTAACTTCTACTTTCTTTTAAAAAAACATTTATAGCCAGGCATGGTAGCACATACCTTTAGTCCCAGCACTCAGAAGGCAGAGGCAGGCAGATCACTGCGAGTTCAAGGCCAGCCTGGCCTACAAAGTGAGTTCCAAGACAGCTGGGGCTGCAGGGAGACCCTGTCTCAAAAAAAAGACAAAAAAATTATTTATTATTTTTAAATTATTTATTATTATTTACAAATATTTTATAAAATATCTCTCCAGCCCCTAAATTTTTTTTAATTTTTATTTATTATTTTTATGTGTATGAGTGTACTCTCTGCATGTAAGTAGGTGCACCCATGTTATGTAATGCGGAGGTCAGAAGAGGGCATCGGATTCCCCTGGAACTGGAGTTAAAGACTGTTCTTAGCTGCCATGTGGGTGCTGGGAATTGAACCCAGGTCCTCTGCAAGAGTAGTCAGTGCTCTTAACCACTGAGGCATCTCTCCAGCCCCATATTTTATTATTTTAATGTACATGAATATATTGTCTGCATGGATGTGAGTACACCCATGTCATGCAATGCTCTTGGAGGTCAGCAGATGGCATTAGACCCCCTGGAATTGGAGTTACAGGTAGTCATTAGCTGCCATGCGGGTGCTGGGAACTGAACCTGGAACCTGGGTACTCTGCAAGGGCAGTCAGTGCTTTCAACTGCTGAGCTGTGTCTCCAGCCCCAGCTTCCACTTTCATGGAATATACATCTACATAATACATGATTTTATGTATCGATATAAGATCTAAGATCCACAGATTAGAGAAGGCATGTGATATTTGTCATTCTGAACTTGACTTTCATTCTTCATGATTGAAAAAATTCCATTGTGTGTGTGTGTATGAGTGTGTTTGTGTGTGTGTGTGTGTGGTGTGTGAGTGTGTGCGCGCGCACATGTCCACTGTCTCCATTCCTTTGTTGATGGACACCTAAATTGGCTCTATAACTTGATTATAGTGAATGGTGCTGTAGTAAACATTGATACACAAGTTTCTCTGTGATACCTTTACTTAGAATCCTTCAGCTAAATACTCAGGAATGTTATAGCTAGCTCATGTGATAAGATGTAACTTAATGCACATTTTTTTAAAAGTGGTGTCACAAGGTCAAAGCCACCTAATTGACCATGGTTCCAATTTCCAATGACCTAAAAACCTTCATTTCCAAACCTCTTGTTTGTATTCTAAAACCAACTGGTGGTTTCTGAACAAGGTCCATAGTTAATTTGCTTTTTTTTTTTTTTTTTTTTTTTGGTTCTTGAACGTTTGTAGCCCAAGCTGTCCTCGGACTCGCTCTATAGACCGGGCAGTGGCCTTTGAACTCACAGAGATCTGCTCTGCTTCTGCTTTCCAAAGTACTAGGTTATAAAGGGCGTGCATCACCACGCCCCAGCTCTAAACTTTCTCCAAGCAGAACCCAGTTCTCAACAAACCAGTTCCCCTTCTCTCCCTGACAAGTGAAGGCCACTGAAACTCCCCATTCCTCAAGCTAGGTCACTATAAGATCAACCCCATTTCTTCCTCTCTTCCCTCCACCCCTTGAGTCAGAAGGCCTGTGGCCTGCCCATTCATCTCATCGTATAGCTCTCAAGCTTGTGTCTTCCTTTTAGCAACTACTCCTAACCCAGAGCTGGAACATCTCCCCAGGAAAAGTCACGTGATATATGACTTGTTCCCTGATGCTATTTCTCCAGCTTTCTTGATGGTCCTCCCTACACCCCCCCCAAGAAATGCAATATATTCATATATTTATTAATATATAGTTATTCCTGTTTTAGTGAATAACTTGGGTGCCTGCTATGTGCCAGGCACTGGCCTAATACCATTGGCATAATGATAGTACAAAATAATTTCCTCATAGAGATGTACCACCGAAGCCAATAAACGGATGATGTAATTGAATAAAAAAAAAATTCTGGGACCAGTTACATGAAAAAAAGTGAGGCTATTATAAAAGTGATATTTAAAAATAGTGGAGAAATGTAGATGATTCGGTATGGGGTATTAGGATTATTGGTGTGATATTTGGGAAAAACATTCAGTGGGATCCCTGCCTCACACCATATAGTAATACACTGCTAAATGTATTAAGGATTTAAGTGTCTACATTAGTCACTTTTCTGTTGCTGTGATAAAACACCATGACCAAAGGAACTTATAAAAGGAAGAGTTTATTTGAGCTTATGACTGACTGTTCCAGGGAATTGGAGTCCATTGTGGTGGGAGGCATGGCGGCTGGAGCAGCAAGCCGAGGGTCACATCTCACAAAGAGCACAGGAAGCAGAGAGAGAGCAACTGGAGACCATGCGGCTTGTTAAACTCACTAAGCCTGCCCCCAATAACGTACTTCCTCTAGCACGGCCACACCTTCTAAGACCTCCAAAAACAGTGCCACCAACTGGAGACAAATGTCTGAATACTTACAGCCTATGGGGGACACTCATTCAAACCACCACAGTGTCAAAGTTAAGTTTCTGTCTAGGACTCTATAAATTATGAGCACAACTCAATTTCTGCCTTTGCCTCTTTCTTACTCATCAATGGTCACAAATTTGGAGGCTGAAAAGGACCAGGTAAGTCATTAAATGGAGCAAATGGTCCTTTGTGGATGGGTAACTAGAAAGCATTTGCTCCAACGTAAATATCTAATGATCACAACCCAAAACGGTGACAGTAGCAACCACTGTTAAATACAGTTTAATGCCCTAGTGTGTTTTATGATGCTAGAAGAGAATACCTGGGAATGAATATCTTAAAAATAACAGAAATTGATCTCTCATACTTCTGGAAGCTGAGAAATCCACAAACAAGTATTAGCATCTACAGAGGTCTGCTGCACCCTCCAGAGGGAAGGAACACCAAGAGATGGAAGGGCAAGAGAGACTCACTCCATCAGACATTCAATTGTTATTGAATTAATTTATGACCTAAACACCTCCCCAAAGCCCTCAGCTCCCCACACTGTTGCATTGAGGGCTAAGTTACACCATGATTTTTTTAGAGAGGACAAAAACATTCAAACCATAGCAGCTAGATGCTTTTCTAACTCCTTTACACAAATTTACAAACTGAATCCTTAAATAACACTATCTGATTGCAGACAAGGAGAGTGGGGTACCAAGGAATCAATGCCTGGCTCAAATCACAGATCTAGCACATGTTACTCAGTCTGGGAAC
This sequence comes from Rhizomys pruinosus, assembly GCA_009823505.1. Lineage (NCBI taxonomy): Eukaryota > Metazoa > Chordata > Mammalia > Rodentia > Spalacidae > Rhizomys > Rhizomys pruinosus. The sequence goes on from VZQC01014276.1 coordinate 294,509, forward strand.
ACAGGTCTGACTCCAGAGTCTAGGTTCTCCCCTCTATGTTCCAGATCAAACAAGCCACACTCATTAGACAGGCCCTGGCCTCTGGCTGCTAGTTTTCAATTACAGTCCTAGATTCTTCTAGGTTAAACTGTTCCAATTTAGCTATCTCCTCTCAGCTGACAGTGATACAATTTGGTCTCAGAGGGCTGGAGAGATGGCTCAGCAGTTAAGAGCACTGGCTGCTTACAGAGGACCCAGGTTTGAGTTCCTGCACCCACATGGTAGCTAACAACCATCTATAACTCCAGTTCCAGGGATCCAATGCCCTCTTCTGACCTCCATGGGCATTTTGCAATATGGGTGCACTTACGTACATTCATATACATAAAACATATACATAAATATACAAAATAAAAATAATAAATAAAATAGTTAATATACATTGCTTCTCGGCCTTTTGGCTAAGAGCAAGTGAAGAGTACTTTTTTTCTTTTTTTTTTTAATTTTTTTTTATTTTTAAGGGATTCTACAATACAATGACACAGTTGTTTGCAGATAACAATGATGTTACTCAGTGTGTCATACAATTAAGTAATTGGTGCATTTAGCAAGTATCTATGTCCAAATTTTGAACAACCCAAGGTTCCCATAGTCCAGTTGGAGAAGCTTGTATGCACAGGCATGTTGATCAATCAGGTGTCCAGACTATATTCCTATAGTCTCATGATTCACCCCTATCTCTCCACAGCCCTTACAATCTACCACGCCTCCTCTTCCGCAGTTTGTTCCCTGGGCTTTGGGAAAGGGGCACAAGTGGGTGAGAAGAAAACAGTCTAATTTCTTTGGAGTTGTCATTTTGGACTCCGGTCTGTTCAGTTTGTTTCCCTTCACGGATTGACAGCTTTCACAGTGATACCCTTTTCAGTCATACTAACAAAGCTCAAGCTATTGGATGTACAGGCATTTAAGCAGTACCACTTATTGTGTCAAGCTAAGCTGTGAGCAATGAAGAGTACTTTTCTATAGCGCCCCTCCACTCCTTGCATAAATTTGCAAGTGAAACAAATGTTCCGCATCTCCATTCTATCATTTATTCATTTGTTTATTCATTTTATTTCAGTTTTGAGGTTACTTGTGACAGGATCTCACTCTGGAGCTCTGGAACTTTGCTAGGTAGATCAGACTGGCCTCAACTTTCAGCAGTCCTCCCGCCTCCTGAGTGCCAAAGCTCCAGGCATGCATCGCTGTGCCTGGCTTCAGGTCCAGGTCATCTCATGGTGGCCCGTGTATCTGGTTTAGCCTTGCATCCCGCCACAGTTCTTTGTCTTGCTCTTGCCTTGGTTTTCCCAACAGCACACAGTCAGACCAGCTGTTCCAGTGAAAGCCTCAAAGGCCTGGGGTTTGTGCTGACTGCAGGTCCAGGAGCTTCTGCCGGCACCAGAGGCTGTAGAACGCTTGCAAGCCAGGGCACCTGGGCATCCTCAACAGCTGTGCTGAGGTTGGAGCAATGGATGGGATGCAGCTCCTCTCACCAATAAAGCCATTTTTTTTTCCTCTGTGCCTTTTTTATGCTTTTCTTCCTACCTGCCTTTAAAAACAGTCTTTATGCGGGGCGTGGTGGTGCACGCCTTTAATCCTAGCACTTGGGAGGCAGAGGCAGGTGGATCTCTGTGACTTCAAGGCCAGCCTGGTCTGCAGAGTGAGTTCCAGAACAGCCAGAGCTACAGGAAGACCCTGCCTCAAAAAGACAAAAAAAAATGGTCTTTATTTTCTTCATTCTTTCATATTCACTCCCATTTGAAAGTCCCTCACCCATCTGTTTAATAATATGCACCGAGCATGGTCAAGGCACCAGCAAACATGCTGGGCTCTGGGAAGGAAGCAGTGAGCATAATAGATATCAACTGTGGTCCCCAACCAGCTTCTGGTGTCACCAGTACACATAGAGGCAGACTACAATCTGGGGCGATGGCTGCTGGGTAAGGAGGAATCAAGCAAGCTGTCGCAGGAGCACGTACCACAGACTTCTCGTTACTTTCTGTTCCTGTGATAAAAATACTGATCAAAACCAACTTGGGGAGGAAAGGGTTTATGTTATCTTACATCTCCCATGTCACAGTTCGTCATTAAGGGAAAGGAGGAGAGGAGCTCAGTGCAGCACTGGGGCACAAGCCATGAGGTCATGAGGTGCACTGCTTACTGGCTTGCTCCCCGGACCTGTGCTCAGCCTGCTTTCTTATATAACACAGGGCCACCTGTCCAGGGGTGGCACTGCCTGCAATAGGCTGGGCCCTCCCACATCACTCAACAGCTGAGAAAATGCCCCACAGACATAGCCACAGCCCAAGCCTATGATGGGAGAAATTCCTCAATTGAAGTTCCCTCCACTCAGATATGTCAAGCTGATATGGAAGCTATCCAGCACACACAGTTAAAGAAGACTCCCCAGGAAGTGCCTGGTACCCAGGGGAAAAGCACTCAAGTCATGGGGAGGACACCATGGGGAAGAGGTCCTGCAGCCGGTACCGAGGTAGAGCACTCAAGTCATGGGGAGGACACCATGGGGAGAGGTGCTGCTAGGCCTGTGTGGATTTGTGTATGTGTGTATGCGTGTATATATGTGTGCATGTATGTTTATATGTGTACATGTGTGTGTGCATGGTTCTCTGCGCATGTGTATGTGTGTATACATATGTGCATTTTTCTGTTCATAAAATCCATTCTATGCAGGTTGTATTTGGGAGCTGAAGGGTTTTTTTTCCTTTGACCAAGAACACTCTCAGGTACTTGGAAGCCTGGTGCGTAGAAAAATGGGTTGGCTTTATTCTCAGTGGCTCCAGAAGGCAGGAAGACAGCACTGGTTGGGTGTAATAGTAATGCAAGGCTCTAGAAAAGAACTCTCTGGAACACGGTGGTCCTTGTGTGAGATCCCGAATGCCTCAGGAGTGGATCTGGATGATGTGTGGCTGTGGTCCTGCTAGATATGGGGCCAGAAGATCCTTGGTGGTGCCCGTTTCCAGAGGCTCTATGACCCGGATCATCAACCTCCACGAGGGGCTCCTGTTGTGACTGTGGACTTTCCCTCTCCGGGGCCATGTTTGCTCTTCTGTGAAATCCAAGGCCCCATATTAACATCAGCATTGTAAGTTCTGTGCCCCGACGTCGTGAAATGACCATTCAGAAGCTGACGGATAGGAAACAAGCATACACACACATGCCCTCTTATTTGCTTATTCACTTAGCAAGGACTTTCAGAGCCCACATGTGGGCCTGCTCTGGAGGAACTAGAACCAAAACAGCAACCAAGACTGTCCATAAGAAGGCACCACTGTGGCTGTTTACAGCAGCCTTAGTCACAGAGAAGACTCATGGATCAAGGCCAGCCTGTCTTAAGAAATAAGTTAATAAATATCCATCAATAAGGAAATAGTTCAATAATTGTAGCGATATTCATATGACAATGTTATTCATCAGTTAAAAGGAATAAACTAGACACATGGAATGGACAAATCTCAAGATGACATCTGAGTGAGAAAAAAATTGTTGAACATAAAGTCACATGACAACATTTGGAGGCTCTGACTGCCTTGCTCTCCCCAACCCCCACCCCGTATCCATTCCATCTCTCATTCTCTTGATACAGTTTTGTGCAAATGTGCCCAGCTACCTATACAGACTGTGTGCTTTGGGAGAGGTCAAACCTCCCAACAGAGGCTGAAGAGAAGGCTCAGTGGTTAAGAGTACTGGCTGATCTTCTAGAAGACCTGGGTTCCATTAACAGCACCCACACGGCAGCTAACAACTATCCATAGCTCCAGTTCCAGGGGATCTGATGCCTGCTTCTGGTCTCTGCAGGCTCTGCATGACATAGGTGTACTTATGTGCATGCAGGCAAAACACATACACATTAAAAAAAAAAAAAAAAAAAAAACTTCCAACAGATGGGAACATGTCCAAATACCAGCACTTACCAGTACAATCCCACCTGTGTTCATCATGTTTAGGCTAGGGATGGTTGCACCACTTGAGATCATCAAAAGTGAGGAGTTTATTGGAGTTTCTGGTAAAAACAAACAAACAAACAACAACAAAACAAAACAAAATCCTTTCTGGCACCTCTGTGTACCTCTGTGCACCTCTGTGGGATTCATGGACTACAGCCAGAGGTAGGGACTGTGCCCAGGGGGCCAGCAGAGGCTCAACTTCCTGCTCGGACCTGTAAGCATGCAGGCAACTTCATGCACCTCTGTGTGACTCCTTGGTGACAATAGCTGAGGTAGAGACTGTGCACAGCAAGCCAATCCACCCCCACCCCTGCCCCAGAATGACCATCATTGTGGGAACAGCTATAGAGACTGCAGTCACAAGGTGAAAGAGACAGCAAACCTGCCACTCCTCAGTTAACCTAGAGGAACAGCCCTTCAACCCAAAGAAGAAACACTCCAATTTCGCATCAGATTACAATCAACAAATCAAATCCACGTGCCAAAAGCACAACAAAAAATCAACACCATGGGAAAAGCAAACAGTAAATCCCCATCAAATTCTATCAGTCCTATGGAAGACTCCAACAACGAGTTCTCCCCGGAGGTAACCCAGGACACAGATTCTAAAAAAACAATCATAGACATACTCAAAGAAATCAAGGAATGTGAAGAACAAATCAAAGAACTGAAGGGAGAGAATGACGAGCTCCAGAAGGAACCAGAGGGAGAGGACAAATTCTGGATGGAAGTGGAAACACTGAAAAGATCCCAGGCTGAAATGAAACAGGAAACTGCGCAGAGAATCAAGGATCAAGAAGGAGAGAAAGACAAGCTCCAGAAGGAAATGGAAATACTAAAGAAATCACAGGATGAAATGAAAAAGGAAATCAAACACACATCCAATCAGGAGGAAAGGATGGGAGAAAGCTTCAGTAACAGATTAGATGAAGCAGAAAAGAGAATATCAAGTTGGGAAGATAAGATAGAAGAATTAGAATGTTCAAATAAAGATTATGAAAAAAAAAAAACCTACAAGAGTGGAACAATCAGAAAATGTGAGACACTATAAAAAGACCAAACCTCCACATCATAGGGACAGAGGAAGGAGAAGAATCCCAGGAAAATGGTATTGATCAGATCTTCAATAGAATAATAGAGGAAAAATTCCCCAAACTGAAAAATGACAAACCCATACAAATACAAGAAGCACATAGAACACCAAACAGACAAGATCAGAAAAGAATTTCCCTACACCATATCATAATTAAAACATTAGATGCTGAAAAGAAAGACAAAATACTGAAGGCGAGAGAAAAACGGCAGGTTACATATAAAGGGAAACCCATCAGAATTACAGCTGACTTTTCAATGCAAACCATGAAAGCCAGAAGAACATGGACCAAAGTATTCCCAGTGCTAAACAACTACAGATGCCAACCCAGATTACTATACCCAGCAAAAATGTCAATTATAGTTGAACGAAAAAGAAAAATCTTTCATGTCATAAACAAGATGAAAGAATTCATGTCCAGAAAACCAACCCTTCAGAAAATACTTGAAGCAATTCAAAGGTCAGAGGAAAGGAGAAACCATCCCCAACCAGCTAGAGAGAATAATTGATAACAGTGTAACTGAGAAAGTACTAACTTAAACCAAGAATGCAAACAGAAAATAAGGTGAAAGGAAGCAACACACATCTCTCAATAATAACCTTAAATATTAATGGTCTAAATTCCCCGATCAAAAGACTTAGATTGGGAGAATGGATTAAGAAACAGAACCCATCTATATGCTGTCTACCAGAAACCCATCTCACCCTCAAGGATAGGCATCAACTTAAGTTGAAAGGATTGGAAAAAAATATTCCAAACAAATGGTACCAAAAAGAAAGCAGGACAAAAAGACCAAAAAAAAGAAAAAAAAAAAAAAGCTGGGCGTGGTGGCACACGCCTTTAATCCTAGCACTTGGGAGGCAGAGGCAAGTGGATCTTTGTGAACTCAAGGCCAGCCTGATCTACAGAGTGAGTTCCAGGACAGCTTGGGGGCTACAGGGAGACCTTGACTCAAAAAGACCAAAAAAAGAAAGCAGGAGTTGCTATTCTAATATCAGACAAAATAGATTTCAAGGTAAATCTAATCAGAAGAGACAAAAAGGGCCATTACATCCTTATTAAAGGAACAATTAACCATGAACATTTCTGTCATGAATATATATGCACCAAACGCTGGTGCAGCAAACTTTATAAGCACAATTCTGTAGGACCTCAAGACACAGATTAATCCCAGCACATTAATAGTAGGGGACTTCAATACTCCACTGAGCCCTTTGGACAGGTCAATTGTACAAAGAATAAACAGAGAGACATCTGAACTGAACAGTACAATACACTAAATGGATCTCACAGATATCTATCGAATACTCCACCCAAACACCAGAGAATATACTTTCTACTCATCCTCCCATGGAACATTCTCCAAAATTGACCACATACTGGGACACAGAAAAAAAACTCAACAAATATAAAAGGATCAAAATAATCCCATGCCTTCTATTAGACCACGATACAATAAAACTCAATATCAACACCAGAATAAGCCCTACTCTCTATAGGAACACATGGAGACTAAACAACACACTCCTAAACAATGAATGGGTCAAGGAAGAAATAAGGAAAGAAATAAAAGTATTCCTGGAATTAAATAAGAAATACAATACAACACAACAAAATCTATGGAATACTTTAAAAGCATTCCTAAGAGGGAAATTTATAGCACTAAGTGCCTATATTAAAAAAACAGAAAGAGCACAAATAAATGATTTAACACTGCAGCTGAAAGCACTGGAGAGGCAACAACAACTGAATCTTACACCCAAAAGACAAGAGGAAATAACAAAAATTTGAGCAGGGATCAATGAAATTGAAACAAAACTATAAAAAGAATCAATGATTCCAAAAGCTGGTTAGCCCAGTTAACCAAAAGAAAGAAAGAACTGCTCCAAATAGATAAAATTCAAGATGAAAAAGGGAAATATCATGACAAATATCAAAAAGATTCAGACAATAATACAAGAATATTTTTAAAACCTATACTCTACTAAATTTGAAAATGTCAGAGAAATGGATGAATATTTGAAATCCTGGAATTTACCAAAGCTTACTCAAGAAGATGTTGACAGCTTAAACAGATCCATAATATATGAGAAAATTGAAATAGTAATTCAAAACCTCCCAACTAAAAAAAGTCCAGGCCCAGATAGATTTATGGCAGAGTTCTGTAAAACATTTACAGAGGACACACAACCACTATTACTCAAATATTTTAAAAGAATAGAAACAGAGGGAAATCTCCTAAATTCTTTCTATGATGCCAGTATCACTTTAATACCCAAACCAGGCAAAGATACAACCAAAAAAGAAAACTATAGGCCCATTTCATTAATGAACATACATGCAAAAATTCTCAACAAAATACTTGCAAATTGCATACAGACCCACATCAAAAAGATCATTCACCATGACCAAGTTGGATTTATATCAGAGATGCAGGGATGGTTCGACATATGCAAAACAATAAATGTCATAAAACACATAAATGGGCTGAAAGACAAAAACCACACGGTTATCTCAATTGACTCAGAAAAAGCCTTTGACAAAATCCAGCATGACTTCATCTTTAAAGTCCTAGAGAGAATTGGACTGGAGGGAACATTCCTCAACATAATCAAAGCCATATGCAGGAAACCCACAGCTAACATCATCCTAAATGGGAAAAATCAGAAGCATTCCCCTTAAAATCAGGAACCCAGCAAGGCTGACCCCTATCTCCATTCCTCTTCAATATAGTGCTTGAAACACTTGCTATAGCAACAAGACAAGAAAAAGAAATTAAAGGAGTAGTAATTGGAAAAGAGGAAGTCAAACTATCCCTTTTTGCAGACAATGTGATATTGTACCTAAGGGACGCAAAACACTCCACCAAGAAACTCCTAGAAACAATCAAGAGTTTCAGTAAAGGAGCTGTATACAAAATTAACCTAGAAAAATCAGAAACCTTTCTTTACACCAACAACAAACAAACAAAGAAGGAATACAAAGAGACCATCCCATTCACAATAGCCTCAAAAAAATAAAATACCTTGGAACAAACCTAACCAAAGACATCAAAGAACTCTACAATGAAAGTTTTAAATCTCTGAAAAAGGAGATTGAAGGAGATACCAGAAGATGGAAAGACCTCACATACTCATGGATTGGAAAAATTAATATAGTAAAAATGTCCATCCTACTTAAACTAATATACAGATTCAATGCGATCCCAATCCAACTCCCCATGAGTTTCTTCTCAGACTTAGAAAAAAAATCCTTAAATTCATATGGAAAAACAAAAGACGGCAGATAGCCAAAACAACCCTGAGCAAAAGGAACAACACAAGGGGGATAATGATACTTGTGCTGGATAGCTTTAGTGTCAACTTGACACACCTGGGTTGAGGGAGCCTCAATTGGGGAATTGGCTCCATTGGACTGGCCTGTGACCACATCTGTGGAGTATTGTCTTGATTGTTGAGCAATGTGGGAGGGCCCAGCCCACTGTAGGTGGTGCCACCCTGGGCAGGTTGTTGTGTACTGTACAAGAAGTCAGGCTGGGCATGGGCCAGGGGAGCAATCCAGTGAACAGCATTCCTCCATGGCCTGTGCTTCAGCTCCTGTCTCCAGGTTCCTGCCCTGAGTTCCTGCCTTGGGCTCCCTAAGTGATGAACTGTGACCTGGAAGACGTGAGCTGAATAAACCCTTTCCTCCCCAAGTTGGTGTCGGTCAGTCTTTTGTCACAGGAATAGAAGACAAACTAGAACAATACCTGACTTCAAACTATATTACAGGGCTATTGTAATAAAAACAGCCTGGTACTGGCACAAAAACAGACAAGTAGATCAATGGAAGAAGATTGAAGATCCAAACCTGAGCACATGCAATTTCAGCTACCTCATATTTGATAAGGGGGCCAAAAAGACCCAGTGGAGGAAAGACAGCATCTTCAGCAAGTGGTTCTGGCAAAACTGGATTGCCACTTATAGAAAGACGAAGCTGAACCCCTACCTTTCCCCATGCACAAAAATAAACTCCAAATGGATCAAAGACCTCAATGTGATACCAGAAACTCTGAAAATAATAGAAGAAAATGTTGGCAGTAAACTATAAGACATAGGTGTAGGAAAAGACTTTCTAAATTAGACAGCTGCCCTGTTGGAAACAAAGTCAACAATAGACAAATAGGACCTCATTAAAGTCAAAAGTATCTTTACAGTAAAAGAAACAATCAGGGGTTAGAAAGATGGTTCGGCGATTAAGAGCACTGACTGCTCTTTCAGAGGACCTGGGTTTGATTCCCATCATGAGCATGGTGGCTAAGAACCATCTTTAAGCCAGGCATGGTGGCATATGCCTTTAATCCTAGCACCCGGGAGGCAGAGGCAGGAAGATCTCTGTGAGTTCAAGGCCAGCCTGGTCTACAGAGTGAGTTCCAGGACAGCTGGGGCTACAGGGAGACCCCGTCTCAAAAAAAAAAAAAAAAAAAAAAAAAAAAAAAGAAGAAAAAGAAAGAAAGAAGAAAAGAAAAGCAAACAATGAAGAGAAAACTCAGCAGAGTGGAGGAAATCTTCACCAGTGAGTACATCGAAGAGCATTAACATCCAGAATAAATTACTCAAAAAACAAAGGACACAAGAAAAAAATGACACTATCAAAGATGGAGTAAAAAGCTGAATGAGAATTAAAAAAATGAAGCAAGAGAATCGAGAACAATCTCATCAAGTGTTCAACGTGCTAATAAGTAGGAGATGCATTAAAAAAAACCAACTAAGATTTTACCTTACCCCGGTAAGAATGACCAAGATAAGAAACAAATAAACCAAGTGTTGGAGAGTTTGGGGAAGGGGAACACTCATCCACTGCTGTGGAATGCAAACTACGTGAACCCCTATGGAAAGCAGTGTGGAAGAACCTTTTTTTATTTATATTTTTATTATTTATAGTGTATGAATGTACTGTCTGCAGAGAGCTGTGGCCACCCGTGTCGTGCAATGCCACCACGAGGTTCAGAAGAGGGTGTGTCAGATTCCACTTGAACTGGAGATAAAGATCTGTTTGCCAAGCCACCTGTGCGGGTGCTGGGGATCAAAACCCGGGTCCTCTGCGGAACGCTGTCGGCGCTCTTAACCTCCTAGGCCATCTCTCCAGTCCTGGAGACATTCTTATAAAGACTAAAAATTGAACCTAGCTTGACCAGTATACCACTCCTGGGTGATATGCCAGAGACTCATCCTCATGCAAAGACATACAGCACATCCAATTCTTTGTCGCATGCTATCCTTCATACACAGCAAAAAGCTTGGAACAACCCAAATGTCCTCAACCAATGATGGATACTAGAAATATGTGTGTACATTCTAACAAGGAGTTCTATGCATGGTAAAGAACTAGAGATGCCTGGCGGTTAAGGAGCGCCGGCGCTCTTACAAGGGACCCGGGGTCTCAATACCCCAGCACCCCAGAGGCGGCGAGAAGCCGTCTACCGAGCACTCCAATCCAGGAGAACTCCAGTTCCCGGGGGGATATCCGAGACTCTTCTTCCGACCTCCCGGGCTGCACGTTCACGGGTGCACAAACTTGCATGCAGACAGTACATTCATACACATACAGAAATAAATAAAAATTTAAAAAAAATTAAAAAAAAAAAAAAAGATGACGTTATGAACTTTGCAGGTAAATGGATAGAACTAGAAGACATTATGCTAAGTGAAGTAACACAGTCCCAGAAAAACAAACAACCTATGGTGTCTCTCCTTTGTGGATGCTAGCACAAAATTCCTAGTTGCAAGGCAAACTGAGCATCGTCTTTGTTATATTTCTTTTTTTATATGAAAGCAGCAGTATGGTTAAAAAGTGAATCCCTTAATGGGCTTGAGAATTAACATACCGCTGATGTTCAGATTTTGTAATATTTGTATATGGGTGGAGTATATGTATGCATATTGTGAAGTAATATACAATTAAAGGGGAAATGTGGCAAAAAAAAAGACTGAGAGAAAAATGAAAGACATGTATGGCAGAACGCAGGAACAGGAGTGGAGTGGGGGGCATGGAAAGGGGAATGTGTCTAAGTTGAACTGAGAAATAATGTATGAAATGTGCAAAACATCAATAAAAAATTAAAAAAAAAACTTTCTTTCTCTTTTTAGAGCATCTCCTGAATGGCTCCCTCTCTCCCTGAATATGAACAACTAACTGTGCAGTCCCAAGGCTGTTGCCAGCTATCTTGCATCAGTGAGAACCTGGACTTTGGATGAAGCTAGTGTTGTGGGGGAAAGAAGCCAGGAAGAAAGGACAGAGGATCCTTGATGGTGGCGTTAGGGGATGAATCCGTAAATCTAGGACTCTTATTTGCCATCGAACTTTTCAGTTATAGAGGCTAATCTTCCCAAAGGTCCAGTCAGTTAGAGTTGGGCTTTCCATATTTCAACTCAAAGGCATTAACTAATACACTATATAAATTAAAAATACCTCTATTTGTCTAGGGTTAGACACTGATGCAGACAGAAGTACAAAGCGTGAACGATAGTGCACAATCAGTTCATGACAGGGCTGCTGCTGCTGTACATGGAGCGGTAACACCGAGCAGTAGGGCCCGGCTTAGAAAACAGGTAACAGCTGATGCTTACTGTGCTTACCTGTGGCCCAGGCAGGTGCTATATTAGGACTTTCATCTTAACTCATTGAATCTTTATGACAGTATTCCACAATTTTTTCAGAAGCAGCAACAGAAGCACACAGGGATGTAGTATTTTATCTTTGGTCAACTGGCCAATAACCAGGAAAACTGGAATTTGAACCCAGGGAGTGACTTTGGGGCCACTTGGTAGATTTGTGCTTCTTTAACAGCTATGCTAAGGTGAGCTAAGATCCGTATATTTTATCCATTATATTTTCAGGAGGTGGTAAGTTCTCCCTTCCCCCTTCCTTCTTTTCTTCCTTCCTTCTTCATTTCATCTCTTCTTCCCTCCCTTTCTTTGTGTGGATTGGTATGTGTGTGGAAACATATATGTCACAGTATGTGTATGTATGTAGAGGTCATAGGACAACTCTCAGGAGTTCGTTTTCTCCTTCCATTCATGTGTTCCAAGGACTGATCCTGGGTCATCAGTAAGACATGACACGTTGTGACACAAACACTGTTCTCCGTCGAGTCATCTCTCTGGCCTGTTTCCTTGCTATTTTCTAGAATGAAGCAAATGTAATAAAAACCTAAAAACTATTTGTTTAGACAGGGATGTGGTGGTCTTCTTGTTCCTCAGTCAACTCGGTGATCTCTCCCATTTCTTAATGGGACACAAAGCTGGAGGCAGCTCCCGTCTGGAGGAGTCGTCACCCAGCCCCTGACCTGCTGAACAAAGCCTGGAAGAGAAATTCAGATAGCAGAGCATTGCAGCTGGAGCTGGAAATGAGTCCCAGTGAAGTCTGGACCTGAAGCACAGAGGGCACGTGAGGAAACAGGCAGCTAGGACGAGGCCAGGAAAGTGGGAAAGCCCAGGGCCAGAGGAGCCTGACTCAGCTGGAGCTGAGCACAGACAGTGGGCTGAGTGAGAGAAGCCACTGCTGGGAATCACAGTAGCCAGGTGGTGGCGGTTCCACTCCTTACTCTAAACAATAGCCCTTTGTTCAGTGGGATGGCTAGGGCCTAAGGGATGACCTCCTCTCCACCCCCCCAGCCCCTTACCCCATGTCCTCCTCTCCAACCCCATGTCCCCTCCTCTCCATTACCATCCCTCCTCTCCACCCCCATCCCTCCTCTTCATCCCCATCCCTCCTCTCCATCCCTGTCCTCCTCTCCATCCCCGTCCCTCCTCTCCATCCCCATCCCTCCTCTCCATCCCCATCCCTCCTCTCCACCCCCATCCCTACTGAAATCCCTGACCTCCTCTCAGATCCCATCCATCTTCTCCAGTCCACATTACCCTCCTTTATACAGACAAGGTCCCTCCTCTCTACCCCTGTCCCTCCTCTCCCTTTCCCCCATACCGCCTCTTCCACTCCCCGTCCTCCTGCGCTACCCCGTCCCCCTCCGCTCATTCCCTATCACTCTCTCATCCCTGTCCCCCTCTCCATCCCTGTCCGACTATAAGTACTGCGTCAAGCCCCCAGCCTCGCCGATCCAGGCCCCAGGGCCAGGACGCGCAAAGCCCCGGCCCGACGAGAGACAAAGGTAAAGACGAGAAAGTACCCAGAAATATGATCGCGGACAGCACGGGACGCAGCGGAACACCCGGGCCCCGACGCAGAAAGCAACAGCATGCAGCGCCATCCCGGGCCCGAAGCGCAATCCCGGGCGACGCGCACGCAACAGCCGCAGCGCCCATCAACATCCCGCAGAGCCAGTACCGGGCCCTCCGAGCGACACAAGGCTCTCCGAGAAGCATATAGGGCCTCGCAGAGCCAGCACGGGCCAGACGGCCCCCAGCCCCGGCCGCCGCGCCAGCACTGGAAGCTAGAAAGAAAGAGAACAGAATCGACACTAACCTGGACAGAAGCGCAAGAAAAGGCAACCGAGAAAGACACTAGGCCCGCCGCGAACGAAAAGAACGAATGCGATCATACCCCTACCGCCGTATCATCCACGACCGACGAGAAAGCCCCGGCCCTCACTCCAACACGGTACAGTCCTGCGACACTCAACAAGGCCCCAGAAGCGAGCACAAAAGGAACTCAGAAGATGCAATCAAGAGAACGACGACGACATACCGGGGCAGTACGCGACAATTCCAATATCCATCTCTCCACACCCATCTTCCTCGCCATCCACGTCAATTCTCTATACCCATTGTAACTTCTCTCATCCGTTTCATCCGCTCCATACCTGTAACTAATCTCAATCACCAGGTCGCTCCTAGACAATCTGTAGCCTTACGCTACCACCCCAAGCCACCTCCATCCCATCCCTCCTTCCATCCTGTACTCATCTCCATCCCAGTCCCTCCTCCTCCATCCACGTCCCTCTTCCCTCCCCTCTCACATTCATCCGCTTCCTCATTCCACAACGTCTCCCTCTCATCCCGTCCCTCCTCTCCATCCATGTCCTTCCTTTCCATCACTATCCCTCATCCATATTCACCCGTCCCTCCTCTCCACCCCCTCCCTCCTCTCCTTAACCCCATACCGTCCTAATCCTGCGTCTCTACTGCCACTCCACGTCCCCTCCTCTCATCCAAGTTCCCTCATCTATAAACCAGTCCCTCCTATCCATCAATAGCAATCAGTGCAATACTTGTCAAGTAAATAGCCAAAAACATTAACGACGAGCAAGACTGGAAGACGGGAATAGAAGCAAATGCAAGAAGAGAAGTAAAAGGCAATCAGAGCAAATAAAAAGAAAAATAGCGCAAGGCATCTGGTGACGACGTATAAGACACAGACCTCAGGATACCATCCACGGTAAATCCAGATAACCAAGGCCCTCCGCGACAGTGCAAATGGTCAGAAGAAGAAACGCAAGGGAAAGAATCGCAATAAGGGCACTACATCTACATTAACTGTAACTTTCCTATCCATCACTTGTACTCCTCATAAATATCCGTTACCTACTCTAAAGACACCCGGACATATGTCCTCGCAATACACATCCCTCCTTCTAAATCACCACCTACATCTCTCCATCCCCGTCCCTCCTCTCCATCCCCGTCCCTCTTCTCCATCCCCGTCCCTCCTCTCCATCCCTGCACCTCCTCTCCATCCCCTGTCCTCCTCTCCATCCCCATCCTCCTCTCCATCCCTGCACCTCCTCTCCATCTCTAGGACTCTCAGGAGGTGCCCATCTGGCTCTTTCTGCTGCCTCTGCAGATGTTCTTTGGGCTCCCACTGCCGATTATCTGCTGACTGAGTAGTAGCCCCTTCCCCAGCACCCCAGGGTACTTTCAGTGTAAACAGACAGCTACCTTTAAACTGGAGACACCTCCTCTGCCAAGCTGCATTCAGATGAATCCACATGGACTCTGTCCTGACCGCCCAGCGTGCTCAGTGTCACCTGCACAGAAGCGGGTGCGACGTCCTGGGGTCTTCCACAATGGCGGCTGACAGCAGCAGGAGGGACACAGATGCGGGCTGCCATGTAATTAGTGCCAGGAGGCAGCCCTCTGATCACTTTCCCTCCAGAACTTGCTTCTCTGGCTGAGAGGCAGATAATGGACAATCACAGGAGATCCTTGATTATGGCTTGATTGAGCTGATGGGAGCTCCAGACGGCTAATGCAATTGTGGCTTCCAAACCGTTCTGTGGAGGCCATTTCCATATGGACAGGGAATTAAATAAAGCTGTCCTGAACACTTTGCTGGGCTTGGGACTCCACGATGGGGCCGGATACAATTTTCTGCTTGGAGTGACCTCAACAGAGACTATAAGGAGTGGTCATGACCCAGGACCAGGAGGCCAGTTTCCTCCTTAATTACTGTCACATTTCTCCTTTAGGGCTCTTGACCTGCTTGATGTTAGCTTTTCGTTCCCTTTCGTAGAGCCAGACACCCACTCCCAGCCTGCAGGTTCTCAGCAGCAGCCAAGCCCCAGGCTTTGGGCTTTTCCAACAGTAGTGACTTCAATAAGCACAAGGGGATGGATACACCTTCTGTCTGCAGGGACACGGTTTACCGGTCCTTGGAGATGACCCAGACAAAACCAAGTGATGCAACGATGATCCCAGATCAGGGCATCTGCAGATCAGGTGCCTGGCTGGCCAAGTCTTTCCCTTATCTACACCTTAGGCTGTTCTCTGCAACAGAAGGAGCTGGGCTGGGCAGAGTTTCTAGCATCCAGGAATTGAACTTAGATTCTCCCATATGAAAACAGTACATCAGTCAAATAGAATGCTTAGCCGACTTTCCTGGTGCTTTGAAATGTTGACTAAAGCACAAAGATGAAGAAAGTACTACCATCTGCCCTTCTCGAAGCTTCCAGAAAGGAAGCTGAGCTGTCTGTTTTCCAGTCTTCCTTCTGTAATCTCGCTTAGGTCCATAGAGACAAGAAGAACTAGAAAGCCCTTGTCCCCTCTGGTGTAGGGAAGACAGGGATGGCCTTCCCCCGTGCCAAACGGCAGCATTTCTAACAGCTTGGGATGCTCTCCAAGGTGCAAATCAGCATCCTGTTCTTTACCCAGATAACTGCTGAGCTAAAGAAAACTTCCAAGCCTTCTTGATGGCATCCAGCAGAGGGGCATCATTGGAGAGCTCTTGGAGGGCTCAGCACCTAGGCCCCAGAATGGACATAAACAGAAACTGATGCCTATAAAGTTCTGACACAGTTGGAAGCTGGAGTCTTTGCCATTGTGAGGCTAAAGGTGGGACCACACATGATCAGGCTGCATGTCTCTGTGGGACGTGGTAGGCGAGGCTGCTTGAGTGTCTCCAGAGGAAGGTGGGTGCCCTGGAAGACAGCTGCCCTTAAGAGTATGAGACACCCTGCCTTCCACTGGTGGAAGTCCTACAGACTGGGGTGGAAGGACTACTTGGAAGAATCAGTTAAAGATTAGATTTCCACCCTTTCTGTCTAACTCTACCCTTTCTGTCTAACTCCACCCTTTCCGTCTAACTCCACCCTTTCTGTCTAACTCCACCCTTTCCGTCTAACTCCACCCTTTCCGTCTAACTTCACCCTTTCTGACCCCATTCTAGAGTTGCACAAGAGGCATATTGGGGCGGGGGTGGGGGGACAGAGGTAAAAGATGACATCACACCCTTCCTCCATGTCCTGTAGACCACACCCCTTCCCTAGGTTGGCTAGCCCACACTCTTTCTCTTAGACTCAAGTTTGAAATTGGTCTGGGCAAAGAAAATTGGTGTTGAACTCTCAATTTGGCAGCTGGGGTTGACTACCTTCCAACTTTTTTTTTTTGGTCTTTTTGAGAAAGGGTATCTCTTTAGTCCCACATGGCCTGGAGCTCACTCTATAGACCAGGTCGGCCTTGAACTCACAGAGATCCACTTGTCTGTGACTCCCGAGTGCTGGGATTAAAGGCGTGTGCCACCATGCCCAGCCTACCTTTGAACTTCTTTTTTTTTTTTTGTATGTGTATGAATGTACTGTCTGCATGTAGGTTTGTGCACCTGTGTTGTACAATGCCTTGGAGGTCACAAGAGGGCGTCGGATTCCCCTGGAACTGGAGTTAAAGATGGTTCTCAGCCACCGTGTGGGTGCTAGGGATTGAATCCAGGTCCT
The DNA here is from genome assembly GCA_009823505.1 of Rhizomys pruinosus. Lineage (NCBI taxonomy): Eukaryota > Metazoa > Chordata > Mammalia > Rodentia > Spalacidae > Rhizomys > Rhizomys pruinosus. The sequence goes on from VZQC01014276.1 coordinate 311,731, forward strand.
CTGCAAGAGCAGTCAGTGCTCTCAACCTCTGAGCCATCTCTCCAGCCCCACCTTTGGACTTCTTAGTGCTTGAAGAGAAGTCTTAACTTTGGAAACATAGAATGTCCTCTTGATCACAACTGAGGGGAAAGCCCTGAGTTTTGCCTCCAAAGGCATCAGAAACCAGAGAGGGAACTCACCTAAGACTGGGCACATTCAAAGTGGTATGGTGGTAGACAAGGAAGGGAAAATCAGATCCTGTGTGTGAAGGCAGTGGTTTGAGAATGATAAAATCACGTTTTGTTTATAATTCCATTGAATCCAGATTCGTTGATATGTAGTCTGTCACTCTCACAGTCCATCTCAGAGGTAGAGTTTCTCTCTGCAGTAGTGTTTGTATATTGGGTCCAGCCACATCAGCAGACTGTGCTGCGTGGGAGCAGAGGCGCACCTCCAACCTCAAGTGGAGGAACTCGTGGCGCAGGCTCTTCATGACTGTCTCAGCCTGGATCTTCCCTCTGCCAGTCAACCAGGAGCCTCCATTTTCTGTCTTCAAAGTGATGCTTTGGGCTGAATGACTTCAAGGCACTCCAGGTCCAGCAGGCTTAGACTTCCAATAAGGACTTCTCTGTGGAGTTCCAAGCCTGAGAATCCTCCTGACAGTCACCTCCAGTGCTCAGCCCTGGATTCCCTAGAGGAAATGCCAATGAGGAAGGAAGGGACAACTGGGATAGCTTGCCTCTGTGCTGCCCACATCCAGCACCGCCTCTTTGATTTGTTCAGGAGGCAGTGCCAGCTCACTGTAACGGGATCACGGGCAAAGCAGGAGGGACTGGGAGAGAGAATTTGGCCATCAGCCCTTCCCCTCCTTCATCTCAATCATGCTGCAGGCAGGAGGGTGTTCTAGTTTGCTTCTCCATTCCTGTGACAAAACACTCTGGCCAATTCCAACTTGGGGAGGAAAGGGTCTACTCATCTCATATCTCCTGGGCCACAGTTGATCACTGAGGGAGCCCAAGGCAGGTCCCTGGAGGCAGGAGCTGAAGCACAGGCCATGGAGGAACATTGCTTACTGGCTTGCTCCCCTGGCCCATGCCCCAACTGCTTTCTTATATAATACACAACAACCTGCCCAGGGGTGGCACCACCCACAATGGGCCAGGGCCTCCCATGTCACTCAACAATCAAGAAAATGCCCCCACAAACATGGCCACAGGCCAGTCCAATGGAAGCAATTCCCTAATCGAGGCTCCCTCAACCCAGGTGTGTCAAGTTGACACTAAAGCTATGCAGCACAAAGGAGGACTGTGGGTAGAGGGTCACATCGCTGCTTTCTGATCTGAATTTTGCTCCCAGTCCCTGGGAGAGAACAATGGTGAAAACCAACTGGAGCCCAATCTGAGGGGTTTTGTGGCAGCAGACGGGATGACCTAGCAAAATCTGAAGCCAGCCAGGGAGACAGCACAGTTGGAAAAGTGCTTGCCATGGAAAAAGTCAGACGTGGTGGCCTGTGCTTCAGATTATGCTGGGGAGACAGGGCAGGCAGACCCCCAGGCCTTGCTGATCAGCCAGATTAGCCAAATCAGTGAACTCCAGGGTCAGTGAGAGACCCTGCCCCAGAAAAACGAGGTGGAAAGCAAGTGAGGAATAATATATCTGACTGCTTCTGGCCTTACCCAGGAAACTTCCTGCCTGCTGCACATACACATGCAGAGGAAAGAGCAGAAGGAGGGAAGGAGGGAGGTAGGGAAGGAAGGAAGGGAAAAAAGTCTGAAACTTCCCAAAGACACTGTGAACAGGACACGAGCCTACTTGAAACTGGGAAACAAGGTCACAGTTTGGCCAACACAAAGGTGTTAGTGCCAAGTTCTTGGTGCTGAGCGAGTTTCTCTAGTTCCCAGCACCCGAGCTCAGGATTAGACATTTCAGGGAAGCATGGGTCTGAAGGTACAAGTGAGGGTCTAGAGACCTAAGGGTGCATGTGGGGACTGGTGGGAGCCAGGCTTTGCCTCCAGTTCCCTGCTGCCACTTGTGCGTCGCTTCCTGGTAAGCCCTGGGAAAGTTCATCTTGTCCAAAAAGCTTGAGGCTCATACAAGGCTAGTGAGTGACTTGTCCCAAGCCTTGGGTCTTAAATTGTTCTAATGGGCTGGAGAGATGGCTGGTGGCTAGGAGTGTTTACTGATCTTGCAGACAGTCCAGGGTCAGTTCCCAGCACCCACATCAGGTGGCTCACAACTGCTTATAATTCCAGTTTCAGGGGACCTGACACTCTCTGGCCTTGTGACACACCTGCACATACCTGGTGCACTTAAACTTATATAGGCACACACAGACACATTAAACATGGTGTATTAGTCAGGGTTCTGTAAAGAAACAGAAGCAACAGGACGAATATATAGCTATATACAATTTATTGATTTGCTCACGTGACAGAGTTCAAGGAGTCCAACAGTAGCCTCGCCACACTGGAGAGGCTGAGAATCCAGGGAACTGCTCAGTCCGCAAGGCTGGATGTCTCAGTAGTCCCAATCTGGTGCTGAAGGCCCGATGGATTCCAGGAGATCTGCTGGTCTCGGTACACGCTGGGATCCGAGGGGTTGATCACAGCAGCAAGACAAACTCACCAGTGAGAGAGAGGCAAGCCGCAGGAGAAAAAAGGGACCAGCTTCCTCTGCCATGAACTTTACTACTGTCTGCCGGCAGAAGGTAGCGACCACATTTGGGGTGGGCAATCCGGGTTGAAGTAGTCCAATCCAAAGATCCTTTTTCTCTTATTTGTTCCTTAGTCCAGTCAAGTTGACACCCAGGATTAACCATCACACATGATTTGTTTTGTTCCGTTTTGTTTTTTGGCCTTTTCGAGACAGGGTCTCCCTGTAGCCCCAGCTGTCCTGGAACTCACTCTGTAGACCAGGCTGGCCTTGACTCACAAAGATCCACCTGCCTCTGCCTCCCGAATGCTAGGATTAAAGGCATGTGCCACCACGCCTGGCTCATTAAACATGTTTTAACTGTTCCAAAATGCTGGGTGTTCTCTGGGGTTCCCATTTAGACTGTAAGGGCTGTACACGTTCAGGAAAGAGCCAGAGAGGGGGGCCTAGGGAGCCCCTAAGCTATGAAATCCACCCCAATGCAAACTTGTTTTAAAAGACACACAGTAAACTTAAAAAAAAAAAAGAAACAATGTGGGAATTTTTTAGAATGTATAAAATTGCAGTCAGGAAGCTGATCATTTTGGGTACAAGTTCTCCTGCCGCTTCTTCTTGGACACCTTCAGGATATTTACTCCCTGCATCATTCCTAAGGGCCCCCAGCCTTGGGGGAAATTTTGAACACAAGCAATCTGAGAACTGGAAGAGATCCCAGCCTGGAACGTAGAGGGGCGCTGGGGGGGAGGAGGGAAGTGGGCAAGGCAGAGCTGCCTCTGACCGCAGCTACCAACTCCAGACTGTTTCACTTGCATGAAGTGTGACTTTGCAGAGAAATTCACACCCTGGCCAGCCTCAGGGACGGCTGGCTTCAGTCCTTCCTACACAGCGATGACTCAGGCAGTCCAAATCCCAGTGCAGCTGTCCGCTTCAGGGCTTGCTGAAAGAATGCCGTGTTCCTAGTTGGATTTCTTTGGGGGATCTAACTGAAGTCCTCGTCAGCATGCAACAGCAATTCTACTTCAGGTTCCTTTGGAATGTCTTGGGCACATTTGTCTTATCCTGGTGACAGGAAGTGACTGTTTCAGAAAAAAAAAAAAAAAACGAAAAAAACAAAAACAACATTGCAGGGTCAACACATGAGAGAAATGTTCAGCTTTCCACAAAAAGGAATTCGTGAAACATCTTGACTCTCTTAGACTTTCGACTATGAAATTAAGCAAATTTATGGAAGGAAAAATAAAAAAAGTTCAGGTTTATTAATGGCTCCTTTTGGTTGCAAGGAAAAATCCTATCAAACCATCAGAGGCATCTGGGGCGGGTTGAGGGGGGCTCGGGAGATGTGCAATGGAACCTGTGAGCACAAAAGTGGGNTTTGGGGGGTTGGTTGGGGGGTGGTGGGGTGGGGTTGGTTGGAACTCACGGGGAGACCCATCTCTCTCCAATCACCCCCCCCGTGCCCCCTTCCTCACACCCCCCCCCCCGTCCCTCCTCTCCATTTCGTCCCTTTGTTGTTTGTGTTGTGTGTGGTGTTTTGGCTCTCCTCTCCGACATCCGGAGATTTTCCCCAATCCCTCCATCTCCCTTACCCGTTCCCTCCGAGGCCAGCCCCTCGGCCCGCCGCCGTAACCCTGGCCGCCGCCCAGCCGAGTCCCTCCGGCCAGCCTGGCAGCCCGATCTAGCCACCAGGCCCTGCCGGCCGCGCCGCCCGGGGGATGACCGCCGCGGACACAAAAAAGCCAGACCGAGGAAAAGGTGCCCTGGGGGGGGGGGGCCGGCACGCGACAAAGAACAAACAGCCAGGCAAGCCGAGACAGCCCACAATCCCCGCCGCGCGCCAGCCCCACCGGGGGACCGCCAGCCCGGGCACGCGGCGCGGGACACAGTCGGCCACGCCGAGGCGACAGCACAAGACATGCACGAGCCAGCCCACGGCGACAATCACGGCGCCGGCCGGACCCCCGGGCCCGCCCGCCCGGCGCCAGGCCCGAGACAATGCCCGGCCCCCCCCCGGAGAGGGGGGAACGAGCCCGCCGCGTACATGGGACCGGGAACGGCATCGCCGACAGCCAGCCAGGGTAAGGGACTGGCGCAAGACCCAGACCGACAAGCCAGGAGGTCCTTAAATACCACAGACCGTCCGAGTCAGTCAACGCGCCCGCCCGCGGCTTACCCCCGGCGTGGTGGGGAAGGGGGGGGCGGGTGGGTGGTGGTGGTGGGGTGGTGGGGGGGGGTTGGGGGGCCAGCAAGCGGACAAAAGAGACCACAAGGTACCAACTAGACCGGCCAGAAAAGACCCGGAAAGAATATGAAACAGTACCGAAGATCCAGCCCGAGAACACGTCGAAAGCAAGGGCCCGCCGCTAAAGCACGGGGGGACAGACGGCGCAAGGTTAAACAGACAGAGCGAAAATCCAAGACAATCAGCGACATACCTGGAACGAATTAGGAGAGGACCCCAAGGAAGCAGAGAAAGAAGGATGCCCAGTAAACGAGAAATCAATGTAAAGGAGAGCCAAGAAGGAAATCAGAGCAAGAACGGGAACGAAGATTAAGTCACGAGTACCGTACTCTCCCAACCCCCGTAACTCCATCCTTCTTCAAGTGCCACCGTCCCTCCTCTAAAGCCACCGGACCTGCATTACATAATAATAACGAAGAGACATAACAAAGACCGCAGCGGAAAGAAAAAAGAAAGAAGAGAAAGAACAGGAACGCAGAGCAAGACCAGTCCAGAAGCTACTGGACAAATACATCCGCTGATAAAAAAGGAAACTAGGCAAATTAAGATAAAGACCACTATAACAGCACGAAAAAAGGAAGGTCACGGCAAGAGAAAGTACAGAATAAAGAAGCGACAACAAAAGAAAGGAAGAGCAAGAACAAGAAAGGCGGGCGGGAAAAAAGGGTGGAAATGCGGATAAAGGCCTACATACATAAGCTACAGAAGGGGAAAGCCGCGAAATTTGCAAGGCGAGGCCTCGACAGTTGCTGGACTCAAGAAGAGACCACCAAGAACCTCAGCGACAGAAACCAGGGCAATACGAGAAAATGAAACTGGAAGGAAAGAAAGCAAAAGGAAATGACGATAGACAAAGGACAGCAGTCAAGCACTAGACAGCCGATAAAGACCCAGCACGTTCAGGAGAAAGTAATACGGACAGACATCGAAATAAATTGGACGACTGGACAGAAGAGTCAAGAAGGAGAAAAGAAAAGGAAAAGAAGAGAAAAAACACCAACCGTAAACTATCAGATCAAGAACCTATGACTCTCCAATCCCTGGGTACTCAGGGCTTCAAGCCAAAGTAATCATACTAATACCAGTCAATGCTATTGACCCCGTTCCCTCCTCTCCATCCCTATTTCCTCTCCCTCTCCATCCCTGTCCCTCCACTCCACCCATACCTCATTCTCCATCCCTGTCCTCCTTTCCATCCCCATTCCCTCCTCTCCCATCCGTCACTCATCTCCATCCCCAATCCCCCCTCTCCATCCCTGGTCGCTACTCTAACCATCCCCATTCCCTCCTCTCCCACCCCTGTCCCCTCCTCTCTACCCCCGTCCCTCCGATACTCATCCAATGTCCATATCTCCATCCTTCCCTCCTCTCCACATCCTGTCCCTTCCTCTCATCATGTCCCATCCGACCTCCTCTCCATCCCTGCCTCCTCTCCCAGTTACCCGTACTCCTTGATCCAACGACTCTCTAATCCCATCCCTTCTCTCCCCATTCCCATCCTCCTCTCCATGCCTTTGTCCTCCTCCATCCCCGTCCCTCCTCTCCATCCCCGTCCCTCTTCTCCATCCCCGTCCCTCCTTCCATCCCTCGTCCTCCCTCCATGTCCCTCTCCATCCACATTTCTCCCTCCATCCTTCCCTCATCCCTCCACCTCTCTCCATCTCTAGGACTCTCAGGAGGTGCCCATTCTGGCCTCTTTCTGCTGCCTTGCAGATGTTTCTTTGGGCTCCCACTGCCGATTATCTGCTGGACTGGTCTAGTTTTAGTAGCCCCTTCCCCAGCACCCCCAGGGTACTTTCAGTGTTAAAACAGACAGCTCACCTTAACAACCTGGAGACACCCCTCTGCCAAGCGCATTCAGATGAATCCACTGGACTCTGTCATGGACCGCCCAGCGTTGCTTTCAAGTGTCACCTGACAAACGGCGAGCAGGTGGTGGGTTGTGGTGGGAGGGTGGGGGGGTGGGGGGGGGGGGTGGGTGGTGGTGGGGGGGGGGGGTGGTGGGGGGGGGGGTCGCTTTGGTTCCAGTTTTTGTGGGGTGTGTCTTTCCACCAAATGGCGGCTGAACAGGCAAGGCAGAGGGGACACAGATGCGGGGGGGGGGGCTTGTTGGGCGCATATGGGTTACATAAATTTTAGGTTTGGCCAGGGATAGGGGGGACAAGGGGGGCGCATCTGCTGTACAACCTTTTTTTTTTCCCCTCCAGGAACTTGCCTCTCTGGCTGAGAGGCAGAAATGGACAATCAACAGTGAGATCCTTGATTATGGCTTGCATTGAGCTGATGGAGCTCCATGCGGCTATTGAATGCCAAATTGTGGCTTCCAAACCGTTCTGTGGAGGCCATTTCCATATGGACAGGGAATTAAATAAAGCTGTCCTGAACACTTTGCTGGGCTTGGGACTCCACGATGGGCGGCCTGCGTATACAATTTTTCTGCTTGGATTTGACACATCAACCAAGGGACTTAAGGAGTGGTCATGACCAGGGACCAGGAGGCCAGTTTCCTCCTTAATTACTGTTCACATTTCTCCTTAGGGCCTTCTTTGGCCTGCTTGATGTTAGCTTTTTCGTTCCCTTTCGTAGCAGCCAGACCACCCACTCCCCAGCCTGCCGGTTCTCAGCAGCAGCCAAGGCCCAAGGCTTTGGGCTTTCCTAACAGTAGTGACTTCAATTAAGCACAAGGGGATGGATACACCTTCTGTCTGCAGGGACACGGTTTACCGGTCCTTGGAGATGACCCAGACAAAACCAAGTGATGGTCCAACGATGATCCGAGGATCAGGGCAATCTGCGATTCAGGTGCCTGGCTGGACAAAGTCTTTCCCTTATCCCCCTACACCTTAGCTGTTCTCTGCAAACAAGAAGTGGAAGCTGGGGGCTGGGGCCAGAGTTTTCAGCATCCAGGATTTTGAACAACTTTTTTTAGATTTCTCCATATGACAACAGTACACTAGTAAAATAGAATGCTTAAGCCGACTTTCCTGGTGCTTTGAAATTGTTGATCTAAAGCACAAAGATGTGAAGAAAGTATACTACATCTGCCCTTCTCGAAGCTTCAGAGAACGGAAGCTGAGCTGTCTGTTTTCCAGTTCTTCCTTCTGTAATTCTCGCTTAGGGTTCATGAGACAAGGAAGAACTAGAAAGCCCTTGTCCCCTCTGTGGTAGGGAAGGACAGGATTGGCCTTCCCCCGCTGCCAAACGGCGCGCATTTCTAACAGCTTGGGATGCTCTCCAAGGTGCAAATCAGCATCCTGTTCTTTACCCAGATAACTGCTGAGCTAAAGAAAACTTCCAAGCCTTCTTGATGGCATCCAGCAGAGGGGCATCATTGGAGAGCTCTTGGAGGGCTCAGCACCTAGGCCCCAGAATGGACATAAACAGAAACTGATGCCTATAAAGTTCTGACACAGTTGGAAGCTGGAGTCTTTGCCATTGTGAGGCTAAAGGTGGGACCACACATGATCAGGCTGCATGTCTCTGTGGGACGTGGTAGGCGAGGCTGCTTGAGTGTCTCCAGAGGAAGGTGGGTGCCCTGGAAGACAGCTGCCCTTAAGAGTATGAGACACCCTGCCTTCCACTGGTGGAAGTCCTACAGACTGGGGTGGAAGGACTACTTGGAAGAATCAGTTAAAGATTAGATTTCCACCCTTTCTGCTAACTTACCCTTTCTGTCTAACTCCACCCTTTCCGTCTAACTCCACCCTTTCTGTCTAACTCCACCCTTTCCGTTCTAACTCCCCCTTTCCGTTCCTTAAACTTCACCCTTCTGACCCCATTTCTAGGAGTTGCACCAGAGGCATTATTGGGGGGGGGGGGTGGGGGGGACAGAGGTAAAAGATGACATCACACCCTTCCTCCATGTCCTGTAGACCACCCCTTCCCTAGGTTGGCTAGCCCACACTCTTTCTCTTAGACTCAGTTTGAAATTGGTCTGGGCAAAGAAATGGTGTTGAAACTCTCAATTTGGCAGCTGGGGGTTGACTACCCTTCCAACTTTTTTTTTTTTGGTCTTTTTGAGAAAGGTGTTATCTCTTTAGTCCCCATTGGCTGGAGCTCACTCTTAGACCAGGTCGGCTTGACTCACAGAGTCCACTTTGTCTGTTGGACTTCCCGCGTGCTGGGATTAAAGGCGTTGTGCCACCATGCCCAGCCTTACCTTTGAACTTCTTTTTTTTTTTTGTCTGTGTATGAATGTACTGTCTGCATGTAGGTTTGTGCACCTGTGTTTGTACAATGCCTTGGAGGTCACAAGAGGGCGTTCGGGATTCCCCTGGAACTGGAGTTAAAGGATGGTTCTCAGCCACCGTGTGGGTGGTCAGGAATTGAATCCAGGTCCTCTGCAAGGAGCAGTCAGTGCTCTCAACCTCTAGCCCATCTCTCCAGCCCCCCACCTTTGGACTTCTTAGTGCTTGAAGAGAAGTCTTAACTTTGAAAACATAGAATGTTCCTCTTGATCCACAAACTGAGGGGAAAGCCCTGAGTTTTGCCTCCAAAGGCATCAGAAACCAGAGAGGGAACTCACCTAAGACTGGGCACATTCAAAGTGGTATGGTGGTAGACAAGGAAGGGAAAATCAGATCCTGTGTGTGAAGGCAGTGGTTTGAGAATGATAAAATCACGTTTTGTTTATAATTCCATTGAATCCAGATTCGTTGATATGTAGTCTGTCACTCTCACAGTCCATCTCAGAGGTAGAGTTTCTCTCTGCAGTAGTGTTTGTATATTGGGTCCAGCCACATCAGCAGACTGTGCTGCGTGGGAGCAGAGGCGCACCTCCAACCTCAAGTGGAGGAACTCGTGGCGCAGGCTCTTCATGACTGTCTCAGCCTGGATCTTCCCTCTGCCAGTCAACCAGGAGCCTCCATTTTCTGTCTTCAAAGTGATGCTTTGGGCTGAATGACTTCAAGGCACTCCAGGTCCAGCAGGCTTAGACTTCCAATAAGGACTTCTCTGTGGAGTTCCAAGCCTGAGAATCCTCCTGACAGTCACCTCCAGTGCTCAGCCCTGGATTCCCTAGAGGAAATGCCAATGAGGAAGGGAAGGGACAACTGGGATAGCTTGCCTCCGTGCTGCCCACATCCAGCACCGCCTCTTTGATTGTTCAGGAGGGCAGTGGCCAGCTCACTGTAACGGGATCACGGGCAAAGCAGGAGGGACTGGGAGAGAGGAATTTGGCCATTCGCCCCTTCCCCTCCTTATCTCAATCATGCTGCAGGCAGGAGGGTGTTTCTAGTTTGCCTTCTCCATTCCTGTGACACAAACACTTCTGGCCAATTCCAACTTGGGGAGGAAAGGGTTCTACTCATCTATATCTCCTGGGCCACAGTTGATCACTCGAGGGAAGCCCAAGTGGGAACTCGGTGAAGAACCTGGAGGCAGGAGCTGAAGCACAGGCCATGGAGGAACATTGCTTACTGGCTTGCTCCCCTGGCCCATGGCCCCAACTGCTTTCTTATATAATACACAACACTGCCCAGGGGGTGGCACCACCCACAATGGGCCAGGGCCTCCCATGTCACTCAACAATCAAGAAAATGCCCCCACAACACATTGCCACAGGGCCAGTCCAATGGAAGCAATTCCCTAATCGAGGCTCCCTCAACCCAGGTGTGTCAAGTTGACACTAAAGCTATGCAGCCAAAAGGAGGACTGTGGGTAGAGGGTCACATCGCTGCTTTCTGATCTGAATTTTGCTCCCAGTCCCTGGGAGAGAACAATGGTGAAAACCAACTGGAGCCCAATCTGAGGGGTTTTGTGGCAGCAGACGGGATGACCTAGCAAAATCTGAAGCCAGCCAGGGAGACAGCAACAGTTGGAAAAGTGCTTGCCATGGGAAAAAAGTTCAGGACGTGGTGGCCTGTGCTTCGATATGCTGGGGAGACAGGGGGCGGCAGGCAGGGCCCCCAGGCCTTGCTGATCAGCAGGATAGCCAAATCAGTGAAGCTCCAGGGTCGTGAGAGACCCTCCCTCAAAAAAACGAGGTGGAAAGCAAGTGAGGAATAATATATCTGACTGCTTCTGGCCTTACCCAGGAAACTTCCTGCCTGCTGCACATACACATGCAGAGGAAAGAGAGAGGAGGAAGGAGGACGGTAGGGGGAAGGAAGGAAGGGAAAAAAAGTCTGAAACTTCCCAAAGACACTGTGAACAGGACACGAGCCTACTTGAAACTGGGAAACAAGGTCACAGTTTGGCCAACACAAAGGTGTTAGTGCCAAGTTCTTGGTGCTGAGCGAGTTTCTCTAGTTCCCAGCACCCGAGCTCAGGATTAGACATTTCAGGGAAGCATGGGTCTGAAGGTACAAGTGAGGGTCTAGAGACCTAAGGGTGCATGTGGGGACTGGTGGGAGCCAGGCTTTGCCTCCAGTTCCCTGCTGCCACTTGTGCGTCGCTTCCTGGTAAGCCCTGGGAAAGTTCATCTTGTCCAAAAAGCTTGAGGCTCATACAAGGCTAGTGAGTGACTTGTCCCAAGCCTTGGGTCTTAAATTGTTCTAATGGGCTGGAGAGATGGCTGGTGGCTAAGAGTGTTTACTGATCTTGCAGACAGTCCAGGGTCAGTTCCCAGCACCCAACATCAGGTGGCTCCACAACTGCTTATAATTCCAGTTTCAGGGGACCTGACACTCTCTGCCTTGTGAACACCGACAACCTGGTGCACTTACAACTTTATATAGGCACACCACGCGGACACATTAAAACATGGTTGTATTAGTCAGGGGTTCTGTAAAGAAACAGAAGCAACAGGACGCATATATAGCTATATACAATTTATTAGTTTTCCATGTGACAGAGTTCGAGTAGTCCAACAGTAGCCTCGCACACTGGAGAGGCTGAGAATCAGGGAAGCTGCTAGTCCGCAAGGCTGGATGTCTCAGTAGTCCCAATCTGGTGCTGAAGGCCCGATGATTCCAGGAGACTGCTGTCTCAGGTACCGCTGGGATTCCGAAAAGGTTGATCACAGCAGCACAAGACAAAACTCACCAGTGAGCGAGAGAGGCAAGCCGCAGGAGAAAAAAGGGACCAGCTCCCGCTGCCATGGCCTTAAACTGCCTGCCAGCAGAAGTTAAAAGCAAAGCCCATATTTGGGGTGGGTCATGGGTTGAGGTAGTCCAATCCGAAGATACCTTTTTCTCTTATTTGTCCTTCAGTCAAGTTGACACCCAGTGATTAACCATCACAAGTCCACCCCCTTGTTCAACTTGACACCCAATAAATAGCCTATCCTTATGTTATGCTTAAATGTCAATTGCAGCACAAATGGCAAGGTCATAATTAACTAACCATGTTATAAGTGTCTCCTGTGCAAATAGCAAAGCATTATATCTTAGAGTAGGTGGTTATGTCCTTGAGGAACACTTAGTCCTTCAGTATCTAATAAACCTAAATATGACAACACTTAACACTTATCTAGTTGCACATTCAAAAAGGAAACAAACACAAAGTACTCTGCTTAATATACATATATATATATATATGAACAAGCACATTCTTAACCAAATAGGACAAAGCTTAATATCTATTATTAATCCACATTTCTGCAACTGGTCCCCATGGCTATCTGCTATTTTATGACTACCTTCTTCTACTACCCATTCTGTATTTCCTCCACCCTCAGCAAACACCTCTGCAGGTTTTGGCTCTTTACCCTTAGACGGAGTGACCCCATACCTTCATCCTGAAGGGTCTGGGCCCATTTATTGTCTTGTCTGTTTGGGTTGTTGGAGTTTCCCATTGACCTTAATCATAGGACATGGTAGCACCAGAAGGTGCCCTACAGCATCTCCTGCCTTCCAGAAACATATCTTCCTGCCCCCATTGTGGAGAAAAAGCCCAATTTCCCTCTGGTAGTCTGGATCAATCGTCCTCACTACTACTGTTATTCCTTCCTTAGCCTGTTGGCTTAAGGCAGTAGAAGCCCAAAGGGCCAGGGGGAAGTCTTATCACCAGTTCAATGGAACGTTGTCTGTATCTCCTGGTAAAAGCACTCCCCCCTAAGCCGGGCTGTGTGGCGCATGCCTTTATCCTAGCACTTGGAGCAGAGGCAGGGGATCTTTGTGAGTTCAAGGCCCGGCCTGGTCTTTTACCACAGTGGAGTTCCAGGACAGCGGGCTACACGGGACCCTGTCTCAAAAAGACTAAAAAAAAAAAAAAAAAAAAAAAAAAGCACTCCCCCACTTTGGAGCCCAAAACTTTCTAGACCAGCAGAACGCAAGGTCGTGGTACAGGAAGCAAAAATTTTCCTACTGGAACTAGGGTGATAGTGAGTGGAATCATTCCCACTTCCACCCTTGTTCCTGGACCCATGAATTCTGGCTATAGGAGAACAGTACCATATAGTGGGTGCCGATTGAAGCATATACTACTGCTGGAGAACCTTGTCCCAGCCCTCCAGGGTATCGCTACCTAATTGGTACTGTAACTGTAACTGTGTCTTCAAGAGGCCATTCCATCGTTCTATCAAGCCAGCTGCTTCTGGGTGGTAGGGAACATGGTAAGAACAGTGGATACCATGACCATGGGCCCACTGTCGCACTTCTTTGGCTGTGAAGTGAGTTCCTTGGTCAGAAGCAATGCTGTGAGGAATACCATAATGGTGGATAAGGCATTCTGTAAGTCCCTGGACGGTAGTTTAGAGCTGGCTCCAGAAACTGCCAAGCCCACTAAAGAAATTCATCCTTTCAATTCTGTTTCTCTAGAACCACTTCTGGTACCAAATTCTGTATTAGTCAGGGTTCTATAAAGAAACAGAAGCAACAGGACGAATATATAGCTATATACAATTTATTGATTTGCTCACGTGACAGAGTTCAAGGAGTCCAACAGTAGCCTCGCCACAATGGAGAGGCTGAGAATCCAGGGAACTGCTCAGTCCGCAAGGCTGGATGTCTCAGTAGTCCCAATCTGGTGCTGAAGGCCCGATGGATTCCAGGAGATCTGCCGCTCTCAGTACACGCTGGGATCCGAGGGGTTGATCACAGCAGCAAGACAAACTCACCAGTGAGAGAGAGGCAAGCCGCAGGAGAAAAAAGGGACCAGCTTCCTCTGCCATGAACTTTACTACTGTCTGCCGGCAGAAGGTAGCGACCACATTTGGGGTGGGCAATCCGGGTTGAAGTAGTCCAATCCAAAGATCCTTTTTCTCTTATTTGTTCCTTAGTCCAGTCAAGTTGACACCCAGGATTAACCATCACACATGATTTGTTTTGTTCCGTTTTGTTTTTTGGCCTTTTCGAGACAGGGTCTCCCTGTAGCCCCAGCTGTCCTGGAACTCACTCTGTAGACCAGGCTGGCCTTGACTCACAAAGATCCACCTGCCTCTGCCTCCCGAATGCTAGGATTAAAGGCATGTGCCACCACGCCTGGCTCATTAAACATGTTTTAACTGTTCCAAAATGCTGGGTGTTCTCTGGGGTTCCCATTTAGACTGTAAGGGCTGTACACGTTCAGGAAAGAGCCAGAGAGGGGGGCCTAGGGAGCCCCTAAGCTATGAAATCCACCCCAATGCAAACTTGTTTTAAAAGACACACAGTAAACTTAAAAAAAAAAAAGAAACAATGTGGGAATTTTTTAGAATGTATAAAATTGCAGTCAGGAAGCTGATCATTTTGGGTACAAGTTCTCCTGCCGCTTCTTCTTGGACACCTTCAGGATATTTACTCCCTGCATCATTCCTAAGGGCCCCCAGCCTTGGGGGAAATTTTGAACACAAGCAATCTGAGAACTGGAAGAGATCCCAGCCTGGAACGTAGAGGGGCGCTGGGGGGGAGGAGGGAAGTGGGCAAGGCAGAGCTGCCTCTGACCGCAGCTACCAACTCCAGACTGTTTCACTTGCATGAAGTGTGACTTTGCAGAGAAATTCACACCCTGGCCAGCCTCAGGGACGGCTGGCTTCAGTCCTTCCTACACAGCGATGACTCAGGCAGTCCAAATCCCAGTGCAGCTGTCCGCTTCAGGGCTTGCTGAAAGAATGCCGTGTTCCTAGTTGGATTTCTTTGGGGGATCTAACTGAAGTCCTCGTCAGCATGCAACAGCAATTCTACTTCAGGTTCCTTTGGAATGTCTTGGGCACATTTGTCTTATCCTGGTGACAGGAAGTGACTGTTTCAAAAAAAAAAAAAAAACGAAAAAAACAAAAACAACATTGCAGGGTCAACACATGAGAGAAATGTTCAGCTTTCCACAAAAAGGAATTCGTGAAACATCTTGACTCTCTTAGACTTTCGACTATGAAATTAAGCAAATTTATGGAAGGAAAAATAAAAAAAGTTCAGGTTTATTAATGGCTCCTTTTGGTTGCAAGGAAAAATCCTATCAAACCATCAGAGGCATCTGGGGCGGGTTGAGGGGGGCTCGGGAGATGTGCAATGGAACCTGTGAGCACAAAAGTGGGGATCTCCCACTCCTGAGTGCTTAGCCTCTTAGAGGCAAAGCCGGCAGGAGGTTTAAATCCAAAAGGGCTGTGGGGGTTTGGAGAGGCCTTCATTTATGAATCTGTACCTCACTGTTATGAAATTTTGTCTCCCCTAAAAGATATACCCAAGTCTTCATTCTTGGTACCAGTGACTATGGCTTATTTAGAACCAGGTCTTTGAGGATGTAATCAATTTAAAATGATTCCAATGGGTCCTAAACCCAATAGCTGGTGTCCTCACAAGAAACGACACAAAGTTATTACAGAGCCTACCTACGAAGGGAAGGTGGCCATGGGAAGATGGAGGGGAACACTAGAGGGATGCCGTCAGAAGCCAAAGACCCCCCGGGGATGGCCGACAGTCACCAGAAGCTAGGAGGCAAAGGGATTTTCCCCCTAGAGCCTTCCAAGCAAGCACGGCCTTACTGACCTCTTCATTTTGGACTTAGAGTCTTCAGGATTGTGAATCAGGGAGTCCATGTTGGTCTAAACATCTAGTATGTGGCTTCTTGTTATGGAAGTCCCTGGAAATGAATTCACTCTGCTGCACAGCTTCGCCCAATAGAAGCTGCCATCATTCTTTGTTTCCTGTTCGTGTGGTTGATACAGATGGACTCTGACCAGCTCGTCTTTAATGGCTCTCCTGTAGACCGCTGTCTTGTTCAGGGGCTACTCTGGGCTGGTCAGCCATGATGGGATATGATAGGGTCACTGGAATGGAAGGGTGCCTTTAAGCTCAAAACACCAGAAGAGAACAAGTCTGCTAAATATGTCTGGCACATCTGGGTACCTGGGTAAGGGTCTGCACAAAGGTCCTACAGAGTTGTAGACTTCTTATAGTTCTTGCTTTATATTCTCCTCTCTTCTCTTGCTAAGTATCAAGCCAGTTTCTGCCTTCCACCTGCTCATGGTTGGAGAGAAGTATGGTGTATACTGTGTATATATGTGTGTATGTGTGCATGTGTTTTTTTTAAACATTTTATTATTTTATTTTATTTTATTTTATTTATTTATGTGTATGAATGTACTGTCTGCATGTAGGTGTGTGCACCCGTGTTGTGCAATGCTGCGGAGGTCAGAAGAGGGTGTCGGATTCCCCTGGAATTGGAGTTCTCCTGGAATTGGAGTTACAGACGGTTCTCAGCCACCATGTGGGTGCTGGGGATCGAACCTGGGTCCTCTGCAAGAGCAGTAGGCACTTTTTTTTTTTTTTTTTAATTTTCAATGTATTTTATTTTTCAATTGATTTTTGTGTATTTTTAAATTTTTTTTTTATTTATTTTTGTATGTGATGAGTGTACTGTCTGCATTGTGGTTTGTGCACCTGTGTCGTGCAATGCGCAGAGGTCAGAAAGAGGTCTCAGATTCCGGAACTGGAGGTTATCTGGGAATTGGAGTTACAGAGACGGTTCTTCAAGCTGCCATGTGGTGTGCTGGGGATCGAAACCGGGTGTCCTCTGCAAGAGCGGTCAGTTGCTCTTAAACCGCTAGGCCATCTCTCCAGCCCCTGGATGAGCTCTTAGTAGTGAGGGGAGGAAAAGAGGGAGGCAGCCTGAATTGGGGTTTAGACCAGAGGGAATAGATGTGGGGGGCTGGCAGTGACATAAGGTCAGAATTCTTTTTTTTTTTTTTATTTTAATTTTTTGTTTATTTCCTGTATGTGACGTATGTATATCTGCATGCAAGGTCTGTGCACCCGTGTGGCAAATGCTGCAGAGGTAGAAGAAGTGTGTCGGATTCCCCTGGCACTGGAGTCTCGCTAGAATTGGAGTTACACGACGGTTCTCCAGCCGGCCAATGTGTGGTTCTGGGGATTGAACCGGGGCTCTCTGCAAAGCGCGGTCGGTGCTACTTAACCGCTAGGGCCCTCCTCCAGCCACCGTGGTCCTGTGTTGTTTTCATGTGTGTGTTGTGCGCACGTATATGAAATATAAGGACTTGAGTCTTAGATTAAATATTTCCATATATGCAAACTTGAACATTTAAATCTTGTTACTTACCAACTGCCTATCATTTTAACATCCCCCAAAGGCTAGTATGCTAAGAGGCTTGGTGGCTAGCCTGTGCTGCTACTGGGAGGTGGTAGAAGCTTAAGTAGGTGGAACCTACTGTAGGGAAGATAGAGCATTGGGGCCAGGCCTTCGAAGCGATTTTGGAACATCAAGCCTCTTTCCCTTTGTTTTTGTCTTTTTGCGACAGGGTCTCCCTGTAGCTCAGCTGTCGCTTGGACTCCACTTCTGTAGACACCAGGCTGGCCTTAATCTCAAACAAAAGTATCCGCCTGCTCTGCTCCAAGTGCCAGGATAAAGGCGGCGCCACCAAGTCTGGGCCATCTTTTTCTCTTTTTAAGACAGGGTCTCTCTGTATGCTCCAGCCTGCCTGGAGCTTCACTCTGTAGACCAGGCTGGCCCTTGAAACTCATTAGAGATCACCTGCCTCTGCCCCCCAAGTGCTAGATTAAGGCGTGCACAACCACGCCCGACCTTTTTCTCAGGTATTTTGTCTTCAACATTAGAAGGCTACCACACCAGGTGTGCGTGACCATGCTGTGATTGCTGGAAGACATTCTCCCTCTTGTTGTGAGCTTCTGCTGAGCCGTGAGGCAAAGTCCATGACGCTGACTTGCTTACAGAGCCATCAAATAGGAAGATGGCCATACATATTCCTTGATTTGGTTAAAGTTCAGAGTCTATGTGGAAAGCTGCAGGGAAGGAGTAGCAAGCACCCAGCTCACGATGGGCTCCTGCAGGAGCCCAGACGGGGAGGCTGAAGGGCAGGCTCAGGCACAGGGTGTCTGCTGGCTGCCTGTGTTCCCTTTGTCTTTTTCCATAATGCTAATTTGGTTACTCCTAGAAACAGCTATTCTCCATTACTATTACTCATCCCAGGCTCTGAATCATCCTGATGGATACAACTTGACACGGACCAATTTGCCTAATTCATCACCTTTGCATTTCTGTAATACTAAAGACAAAGTAAGAAGGTTTTCCAACCAGCATTGTGATTTTCTATTAAAAGGCTCCCTCCAAAGGACTCCTGGTGGAGAAATCACCAGGCCAGGAATTCTGTAGTTAAAACCCAGTCCTTGTGTGGTTTCTGTCATGTCAGAAGGGCATGGTTTTGCCTCACCCTCACCCTCATCCCTACAACCCAGGGACAGTCCATGAGCAGCCTCTCATGGGGATTAAGCCCAGCCGAGTCAGGCTGATGCTGCCTTCCCAGCTTCCCCGTACTAGCGTAAACTTGTCCATAGTAGTTTGAGTTCTTTTTTTTTTATTTTATTTTTTATTTTATTAAAAAAAATTTTTTTTTATTAATTTTATTTATTTCTGTATGTGTATGAATGTACTGTCTGCATGCAAGTTTGTGCACCCGTGTCGTGCAACGCCGCGGAGGTCAGAAGAGGGTATCGGATTCCCCTGGAACTGGAGTTCTCCTGGAATTGGAGTTTCAGACGGTTCTTAGCCGCCATGTGGGTGCTGGGGATCGAACCGGCGTCCTCTGTAAGAGCGGTCGGCGCTCTTAACTGCTAGGCTATCTCTCCAGCCCCTGAGTTTGGAGTTCTTACGTCTGCAGAGAATATATCCTTGAAACTCAGAAAGCTGCCCCAGCTGTGAGGGGAGAATCCGAGGGCAAGTTTCCTGTCCCATGGGATGCCTGTCCAGCCTTATGCCAGGAAAATGGTTACGGACTGAATAGAGGGAGAGAACAGAGAGAAGAACCAGAGGATTGAGAGACCAAGGGGCAGAATAAAGATGGAGGGTCACCTTCCCAACTTGTATTTCTCCCAAATATGTTTCCTGGATTTCTGCCGTAAAATGCCCATCCTCGTGTTGTTTATGGACAGAGAGCCTTGCACATGGCAAGTGAATGCTCTACCACTTGGCTACAGCCCTGAATAACCCCTCCTCATTCTCGTTCTTATGGCTGAGCAGACTTTTAAAGGCATCTGACTTTGATGTCCTCCTTGATTTCTCTGCATGGAAACAGGTCCTCTGCCCCGTGAAGTTCACATTCCTAGAGTGGAAACACAGACAGCAGCAGCTCTCAAGTAGAAGTGAGTCTGCACTCCTCCTCCACTTGGACATATCTAGCATGTCTTTGGTATCACAGCTTAAGGGAAGGAGGTGCTATCAAGCATCTGGTGGGTGAGGGCCAGGAACACCGCTAAGACTCCTCCAAGGCTCAGGACAGTGCCCACCACAAAGAAGTACCTTGCCCCCAAGTGCCAATGAAGTGCTGATGGGAAAGTCCTGGCTTAAAGTCTCACCAACCCCATTAGAAGTAACATGTCCAGCCCGGCGTGGTGGCGCACACCTTTAATCCCAGCACTGGGAGGCAGAGGCAGGTGGACATCTGTGAGTTCAAGGCCAGCCTGGTCTACATAGTGAGTTCCAGGACAGGTGGGGCTACAAGGAGACCCTGTCTCACAAAGACCAAAAAGGAGAGCGTGGGACTTGGCTTGAGAACTCAGCTACTATGATCTTAGACAAGTAATTTGTCCTCTCAAAGCCTGTGCTCCAAAGTGTAAAATGTGCATCTGCTTGCCTTCCTTGAGAGTTACTGGGAAGACGTGGCCAAACAATGCACATGATAAGGTGCCAGGTCAATGTGGGAGATGCTGGCTATGGCTAGGCCAGGATGGGGAGAGGTCTCCTAGGTACCCAGTATGATTGTGAGGCAGCTGAGCCTGTATGCCTGGGTTTCAGGGCAGACTGTGTAGGACGTGAGAATGCAGGTGTTTGTAGTTTGGAGTCCAGTGGACTCATTGAATGCTAATCTCCCTGTGTCCTTGTTTGCTCCTCTGGAAAGTTTTCGGGTGGACAGCTAATCAATGGAAGGAAATGATGACTCCTGCACTGTGCACATACCAACTGGCAGGCCTGGAGGAGAGACCCAGAGGCTGGGAGCATGCTTTTACTCTCCAAGGAAGGCAGGGCAGGAAGCCATGATGAAACTCCTGATCCTAGATCTGGCTGACTTAGGAGCAAGATCTTAGTCATTCAGGGTATCCAAAGGAGTAGAGGCATGGTGGCAAAGCAGGGTATTCAAGGGGGAAGAGAAAGGAAAGTGGGAGGGGGTCTGGAGGAACACTGGATCCTGGAACAAATGTCCCAGTGGTGGTTTTTTGGATTTCTTTTTTTTTTTAATTTTTTAAAATTTCTTTTATGTGTATGAATGTACTGTCTGCATGTAGGTTTGTGTACCCGTGTCGTGCAATGCCTCAGAGGTCAGAAGAGGGCATCGGATTCCCCTGGAACTGGAGTCAAAGACGGTTCTCAGCCGCCATGTGGGTGCTGGGGATCGAACCCAGGTCCTCTGCAAGAGCAGTTGGTGCTCTTAACTGCTAGGCCATCTCTCCAGCCCCCAGTGGTGTTTTTAAACTCTGGGTCCTGAGATAAGCAAAGGATTTTTGTAAAATGTTCTGACTTTAGGGGCTGGGGAGGTTGACTAGTTGGTAAAGAGTTTGTCATGTGAGCACAGAGACTTGAATTCTGTTCCCCAAAACCAGGTTAAAAAAAAAAATCCCAGTGTGATGTACATCTTTGTAATCCCAGTCCTGGGGAGGCAGAGACAGGCAGATCCCTGGGGCTCCCTGGCTAGAGAGTCCAGCCTATGCGCTGAGCTCTAGACTACTGAGAGACCCCACTTCAAAGAAGAAAAGATGGATGGCACCTGAGGAATGACACCCGAAGCCGTCCCCTGGCCTCTGCACACGGGCGCGCACACACCGACTCTCACCTCACCCTTCACTCAGACCGAGCACCCTTCCTCAGAGCACTGCCGAGCTCTGTCCCAGCCCACTGTCTGTCCTCCTCCCCTGCTCTCACAGGACCCTTCCACTTTTTCTTCTAGCTCACTGGTCTGCTCAACCCACCGTGCTGAGTTTAGAAGGAAAAGAGTAAGAAGGCAGGGAAGAGGGATGCTCTCTTTGAACCCACTGGGTCAGAATCCCCAGCTGAATTCTAGCTTATTCTGCCCCACGAACCAGAAGGGTAGTCCTTTCCCTAATGCAGTCAGCATTGGCACTACCTCTGCACACACAGGCATGCCCTCTCTGGAGTAGGAAGAAGGGGTTCATGAACATCTGGTGTGGAGTAGAGATGATTCACAGTTTGGAGGCCGTGCACCCTCTGCACAGGGTTCCAGCTAGGAACCAGTGGCCTCCTGGTCTTTCTGCAGCTCTTGGGCCAGTAAGAAACTCCAGGGAAGAGCTGAGAAAGCCAAGGATGTCAGGAGTGCTTGTAAAGTGATTTAGACCCTAGTTCTAGAAGAAGGAGCCCAGGGGAATTCCTGTATCAGTGTTTCTGGCTCAGCAGCGGCAGCAAGCAGGCCAGGGGACATGGACCACTTGTCTCCCCATGTACGGACTGGTCCTTTGGGGAGCTCAGGCTGCTTCCAGCTTGGCCAGGCAGGGCGGGGCCTACGGGGGGCCGGTGTGGCAGCTGTGGGCTGCACCGAGGCCTGTCAGGGAGGAATGATTAATGAACAGCCGCACAGCTGAGGCTAACCTTTGGAGAGCCGAGCAGGGCATCTGCAGAACTGTCAGGCTCTGACAAGGACAGAGCTGAACAACCAATTATGCCGCCATCACTAAGGTGGGCTGTCACTTTAATCCCAGCCATTCACTTAGGCAAGGACAGGGAAATTTCTCCTCTGCGGATGCCTTGGCCACCTTAACCATTTCAGGACAGGGCAGGGGCCCCTTGCAGGCAACTGACCAGGTTGCCCACTTCTGAACTTCCCCTGGTTCCCAGTCGCTCTCTCCTACGGGCTACAGGAAGAGAATTTCACACACTAACGGCCCCCCCCCCCCC
>VZQC01014276.1:337844-372162 GCA_009823505.1 Rhizomys pruinosus
CTGCCTAAGTCTTTATTTTCCTCTGGAACTACATTTTTTGCAGCCATGCTTTCTTCCAGGCTTCTACTAGAATGGCCTGTTAAGCTCTGCTTACAGTAGTCAACAGCTTTTCTAGCCCAAAGTTCCAAAGTCTTCCACATTTCTCCAAACATCCACATGGTCAGGTTCCTCATAGCAAACAGCCCACTCTCTGTTACCAAATAACTGTATTAGTCACTTTTCTGTTGCTATGATAAAACACCATGACCAAGGAACTTACAAAAGGAAGAGTTTATTTGAGCTTACAATTGATGGTTCCAGGGAATTAGAGTCCATTGTGGTGGGAGGCCTGGTGGCTGGAGCTGGAGCAGCAGGCCAAGGGTCATATCTCTCAAAGAGCACAGGAAGCAGAGAGAGAGTGACTGGAGACCACAAGGCTTGTTAAACTCACTAAGCCTGCCCTCAATAACGTACTTCCTCTAGCATGGCCACACCTTCTAAGACCTCCAAGAACAGTGCCACCAACTGGAGACAAATGTCTGAATACTTAAAGCCTATGGGGGACACTCATTCAGTTGGACCTTCACCAATCCCCATCCTCCTGTTTTTCACATTGCCCTGTTTTCTCTCCAGCTCTTCTCAGCCCAAAGCTGTCCTGGGGATCCAGAGTCTCTTTGTTTCCCACTCTCCTTAGTATAGCTTCCACCTTCAGGGCACCTTGCAGTCACAAGATGACTGCCAGACTTGCGGCCTTTACGCCCTCGTTCTAGGAAAGAAGAAAGAAAGGAGAAGGCAACACTTGCTTTTAGTTCATGTCATCTCATCTAACAAGGACAGTGGGAAATGTGGTCATCTTTGGGTTTTGCTTTGGTTTTTGTCCTTTTGAGACAGGGTCTCCCTGTAGCCCCAGCTGGCCTGGAACTCACAGAGATCCACCTGTCTCTGCCTCCCAAGTGCTGAGATTAATGGCGTGTGCCACTGCCCACCTCATCTTTGGGTTTTGTAGTGTTTTTCATGGTATTACAGCATTGGGGTTCTGTTAACAAGGAAGCAGTGGATGAGGAAGCAGTTCACAATCTCTGCCTCAGTTGTTAAGCAAAAGGCACCTGAGCATGTCACACAGAAGAGGCAGAGACTATGAAATTAAATACTGAAGAGGGGGACCGTCATGGTGTAAAAGGTCCATATAAAATTATATATATATATATATATATATATATATATATATTTCAAGAGTAATTGAGGAAAATATCCAATATCAATCTCTGGCCTGTGCATCCTAACACACATATGAACCCACACACAGTGAATATGCACACACACACACACACACACACACACACACATGCCTGCATTGCCTGCACTTGAGATAGAAAGCTTGCCATGAGTTTGAGGCTAGTCTAGACAACAGAGTTGTTTCCAAAACAAATAATAAACACATCTAAGACTTCTTCAAATGTCTAACATTTACTGTGAAAAAATTAGTTTTGCATAATATAAAATAACAATGCAGGGCTGAAGAAGTGGCTCAGTGGTTAAGAGCACTGGCTGCTCTTGCAGAGGACCCGGGTTCGATTCCCAGCACCCACATGGCAGCTAATAGTCATCTATCTGTAACTCCAGTTTCAGAGGACTCTGACGTCCTCTTCTGATGTTCATGGGCACTGCATAACATGGTGCACTGACACACATGCAGGCAATACACTCAAACAGACAAAATAAAAATAATAAAGAAAATATTAAAAATAAGAACGCTATCATAAAATAATTTGGATCTAAAATCCTAGGTTTTAAGAAACAACCAGGGCTGGAGAGATAGCTTGGGGGTTAAGAGCACCAACTGCTTACAGAGGACCCAGATTCGATCCCCAGCACCCACATGGTGGCTACGAAGTGTCTTTAACTCCAGTTCCAGGGGAATCCAATACCCTCTTCTGACCTCCACAGCATTCCATGACATGGGTGCACCAACCTACATGTAGACAGTACATTCATCACATAAAAAAAAAAAAAGTGCTAGGTAAGAAACAACCAGAAAAAGTGGAGTTGGAAGGAAGAAAAAGGGTGCTTAATTATTCATCTTAGATTAGAAAAACTCTCAAGAATCTAATCTAAGGGCAGGAGAAATGCTTCACTGGTTAAGATCACTTGTTCTACTTACAGAGGATGTGAGTTCAGTTCCCAGCACCCACATGGCAGCTAGCAACCTTCTGTAGCTCATAAGTCCAGTTCCAGGGAATCTGATCCCTCTTTTGGGTTCTGCAGGTACATTTATAAACATGCAGTCAAAACACTCATACACATAAATTTTTTTTTATTTAATCTATACTTGATTCTGCCAACTAGAATTTAAAGTAAAGAATGTTTTTGAAAAATGTCAGAACTAGGGATGTAACTCAGTGGTAGAATTGCCCAGCATGAACGAGGCCTTGGTTCAACTCCAGCCCTATAAAAAAGAAAAAGTCGCCGGGCGTGGTGGCGCACGCCTTTAATCCTAGCACTTGGGAGGCAGAGGCAGGTGGATCTCTGTGAGTTCAAGGCCAGCCTGGTCTACAGAGTGAGTTCCAGGACAGCTGAGGCTACAGGGAGACCCTGTCTCGAAAAGACCAAAAAAAAAAAAAGATGACAAGGAAAAGACAAAATAACTAGTTAGAGCAATGTGTGTAAATCTGTGAAATTCCCTTATTAAAATTGAAAGACTCAGACTAGATTGAAAATCACATTCAATTGTCCTCTCATTGTAAAGCAATCAACTAAACCAAGTAAGGAAAAGGAGGCTAAGCAGAGCAATGGACAAAAGTACGTCAGGAAGATGAATGTGAGCAGATCGCAGGGACCACAATGGGAATCAGAACAAAGAATGAAGCAAGCTAGGGAACAGCTCCGTGAGGCTTCAGCACATGCCGGACAGACTCACTGCAGACTTCCTCCTGACCTGGGCCCCAAAGTCTTTTCAGACGTACAACAAGCTCCTCTTCTTGACCAGTAGTGGTGACACACACCTTTAAATTCCAGGACTCCAGAGGCAGTGTAAGGTGGATCCCTGTGAACTGGAGGCTAGCCTGGTCTACAGAGTAAGTTCCAGGCCAGCCAGGCTACACAGTAAAACCCTATCTCAAGAAAAATGAGAGAGGGAAGGATGGAGGGATAGAGGGATGGAGGGACAGAGAGATGGAGGGATGGAGAGGGAGAGACCAAGAGTTTTGTTGCAAGGTAGAGAGAACTCTACTTTCAGTCCAGTTAATACTTAAAATACCTGAGTATTGGGGCTGGAGAGATGGCTCAGTGTAGGAAGCTTTTCTTTTTATGCCAAACAAGGACCACATGGCCCTGCTAAGGGGGATGGGGACACACTGCCCGCTTTGCGGACACTGTGGGGAGCTGGCCTCTCGGTACAGAGACCAGCTGGCTACTTCCCATAGCCCAACCTAAGTGGTAACTCCAATTTAGGCCCAGGAGACACGTGTTCCACTCTTGGCTGTGACTTCCCACCTGCCCAGAGCCGGGACAGGAATTTCACTCACAACCCAAGCTACCCAGGTTGGTGGGTCGCAAAAGGAACCTTTTTCCAACCCACTGGCCACCCAAACGAAATTCAGGCCTACTTTAGCCTGTATGCATGCAATAATTAATAAAAAATATTGGCCAACATGATGATGTTACTATGGAATTCAAATTTACTTGCCACAGCTTGCTTTTATAAACCAAATGACGTCAGTTCCCAGGACCAATCATGAGCCCCCCAACTCCGCACCACTGCACACCTTGTTCCACCCAGCATCATGTACCTAGGCCATGCTGCTTGCTCCTCCTTGGGGTGGGCCAGACTCTTGCCCATGCGGTGCCAAGGCATGCCAGCTGGAAAGCTAGACTGCAATTCAAGCTGGATTTCCCTTCAGCTCAGCATTTAAGAGCACCGACTGCTCTTGCATGGGACCCAGGTTCGATTCCCAGCCCCCACACAGCAGCCAACAACTGTCCATAACTCCAGTTCCAGAGGATCTGACACCTTCTTCTGATGCTCATGGGCACTGCACAACACTAGTGCACTTATGTACATACAGGTAATACATTCATAGGCATAAAATAAAAAATAATAAATATTTTTTAATGTATGAGTATTTTTGTTGAGACACAAGGACCCTATGCTAAGAGAAGTTGAAGACTCTTAGGAGAGAAGCCACACCCAGTGCAGGGGCTGAGGTATGGCTGCATGTATCTTGTGAGACTGTAAGACCTTCTGGTACTAAGAGCTGTTTTGCCTGAGGTCTTGGGATGCTTGGTATTAGTCACAAGAAACCAGAGTGCAGTAAACCATGACCTGGAAATATTCATGGTCCCCAGAGGAGATAACAATTCTTAGGAAGCTGTGGTATCTATGGCTGGAATTGGCCTTTTGATCTAAGTCTGGTGGAAGGCATGAAAACTGCAATTAAAAACTCAAAGAATTGCTTAACGTAAAATAAAGTTGAAAAAAAAAAAAAAAAAAAGGAACACACCAAGAACTATTCATCTGCTTCTACTTTTCATTTGGTATGTGTGATTTGATTAGTGTTTTAGGCCTGAAATCAGAGGCTTGCAGAAAACTATTACAGTAACATAGAAGAGAAAGCAGTTCACTGCCCAAAAGGGTGGAGCATATTGCCTGTTGGTGGGAGAAGGGATCCCTGGAGCCATCTGTGGCTGCACTCATGGGTACCTGGGTAGCAGCAATGGGGTCTTCTCATGCTCAGGATGGAGCACTGCAATCAAATTTCTATCTTACTGTAAACACACTGGAAAACTAGACCAAATACACGAAATAGCTGTTTTCAAACAATGGGCAATAGACAGTACAGGACCACAGGCCTAGAAAGGAGAGAAAGACAAGGCAATTTCTGTACCATGGGTCACTGAAAGGGAACCCACACTCACTGAACTAAGGAGACAAACATCCAAAAGAAGGGTAGTGCAGTAGTTGTAATTTTCAGAAGGTAATTTCTTATAGTAGTCTCCTCAAGTCTGTAACAAAGTCCTGAGTTACCCAAAGCTAGCCAGGAACTAAACAATTACCACAGTCCACACAGGGCAGGGGTGAGCTGGAGATCCAGTGTTTGTGGATGGAGATCTACAGTAAATATCTAGAATATCCCCCGCAGAAGCCCTAGAAACATTTACCTTAGTAATAGGGCTAAACTATCTGAAAGTCTGTTTTAGACCTATTGTAACAAGGGCTTAATCTTTGAAAGGATTAAGCTGATTTGTGAATAACCTAATTGCCACTCAAGAAAAAAACTGACAATCTTTAAAACACCAAAACCAAATTGCAATGAGAAACCTACTAAGGGTCCAGCAGGTAAAGGCACTTGCTGCCAAGCCTGACCACTTGAGTTTGATCCCCAGGACCCACATAGTGGAAGGAGAAAACCAACGTTTACATGTTGTCTTTGGTCTCCACATGAATGCCATGGTATACTTGTGCCCACACACATCTACTCATGTGTGCATGCACACACAAAATAAATATGTGTAATTAAAATATTTTTTAAATTCCTAGGAAATCTAAGGATAATTCAACCCATAAACAAGAATAGGGCATTCATTAAAAACAAAACTGGAATTGATCAAGACGATGGAATTTGTTGAAAAAAAGTTTAAATAGTTGTTATGAATACGCTAAGAATTTTAAAGCAGTAGACTGCATATAGTGAGGATGTAAATGCAAGTTTCTTTTAAGAACCTGGATGGAAAGTGATAGAGGAAGACACTTGACATAGAACTCCAGCCTCCACATACAAACACACATACTCCCATATGTGCACACATGAACACATACATACTACATATATGCAATGTCTAAAATGTAATAGTAAATGAGGGTTATGGTAGAATAAATGTCGCAGAAGGGAAACACCAGTCAATCTGAAGGCAATAGACAATCTCTAAACTGAATCATAATAAAAGACTGAAAAAATTAAACAGAGCCTTGGTCTGTGAGACAAAAGAAAATTTAATATTTATGTACCGAGAGTCTCAGAAAGGTGAAAGGAACTGGGAAAATATTTGAAGAAATAACCATCAGGGAAGTTTCTGAATCATATAAATCTGCAGATACCAGAAACATCTTCAATAAGATAAACACAAATTAGTCCACAGTAGGATGTATGTTCTGGTTTGCTTTTCTGCTTCTGTGATAAAACACTCTGGCCAAACACAACATAGGGAAGGAAAGGGTTTATTGCATTGCAAGCTTCTAGGTCCAACCCACCATTGAATGAAGTCAGGGCAGGAACTGCAGGCAGAAACCATGGAGGAAGGTTGCTTACTGGCTCACTCACTGGCTGGTGCTCAGCTGGCTTTCTTATGCAGCCTGAGCCTGCCTGCTTAGGGACCATGCTGCCCATAGTGGGCTGGGCCCTCCCATATCAGTCATCAACCAAGGCAGTCTCTCACGCATGGTCAGTTTGATGGAGGAAATTCTTCACTTGAGTTCCCTCTTCCCACGTGACTCTAGGCTATATTAAGTTGACCGTAAGAATTAACCAGGACAAAACATGGTAAGCAAATTTTAGAGAAAATCTTAACAACATCTCAAATACAAAACCACATTACATATTAATGGAGCCTTTAAGAACATCCATAAACTTCTATTCAGAAACTAACTCCAGAAGGCAGTGGAGTAGCAACTTTATTTTTTTTATTTTTTTTATTTTTTATGTGTATGAATGTACTGCATGTAGGTTTGTGCACCTGTGTCATGCAATGCCACAGAGGTCAGAAGAGGGTGTCAGATTCCCCTGGGACTGGAGTTCTCCTGGAATTGGAGTTACAGACAGTTCTCAGCCACCATGTGGGTGCTGGGGATCGAACCCTGGTCCTCTGCAAGAGCAGTCAGTGCTCTTAACTGCTAGGCCATCTCTCCAGCCCCGAGTAGCAACTTTAAATGATCAACCAACCAACTTTATCAGTTTAGAATTCTATATCCAGGCGCAGGAGAGGTGGCTCAGTGGTTAAGAGCACTGACTGCTCTTCCAGGGGACCTGGGCTTAGTTTCTAGGACCCACATGGCAGCTAACAACCTTCTGTAACTTGTAACTCCAGTTCCAGAGGCTCCAACGCCATCTCTGACCTCCACAGATTTGCACACACCTGGTGCACTTACATAAATGCAGGCAAAAGCCACTCATACACTTTAAAATAAAAACAAGAGATTTTTTTAATTAAAAAGAGTTCTATATCCAGTGATAACAGCCTCCAAAAATAGATATAAAGACATTCTTAGATAAAAAAATAAGTAATTTGTTGTCAGAATAAATATTAAAGGATAATGAGACCAGATAGCAATATGGATACACGACAGAAAACATGGAAGATCGCTAGAAAGATGAATTAATATAATGTACTTTTTCTGCTACTTTAAAATTTCTTAAATGGTAGTTGTTTGTTTAAATAAAAAATAAGTATTGCACTGTGCACGTCAACATGCATAGAAGCATAACACATAGTGATAACATCACAGAGATTGGGGAGAAGTGAGCGTACGCTGTTGTTCACTGTCTATATGCCTCATAAGATGATGTAATATTGTTGGGGGGCAGACTGTGCATCCTGTAAAGCTTACAGAAACCATTATGGAAAATGCTATCTAATAAACCAACAGTATTGTTGGACTAATAAACAAATCAATCCAAAGAAAGCCGAGAAAGAGGATAAAAGACACAACAAATAGATGGACTAAACAGAAACCGAAGAGCACGATGGGAGACTGCAACACACCTGTGTCAATAGTTACACAGGATATCCAGCTGAAAGGCAAAGACTATGAAACAGTTCAAAACAGCAAGATCCAATAACGTGATGGCTATAGGAAGTTCACTCCAAATATAAATGCATTAAATCTGAAAGGATACAAAAAGATATATTATGCCAGGCATGGTGGCGCACGCCTTTAATCCTAGCACTTGGGAGGCACAGGCAGGCAGATCTTTGTGAGTTCAAGGCCAGCCTGGTCTACAGAGTGAGTTCCAGGACAGCTGGGGCTACAGGGAGATCCTGACTCAAAAAGACCAAAACAAAGCAAAACAAAACAAAAACAAGATATATTATAAGAGCACTAATAAAAAAGGGGAGTAGAGCATTGAAAACCTTATCAAGGGCCTGGAGAGACAGCTTGGCAGACAGCTTGGCCTTCAAGAGTGCTCCCTATTCTTCTAAAGGACCAGAGTTTGGATCCAAACAACTATATCGGGCAGCTCACCACTGCCAGTATCTCTAGCTCCAGGGACTATGATGCCCTCTTCTGGCTTCCATGGGTACCTGCACACACATACACACAGACACACACACACACAGACACACACAAACACATACACATACACACTTAAATAAGAGTTTTAAAAAGCTATATTAACAGTGGACACAGTAGAGTACTGAAGAAGGAACATTATGTTGTTAGTGTCATTCACATAGATGAAAGGGTTAACTCATCAAGAAATGTAACGATCTAAACGCATTTAATAACCAAGTTCAAAATATGAGGGAAACAGTTGAGAAAGTACTCACTGCACAAGCGTAGACCTGAGCTTAGAAGCCTAGCACTCCAGTAAGAGCTGGGCACTCAAGTGGTCTGTAACACCAGTGTTGGAGTTGTAGAGACAGGCAGATCCTACAGCTTGATGGCCGACCAGTCTAGCCAGAACAGTGAGCTCACGGTTGTGACAAACTCTGTCTCAGAAACAAACAATTCAAAGGGCACTAAAAGAAGGGTACCCAGTGTCAACCTCTGGCCTCCACACACTGGTGCATATGCATACATGTACACACATATATTCACACATACACACACATACCACACATGCACACACTATATACACACACATATGCATATTCTTCACATACATATACCACATTCACATATATGCATATACCACACACATATATACATGTATGCAGTAAAAATAAATACAAGGATATAAATAAAGTAAAATATGAAGGAGAAACTAGCAGAGCTGAAGGGAGAAGCAGACAGTGTCAGGAGCAGACTCAAGCAGCTCAGCAAACCAATAGTGAGAAAACAGGTGAGAATATGGAAGTCTGAAAAGCACGACCAGCCAACCTCGCGTTTTGGACATAGAAAATAGAAAAACGGTCCTTAAGATTAAGGTGCCAGCTTATTCCCTAGTCTGGGAACTGTCAGTCACTGATGACGGCCTGGAGGGGGAGTAGATCTTCCTTAAGAGCTCTAGATAGGCTGACAAGACTCCAGTGGATAAACTTGCACCAAAGGACATCTGTGTACAAATACTTACTTGACTGGATGGGACTTAACATGCATGGCAGAATACACGAGGCCCAATGGCGGGGGTGGGGGGGCATGGATGAAGAAGGGGATTAAGCTTGACTAAGAGCTGTTATATGAAATCTATTACAAAACTCAATAAAAAATATATATATATATATATTTTTTTTGGTCTTTTCGAGGCAGGGTTTCCCTGTAGCCCCAGCTGTCCTGGAACTCACTCTGTAGACCAGGCTGGCCTTGAACTCACAAAGATCCGCCTGCCTCTGCCTCCCTAGTGCTAGGATTAAAGGCGTGCACCACCACGTCCGGCAATAAAAATAGTTTTTAAAAATAAGATAAAGGACTGGAGAAATGACTCAGCAGTTAAGAGCACTGACTACTCTTGCAGAAGACCCAGGTTTGATTCCCGGCACCCACATGGTGGCTAACAACTGTCTATAACTCCTGATCCAGGGGGTCCAACGCCTTTTGATCTTCATGAGCACAACACAGATGCAATAAAACACATGCAGACAATACGCTCATAGACATAAAAATAAAAATCATAAATAAATACAAAAATAAGAGATATGGACATGATAAAGATTAATTGAGTTTGGAGTTATACAATGCCTCAATGTTCTTCATAAGACCAAAATGTACAGAAAGTAAACAAAACACAATCCAGTCAGAAACCAATAACAAAACAAGATATCTAGAAATTGCCCTACATTTGGAAATTAAATCTCCCACTTCTGGGTAAGCCTTGAATTGAAGAGAAATCATAAGGAAAATATGAAAATATTTTGAACTGAAAGACAGTGAAAATATCACATATCAAAACTTTTGGTATGCAGCTAAAGTAGTAATTAGAGAAATAGTTATAGCTTTAAACGTTTACACTAAAAAGAAGGGGAGCCGGGCTGGACGCTTAGCGGTTAAGAGTGCTGACTACTCTTGCAGAGGACCCCGGTTCAATCCCCAGCACCCACATGGCAGCTAAGAACTATCTCTAACTCCAGTTCCAGGGAAATCTGACGCCCTCTTCTGACCTCCATGGCATTGCATGACATGGGTGCACCAACCTACATGCAGACAGTACATTCATACACATAAAAATAATAAATAAAAAATAAAGCTCCAGATTTATTAAAAAAATAAAAAGAAGGGGAGCATTTGTGCCAATCATCTAAGAATTCAGAAAGATGTAAATTAAATCTAGTACAAAAGTGGGGAAAGAGTGGAAATCAATAAAATAGAACAGACTCAGGAGAAAGCAGTTAGTGCACCCCATATTTGGTTCTTTGCAAAGATCAACAAAGTAGATAAACTCTCTAGCTAGACTAATCAAGAATAAAAGAGCAAAGATATAAATATCACTATCATGAACAGAAGGTGAATCCTATAGGCACAGTAGACAGTAAAGTACAGAAGGGAACTTGAGGACTGAGGAGAGGGCTTCATTGGCAAGCACTTGCTCTCCAAATCAAAGACCTGAGTTTGATCCCCAAAGTAAAAAAAAAAAAAAAAAAAGGGCATGGTGACATGTGCATGTGATCCTAACTCCTGGGAAATGAAGACATGCAAATCCCTGGGGCTCACTGGGCAGTCAGCCTAGTTGGCAAGGTCCTCGTCTGTAAGAGGTAATACTTCAAAAAAGGGGGTGTACCTGAGAATTGACACCTGAGGTTATTCCTTGGCCTCCATGTGCACCCACACACACATACACAACAAGAAAATTCAATGTATCAATAAATGTAACAGGTTATATGAAAAGGATATATCCCTTGAAATCTATAAAAGAAAACTAATAGGGTATAAAGTTTGACTTGTCCCATATATTTACGTAAAAATAATCAGATTTTTAATTTAAAATCTTTGCACATTAGCTTGTTCACACTCAGAGGCCACACCTCCTACTCACCAGGCCTTGTTGTTGATCATTATTGTTTTGGGACAGTATCTTACCATTAGCCCAGGCTGGCCTGGAACTCACTATCTTCCTACCAGAGTCTCCTAAGCTCCAAGTGCAGTACAGGTGTGTGCCACCATGCTCAGCTTCATCACGGAGTTCTGTGCTACAATTTTCAAAATAATGTCTTAAGACACACCACACCCCTATTCTTACAGCCTCTTCTTTTGTCCCAGCTCTTGTCCTTTCTCTTTGGAACACTTGTGAAACCTTTCCAGGCAGCCTCCTGGTCTCCAGCATGTTAGGACAGCAGCCTGACTCCTCAGCTGACTGAATGAACTCCTTATGAGGTCAATTCCTCTCCAGGCACATGTTTTTCTCTTTCTTCTTTCTTCTCTTAGATGTCCAAGTGACCGGAGTTCTGGAACTGCCCAGACTTTGTCCCATCTTTGTTGGCTTCTGCAGGATGTTTAGAAGCTTCTTCTTTCACGTGTCAGCAAGCTCCTGTTTACCCTGTGAGGCTCAGCTTAAACATGCATGCAATGCGATGCCTTCTCTCATATCTGTCAACACTCCTTTGTATGTGTCACATTTGGTCCCCAGCATTCCATGCCTCTCCAACACAGCACTCATCATGAGATACAGCAATCCTCTGTTCACATCTGTCTCCCCTAGTCCCGGATGGTGAGTACCTTAGAGACAGAAGCCAGTGTCACCTTATCCATTTTCGTTTCTCTAGCCTTTGGTACAAGCCTGATCTAGTAGTTTATTGCCCAGGAATCCCCAGAGTGCTGGATGCCCTTAATGCCAGTTCATAGTGAGCAGTGTTTATTCTAGACCCAGCTGCACTTCATGCTGCTTGAACCCAGCTCCTGACTCTGAAATGTGATGCAAGCAGCAGAGAACTCAGTTGCAGCATCTCCAGTGCCTGGCACAGGATTCAGCCAACATACAGTGGTCACTTGACATCTCTGGAACTAAACCTGTTGTGGTGGTTTGAATGTGTGTCCCCCATAGGCTCTAGGTATTCAGACGTTTGTCTCCAGTTGGTGGCGCTGTTTTTGGAGGTCTTGGGGTGTGTGGCCTTGCTGGAGGAAGTGTGTCACTGGGGGCAGGCTTAGTGAGTTTTAACAAGCCTCGTGGTCTACAGTTGCCCTCTCTGCTTCCTGTGCTCTTTGCGAGATGTGACCCTCGGCTTCCTGCTCCAGCTCCAGCCGCCACGCCCGCCTCCCGCCACAACGGACTCTAATTCCCTGGAACCGCCAATCGTAAGCTCAAATAAACTCTTCCTTTTATAAGTTCCTTGGTCATGGTGCTTTATCACAGCAACAGCAAAGTGACTAATACACCTGTCCTACACTGGGCCTAGGCATGGAGAAGAAGGCTGGAAATCAGCGATGACAGGCTTTTAATCTGCATAGAGTCCTGTGGATTTTGTCATGGATGGAAAATTGAAAGGACTACAGGATAACACCAACCCGGTGCTGCTGACAGGACAGGTTGTAATGACAAAAGACCTGGCAAGGTAACAAGAAGCCATCTTCTTCAGGAACTTTCTGAAGCTGGCCAAATTTGGTAGGGCATGCAGAAACACGACCATCTTCTACCCATTTGTGATGTGCTCGACTATTGGAAATCAGATTTTGAGTGAAATCATGTTCATAGCATCAAGGTCCTTCCAGCTCCCTCCCCTAAAAGCTTTGAAAGGCCCCATCGGTGATGGGCAGGATGCTGTCTGCTTATTGCCAGCAGTGCTCATGGCCACAGAGGTAAAACTTTGGTCATCTCTGAGGGGATTTGTCCTCACATTGTTGAATAAAGTATTTACTTCTCTTTGCCTTTTATTTTAATTTTTTGAAGTTTTAAACATTATTTATTTATTTGCTGTGTGTGTCTGTGCACATACATCCATGTGCCACACACATATACACACAAGCACATTCCACATCCCACAATATGGGGAAAGGGCAGGAGGACAACTTGCAGGAGTTGGTTCTTTCTTTCTACCATGTGGATTCCAGGGATTGAACTCAGGTCGTCAAGCTTGGTCTGCAATCCCTGGAATCCACATGGGCTGAGTGATCTCATTGGCCCCATTGTCATTTTAATTTTGACTTTTTAAAAATTCTGAGTTGGGGGCTGGTGAGATGACTCAGCAATTAAGACCACTGACTGCTCTTGCAGAGGACCCAAATTTAAAACCCAGCACCCACATGGTGGCTAACAATGGTCCTAACTCTAGTTCCAGGGGATCTGACCACCCTCTTCCAACCTCCCAAAGTACTCCACAACACGGGTGTACTTACATATATGCAGGCCATACACTCATATACATAAAATAAAAATAATAAATATATTTTTAATGCTAAACTCCTCTTGACCATAGGCAACTGCTATAGAGGTTAAGAAGACAAGACAAGTGCGAGACACAGGTTCTGCTCCATGCAATTCTCCCTGTGTCTGAAAGAGCTGCTGGGCTGGCCCAGGGTCTGAAACCGGCAAAGCAGCTGGGGTGGAGAAGGCAGAGCGGGGACAGGTCTGAACTCTCCCCCGGGCAGTGCAAGGGCTGAGCAAATAAATCCCAAGGAGCCTGGACCCCTGAGGGAAAGGTCATCCAAGTCAGTGGCTGGGTGGGTGGGAAGTGTGAGGATTAGAAGCAGACACCCAGGTGAAGTGGACACAGCTGTTGAACAGGGAAAAGAAGGGAAAGAGCAAAGAGCTAAGATTAGCCCCAAGCTAGTCAGATCAGAAGGCCATGGAGCTAGAGGAGAAGGCTGTTCTGCTGGCCTCTATGGCCGCACACAGGGTTCCCAAAAAGGTAACCGGACAAGCCTTCCTTTGCCTTCTGTTCTGTTGGAGCAGAAACAGTAGCCACAAGATGCTCAGGGTGCTATCCAAGGTACAGGAGCTTGCGTTGGGCAATCACATGGGCAGAAGCCTGCAGGAAGGGCCTTAGGGAGGATAGACATGGTCCTCGGCCCTGGGAATCCTGAGTGACAGGCAGGTCTGTCTTTGTTTGTTTCCACCAACTGTTCTGAGCTAGGGCAGACCATTTGGGGTAGGGGGTGGGGGGCTGCTACTGAAAGGCACAGGAAGCTTTCTGTTGCCATTTATGTTCTAAGTCTACAGTACCAGAAAGTTGAACTTCCTTCTTCCTATCTTCTGGGTGGAGAGTTTACATTTTCCTGCAAATCTGTACCAATGTCAAAGCAGGTCATTCAGAACCTGTGGTCCTTTATATAGGGACTCGGCCTAGCTTTCTCCTTTAAGTACTTATTAAGGAAGGAGTTTTCTAACCACATAAGTGGAGTAATATTTTGTGAGTAAGAATTAATTTAAAATCCATTTTCAAAGGCTTTGGGTGAACTCAGGAAGAGGAAGAGATCTGGGGTCAATCAGTCACATCCTGTGAGGGGAAACTGGGGACAGTGGGGACAACCCCGGGGTAGGCCAACTAGAACAGTCTTTTCGATACCGAAATCTCCTGATTTGATCCCTAATCTGAGTCATGTTTATGGCCCAGAGAGCCACCCAGTTTCCACTCCAAGGCTGCCTGGAAGATGGGTGCTCCAGGTCTTTGACAGTTATACATGTAGAAAGTCTGTCCTAAGCCTTTGCTCCAGGGAGCAAAGGTGCTTTCTGAGTGAAAAGTAGCCAGCTAACTAGGCTAGAAGTAAATGCCAGATACAAAGTCCTGGCTGGAAACCTCAGTTGGAGAAGGGCTGGAAAGGTAAGGGGGTATATGCCAGCTGCTCCCTAAAAGTGGGCCCATGCTGCAGGTTTAAACCAGCTGAGGGGGGATGGTAGCGGCCACAGAACAGAGTCCTCTTATGGTGTGTCCACTGCCCAGGGCAAGAACTGTCCAGCGTTCTTTGTTGCTCTACAGTTCTTCTTCCCTGGATCGTTACTTTCCTCTCTTCCTGCCCTTCCTCCCTCCTTTGTCCTTCTGGTGTCCCCATGTCCAGGTCTCTCTCTCTCTCTCTTTTCTTCCTCCTTCCTTCTCTCCCTTCATGCCTCCCTTTCTTCCTCTCTTTGTTCCCTTTCCCCTCCCTTTCTCTCAGTCCCCTTTGACTTCCAGCCAATCTCCTTTTTGTTTCCATTTCTGTGGCTCTTTGCACACTTTCCTCCAGCACAGTGTCATGCCCCTTCTGGGCACCGATAGTAATTCAAAAGAAATACATCACAGATGCGACAGCACTCAACTCAAGCTGGTTGCGAGTTGGGCTTCATTTATCTGTTGTCTTAAATGCTTCCTGGGGGTCAGTGGCTCCTCCTTGAAGTAGGATTCTCTTTCCCCTCTCTGAGTAATAGCCTCTGCATCCATTTGGGGGATAGCTGAGAGCAGGTAATGTCTGCAGTGGCCAAACAGAATACATAGATGACAATTTTCATTCACAAATACTAAAAGCTTTACTTCAGGAATTCTTTTTAAAGCCAGCACACTGAAAGTATATCATCTACAGACAATAGTTTCTCACACACCCTGTCTGTGTCATGCTTCTTATCTGAGTCCTTAATTTTGGAAAAAATGTTTGAAAGCTAGGGCGATCGTTCACTGAGTAAAGTGTTCGCCACACAAGCATGAAGACTGGAGTTTGGACCCCCACAACCCACTTAAAGCTCGATGTGGTAGCACACATTTCTGTCATTGGGAAGTGGAGACAGCAGAATCTCTGCAAGCTCATAGGTCAGCTGGCTCGGCTCACATAGAGAGAGCCAGGGACCTGCCTCAAACAAGGTAGAAGAGGAGGACTGACATGGAGGTTGAGATCTGTTTAAAACTGACAGAGAGGGCTGGAGAGATGGCCTAGCGGTTAAGAGCGCCGACCGCTCTTGCAGAGGACCTGGGTTCGATCCTCAGCATCCACATGGCGGCCGAGAACCGTCCGAAACTCCAATTCCAGGAGAACTCCAGTTCCAGGGGAATCCAACACCCTCTTCTGACCTCCACAGCATTGCACGACACGGGTGCACAGACTTGCATGCAGACAGTACATTCATATACATACAGAAATAAATAAAATTAATAATAAAAAAATAAAAAATAAAACTGACAGAGAAACTATACCACCCTGCCATGGTTTTTAATTAATTAATTTAATTCATTAATTAATTTAATTAATGTGGGAGGTGGGGAGTGAGTACCATGGTGCAGATGTGGAGGTCAGAGGACAACTATATGACATCAGTTTTCTCCTTCCACCTTTATGTGGTGTATTAGTCACTTTTCTGTTGCTGTGATAGAAAACCATCATGTCCAAGGGAACTTATACAAGGAAGAGTTTATTTGAGCTTATGATTGATGGTTCCAGGGAATTAGAGTCCATTGTGGCGGGAGGCATGGTGGCTGGGGCTGGAGCAGAAAGCCGAGGTTCACATCTCACAATACGCACAGGAAGTCAAGAGAGAGAGAAAGAGACTGGACACTGCAAGGCTTGTTAAACTCACTAAGCCCACCCCCAATGACGTACTTCCTCCAGCATGGCCACACCTTCTAAGTCTTCCCAGAACAGTGCCACCAACTGGGGACAAAATGTCTGAATACTTAAAGCCTATGGGGGACACTCTCATTCAAACCACCACATGTAGGTTCTCAGGTCACCAGACTTTCTAAGCAAAGGCCCGTATCCTGCTATTGTTAAAGTCTTTAGTTAATAGGTATATTTAAAAATTATCTGCTTGGAAGAATTGTGTTCTTCAGAGGCAAAAGTTTGGTATGAACTTAAATTCTATGGTGAAAAAAATGTAATGTTGGGAAAATGGAAGACATTGCATCAAAAAGATTAGACACGGTGGTAACTACTGTATCAGAAGTGTGGACTGAAATTCCAGAGGGAGCAAATTCCAACAGTGAATAGTAAACAAAAACCTGAATTAATTTGTATCTGTGGAAAGCAATTAGGAAAGGTAAAGAGGTGATTACAGACATTTTTAGGGTTGGAGGGAACTCACTGTGGAGGATGGGGCTTGGCTTCTTGCCCCATGAATGAGGTCAGAAGGCCCCCCTGGAAGGGATGACATCGCCCTACTCTGTGCAGAACTCTATTGGCGATCTGAGAGTCCAGGGACCACAGAACTTCCCCGGACTTCCCCAGAAGGAGGGCTCAGCCAGTGGGGAGACACTCTTAAGCCTCTAACAACATAGTCTATGTATGGAATGAGCTAAAACACTTAGGATCAATGAAAACAGTTTTCCACAGTTCCAGGATAAATCCAAGCTAGACACACTTAAATAGTCAAAGACATCAGTTAATAATTAGAACAAAAGATCAGCATGGAAGTCAAGTACTAATCTCATTCAACCTATTCTAAATATTTTTAAATGGCCATC
Source organism: Rhizomys pruinosus (assembly GCA_009823505.1). Lineage (NCBI taxonomy): Eukaryota > Metazoa > Chordata > Mammalia > Rodentia > Spalacidae > Rhizomys > Rhizomys pruinosus. The sequence goes on from VZQC01014276.1 coordinate 355,326, forward strand.
TCTATTCCCCACATCAGCCTTCTTAATCTCTGCCAGCTAAAACTCTATCCTGTCACTACAGGAGTGTTTGTTAAGGCCACTAGTGACCAGCTTGTTGCTAAATCCAGTGGCCACATCTTGAGTCATTATTTAACCTGTCAGGAATATTCAGCACCATTGATCCCTGCCTCTATTTTTGCATATTTTACATTTTTCATTTTGAATATTTCCAGGAAAATTGCAAAGCTCGCTCATGCATTGTTTATCTGGATCCACTTAACATCTGCATTAGTCAATTTTCTGGATGCTGTGACAAAATAACTGGACCTCCTCAAGGAAGGGTTTATTTTGGCTCCTAGTTTGGGGGTGGGCCATGGGGACAGGGAAGTCAGTGTCAGTGTCAGTACTGAGCAGCTGTCCAAGTGCATCAATCAGGAAGCAGAGAATAATGAATACTAGCGCTCAGCCCAGCTGATTAGTCTAGGACCCCATAGACTGGTGCTGCCAATAGTTAAAATGGGTCTTCCTGCCTCAGTTAACCTAACCTAGATAATCCCTCTTAGGCATGCCCAGAGACATTTCTCTGTGGTGATTCTAGATCCTGTCATGTTAACAACATTAACCAATACAGCATCTTACCACATTTGGGCTCTTTCTCTCTAGAAAAGCAGACTTGCTATTATTTTTACTGAATTATTTAAGCATCAATTAGAGACGTCATAGCCCCTCACCACTAAACACTTTGTCTTCTGAAACTAAGGAAATATATCACAGACACAATATTAGCTGAAAGTCGGTATTCAAATCTCCCCCAGTGTCTCAAGTGACCTTAGCAACTGCGCTTCCTCTCCCGCGCCCGGCTGGGATTATGCATTTCATTTAGTTGTGACAGCCACTTGATTCCCTTTAATCTGGAACTGTCCCCAGCCGTTCTTGGTTTTTCACAATACTGACATTTTTGAAGAGCAAGGAGCAGGTGTTCTGGAGAATGTCTGGTGCTTTCTCATGATGAGAATCAGATTACTGTTTGGGGTAGGATCACAGCAAAAGCTGTACCGTGCTGTCCTGCCTGCACCGGCCAGGCCTAACCTTGTCTCTCTCCATCCCTGGTGCTATTCGCCTTGATCACCGATGACGGTGGCATCTGCCAGGCTCCCCCACTGAAAGGAGATTTCCTGGCTTTGTGTGTAAGTGTTCTATGGGAGATACTTTGATTTAAGCCCAATGAAGTACGAAGTGCAACACTTTAAAATCTGTTGATAATGTTTATCTGAATCAACTCCTGTAAAATATTTAATCTCTTACCCCAGCATGCTTTCTATATGTTTTAGTTGGTATTCCAATGAAAGGAAGAAATAGGACCAAATTCCCTCTCAAATACATTCTTTATTTTACATTGTTATTTCTATGTATATGAATGTTTTGCCTACATGTAATTATACATATATATATATATATATATATATATATATATATATATATATATAGCATGTGCATGCCTGGTGACTTCAGAGGCCAAAGGAGGGTGACAGATCTGGAATTGAGGTTACAGACAGTTGAAAGCCACCATGTGAGTGCTGGGAACCAAACCTGGGTCCTCTGCAAAAGCAGCCAATGCTCTTAACCCCTGAGCCACCTCCCCAGCTCCTAAATGGGAACTTTTCAGGTTGTCTTTTGTGTCTCTTTTGATGTACAGGGGGACTGAAGTTAGAAATGAGTGATGAATAATCAGATCATCACAAAACTAGAACTCTAGCCCACAATCTGTAGCAACCAGCTCCCATCTACAAGTCAGACAGCAATCACTAGCAACCAAAATAAGGAACCCAGCTCAAACCCCTCTTCTAGTCTACCGCAAATGGCAGCACCTGATTCGTGACTGATGATTTCTCTAATTTTGGTCTTTGCTTCCAGTTTAGGTCGCCTCCCTCCCACACATACCCATTTAGCTATTACCCCTCCCCAATCACAAGGGCACCTTTGTCTACAGCTTTCCCCCCAGCATCTTCCAACCAGGGCAAACCCAAAGCCCTCTGCTTGCTTTTCGGTGAGTGTTGGCGGAAACACACATGGACAGTGGCTGACTTGCTCTAGTAAACTCAAGTGACAACCTTTGTTCACCTCCACGGTGCCCCACCCCCACCCCCACTGTTTTGGTGATTGGGTGCTGCCTGGTCTTTGGTTTTCTTCTGCTAGGGAGACCACTGGTGTCATAGCAGGAATGGGTATTCAGAGATCAAGAGCCTAGCTAGCTGCGCTCCTTACCACTTTCTCCTCAGGAACACTTTCTTCTCTAGGGGATCATGACCACCCGTTTGGTCCTTCTGTTTCAGTCAATGCGCCTCCTCATTCCCCTCTGCCCTCACCCTATCTTTTTTTTTTTTTTTTTTTGGCTTTTTAGACAGAGTCTCCCTTTAGTCCCAGCTGTCCTGGAGCTCACTATGTAGACCAGGCAGGCCTTGAACTCACAAAGATCCATCTGCCTCTGCCTCCCAACTGCTAGGATTAAAGGCGTGCGCCACCATGCCCGGCATATCCTTTCTTAATCAATCTACAAACGTTTAAGCACCTCACTCTCAGGCCTCAGTCTTCTCTAAAGTCCAATGTCAAGTTCAATTTATTTTGTTTGGTTTTGTTTTTGAGACAGGCCCTCAAACTCACTAGGATGAGGATGACCTTAAGCTTCTGATTCTCCCAAGTGCTGGGATCATAGGTGAACACCTCCATGGTGGTAGGGATAGAACCCACAGCTTTGTGTATTCTAAGCAAGCACTCTATCGATTTAAAACATATATTTATTAAAGCCAGGCATGGTGGCGCATGCCTTTAATCCCAGCACTCTGGAAGCAGAAGCAGGAGGATCTCTGTGAGGTCAAGGCCAGCTTGGTCTACATAGCGAGTTCCAGGCCAGTTGGGGCTATAGGGAGACCCTGTCTGAAATAACAAAAAGCAAAAACAAGCAAAAAAATGTATATTGATTGAACGTGTGCAGCATGGTGGGAAGCACTCAGATTAATGTAATCCTGGGTTCAAGCCCAGACATGTCACTGACCAATCTGATGGCCTAGGGAGTCCCTTGAGCAAAAGCCTTACTTCTTCATGTGTATAAAGTGTAATAAATGAATCTGGGCAAAGTGTCACACACCTTTAATCCTAGCACTCAGGAGGCAGAGGCAGGAGGATCTTTGTGAGTTCAAGGCCAGCCTGGTCTACAGAGCAAGTTCCAGGACAGCAGGGGCTACAGGGAGACCTTGTCTCAAAAAGACCAAAAACAAAAAAAAGGGTAATAAATGAGATAATGCAAGCAAAATTGCTTAGTAAACATTCAACTGCCCCAAATAACAGTCATGGGATTCAAGTGTGCTGAAACATACCTGTCTCACATATGTAAAGCATGCAAAGTGTCCAGGGCAGTGCTGTGCTCTGCATTTCTACATGTGTTCCTTGTTATCCATATTAGTGTCCTTACCATGGGCTACTTCACTCATTCCTGCTTTCTTGCCAGTTCAGACTTAACCCTATACTTCCAAGGCTTACAGCAGATTTGGACTCTTCCCCTTTCCCCTTCTTTCCCCTCTTCTGTTGACCTTGGCTGGGGAGTTGGTGATGTGAATTCAGAAGGAGGATGAGCCTGTACTATCTGCCCCATTGTGAGGAACTCTCCTCCCTTCCCCACACTTGGTGTGTGTTTGTGTGTGTGTGTGTGTGTGTGTGTGTTCATGTATGCCACTACACTTGCAGAAGGTAGTGCACATGTGCATTTATGCACACATGTATGGAGGCCAGAATTCAACCTTGAGTGTTTTTCTCAGGCACTGTTCACCTTGGTGTGTTGTTGTTGTTGTTGTTGTTGTTTGGTTTCTGTGGTGGCGTTGGGGCTTTTGGTTGTTTGTGGTTTTTTTGCTTTTGCATTTAATTATTATTATTTGTCTTTTACTAATGATTATTATTATGTTTATTATTATAATTACTATTATATTTGTCTTTTTACTAAGATCTCAAGTCGTCGTGTTTTGTTTTTTTTTCTGATCTCAAGTTTTATACCTGGAGTACAATTTCTCAGGCCTTACTGATTATTTATTTCTGGTTATCCTTTCCTTTTGGATGTTTAAGGCCACACAGTTAGCCCAGATTAACCAAGGTTTTTGTTTTCTCAAGGTCAGTTGAGGATCTGGTCCTCAAGGGTCACTCGGGGTTTTTTTGGGGGGGAGGGAGCCCCAAATTTTTTATTTTACATCTGTGTTTTGCCTGCATGTGTCTAAGTGTCCCACAAGCATGCAGTGCTGGTGGAGGCCAGGAAAGGGTGTTATATCCAAGAATAAGGTGTCAGAACCCCTGGAACTAGAGTTACAGGCAGTTGTTAGCCACCACATGGGTGCTGGGAACCAAACCTACATTCTCTCTAGAGCAGCCAGTGCTTACCAAACCATGTTTCCGGCCCCCTGCTTTTGTTTCTGAGACAGGGACTCACTCTCACTGACCTGGCGTTCCCCAGGTAGGCCAATGGGCCCCAGGGACCTATCCGCTGTCTCTGCTTCTCAACACTGCCATTGCAAGCACACGTTTCAATGATCAGCCTTTTTAAATTTTATTTATTATTATTTTTATTTTTTTATTATTTTTTATGTGTATGAGTGTACTGTCTGCATGTAGGTTGGTGCACCGGTGTTGTGCAATGCCGCGGTCAGAAGAGGGTGTCGGATTCCCCTGGAACTGGAGTCAAAGATGGTTCTTAGCCACTACCTGGGTGCTGGGAATCGAACCTGGGTCCTCTGCAGGAGCAGTCGGCGCTCTTGACTGCTAGGCTATCTCTCCAGCCCCCGATGATCAGCCTTTTTATGGAGGATCTGGAACTCACACGGTAACCACTTTACCGGCTGAGCGGTCTCCTCAGCACCTAGGGTTTGGAGCTAGAGTCTAGCCATGTAACCTAAGCTGGCCTGGAGCAAACGATGTAGCCTGAAACCAAACTCAGAAATTTCCTGCCTCTGCCACTTGAGTGAGGGGATTACAGGCATTTGTCCTCATGCCCAGCGTTCCCCCAGTTCTCTCATAATAAGTTTCAACCCCTACACATCCTGCCTCCTACAGAGGATGAGGATGACAGGCTGAGGGGTCCCTAGGGCGCTCTCTCACCCCTGCTCTTCTTTTGACCCTCCCAACCCTCTCTTCTGGGGGCCACAGACGTTGCTGTCTTCCCCTTGCCAGGCTGGGAAGGCCAGGCTGCTAGGATACAGACGTGGAGCCCCTTCCTATTCCCGGTCACCTTAGTTGGCCACTGCTGCTTCAGCTCCCAGGCCAAGTGGGATCTGAGCTCCCCTAAGGGCCTCACTGTCTCTCATCACAGGAGGAAGCCACGCTCCCCTCTGCCTCTTCCGAGACTCCGCTGAAGCTTCTCACGGTAAGTCTGACTTTTCGTCAGGCTCCTGTGGCTGCAGCTGCACACCCGCCCGGCCAAAGACTTCACCCAAACAGACAGGAGGGCTCAGCCTCTTCTCGGGGACCAGCATCTAAGCTCCAGACACATCCCTCCTACTCTCCATCTTCGCATCTGATCCAGCTATTTTGGGGAAAGGAAAATATACTTACATCACCATGTAGCCTTCCCTACTGTGTGGTTTGGGGTTTAAAAACCTATGTCTTATGAGCCTGCAAGATGGCTCAGCCAGGAGAGGAGCCTACTGCCATGGTCTGACTACCCATGTTCCAGAATTCATGTGGTAGGAGGAGAGAACTGACCCTCAAGGTGTCCTCTGACCTCCATACATGTGCGATGACAAACATCCATGTACACTCACAAACACATACACACAAAATAATAAACTCTTTTTAAAAAATTGAATCTGGGGCTAGAGAGATAGCTGAGGGTTTAAGAGCACATCTGCTCTTGCAGAGGACCCACATTTGGTTCCCAACACCCATATGACAGGTAACAACCATCCATAACTCCAGTTCCAGGGGATCTGAGGCCCCTCTTCTGATCTCCACAGGCATTGCAGAACAAGGGTACACTTACACTCCTATGTATAAATAAAAATATAAACAAAATGTTTTAAATTTTTAATTAAATCTATGTCTTGGGATGTTTAAAGACAAATTTCTAAAATAAAACTAAAATAAGACCAGTGAGATGACTCAGCAGATAAAGGCAACTGCCACCAAGCCTGATAACCTGGGACCTACATGGTGGGAGGAAAGAGCCAGTTCCTTCAAGTTGTCTTCTGACCTGCACATGTGTGCTATGGTTCGCATCCACCCCCACACTGGCACATACATGCACAACTGACAAAAATATAAATAAAAAAAAACATAAACAAGTAAATAATCACCTCTCTTGAAGGCTCAGTTCTAAATTAAGGCTGTCAGCTCTCAATACTTGATATGTAGGTCTATAAATATCTACTCAGAAGATCATGAACTAAGAAATGGCTTATGTTCTGAGCTATGTCTACCAAAGGAATGCATCCAATGGTAAGGAAATTGTGGCTACGTGAAACCCAGAGAATCGAGCATCTGATTCCCAGCATTCCACTGCTTCGTAAAGACAACAGCAATTTTTTTTTTTCTGAGACAAAAGAATTTTCTCTGGGACCGTAACTTAGGCTCTTCAAATTGGTCAGTTGGATCCAATCTATACAGCCCTATATCAATCATCATCAAGCTATATTAGTGAAGCTTCCCTCTAAGTAACCTGCTTGATCCTGGGGTGGAGCAAGAAGGGTTCTCTTAACAGCACACCTGTACTAGGTCCATTTCAGTATTCCATGTGGAAGAGAAGTTCAAGTACTCTTATGGAGCAGAGCCCACCCAACCTGGACTACGTTTGCACCCAAGAGAGCGCATCATCAGCTGGAATATCTGTCTAGAGAAGAGCTTCAAATCAGGTCTCGGAAGATGCAATAGACCTATGAATATAGACTGGACCAAGAAAGAGATGGGGTATGCATGCACGTGGGCCAAAGTATTCTGTTCTGTTGCTGTTAGAGTGGAGCTGACACGTTTGTTAGACTGCACAGTGCTAATGGCCTGAGGAGCCATACCCAATGAAGGCTCAGGCCGGGCTCGAATAGCTGAGACTTTCCCCGAGGACTCGAGTGCTCCACATGTCAGCTGGGATTTGAACTTGTTTGGTTATAACTTTCAGATCAGGAAATTATTTTATTTTGTGGGTGAATGCTCATCAGGGTTACCCCAAAATCCAGTGCTCCATACATCAATCTATCTGTTTGTTGGTCACACCTAAGATGGCTGTGTTAGACAGCTTTCCATTGCTTTAACAAAATATCTAACTTAAATAACATAAAAGGAGAAAAGGTTTCTTTTCCATCTAGTTGTGGAGGTCTCAGTTCCCATTGGGTCGTCCCCACTACTCTGGAGGCTGTAATTAAGCAGCATGTCCTGATGGGAAGTGTATGGTGGAGCAAAATCCTGCAGTGGTGGAAGAGAAGCAGTGAGAGGAGGAGCAGGGCTGGAGTCCCTCTGTCTCCTTCAACGGCTCGACCTAGCTAGCTTCCATCTACGGGGACCGAGCTTGTAAAGATTCCACCACTTTCTCGAAGCCTCAGGACTGAGCCTTGCACACACTTGCCTTTGGAGAACATCAAAGAACCAAACCACAGCAACAAGGTAAAGCCTTTGGTATTCAGATGTTTCGGGCTCGGTGCAGAATCTCCTCCGCTTCTCCCCTAGAATCCTTTACTTGCCCATTGAGCTCAAGCTCTGTTATCTTATATGTTATGGTATAAATGTAAAATGTAAGCCACAGGCTCATGGGCTGACAGCCTGGTTCCTAGCTAGGGAAACTATTCTGAAGGTTCTGGAGACATCAGGAGATGGGACTTAGCTAGAGGAAGAAGACTACTAAGGGGTATGTCCTGGGGGGGCTGTACCTTGTCTTGGATTCCTCACTCTGGGCCTGAGCATGAATGTATGAGAGAGAGAGAGAGAGAGAGAGAGAGAGAGAGAGAGAGAGAGAGAGAGAGAGAGAGAGAGAGAGAGAGAGAGAGAGAGAGAGAGAGAGAGAGAGAGAGAGAGAAAGAGAAAGAGAGAGAGAGGAATAGGAGCACATCAAGAGGACATGGGAAGAAAAGCTGTAGAAAAATTAGATTATAATGTGAATTTCTGTTAGTCCATATGGATATAAATAAACATGAAAAAGTAGTAAAGAGGCATGTTTCTGTGGGCTGGAGAGATGGTTCATCAGTTAAGAGAACTAGCTCTTTTGCAGAAGAGCCAGGTTCGAATCCCAGCATCCACATGGTGGCTAACAATCATCTGTAACTCCAGTCCCAGGGATCTAATGTTCTCTTCCATCCTCGGGCATTGCACCACACAGGTGCATTTACATGCATGCAGGCATAACACTCATACACATAAAATAAAAATAAAATAATTCAAAAAAACCAAAAAGACATGTCTCCCATACAGATGAATAAAAAATAATTGACATATATATCTTTCTTTTTCAAAGAAGTAAGGCATAACTTGGCCCTGTATGGATGGTGCCAGGTGCTTCATGCAAAGAGTACGGTATAGAAAGAGGAGTGGGGGGCCGGAGAGATGGCCTAGCGGCTAAGAGTGCCAACTGCTCTTGCGGAAGACCCGGGTTTGATCCCCAGCACCCACATGGCTGCTGAGAACCATCCTTAACTCCAGTTCCATGGGAATCCAACACTCTCTTCTGACCTCCGCGGCATTGCACGACATGGGTGCACAGACCTACATGCAGACAGTACATTCGTACACATAAAAATAATTAATTAATTCATTCATTCAAAAAAGAAAGAAGAGTGGGCAAAAGGGGAACGACTTTAGTTGGAGAACTCTGACAAGCACCACTCACCCAGGTGACTAGCGTCAACAGTGGCAGTGATAAGTCATGTTGCATCCGTACATTTAAAAGATGGGATGGGATTTCACTTTACCTCTGAGGTCTTCTGCTCTAAAACCCATAACCAGTGTGGCTATGAGCACAAGGTGAGAAATCCCAAAGAAGTGCACTCATCAAAACTGCTGACCAGTTATATTATTTACTTTCCGTGATGTTACCAAATAGCTGACAAGAGGCAATGTAAGGAAAGAAGGGGCTTTTCTTGTTATTTGTTTTGTTTGTTTGTTTGTTTGTTTGTTTTTGGCTTACAGTGCAAGGAGATACAGTCCACCCTAGAAGGGAAGGCCTGGCCGCAGGAGTGAGAGGCAGCTGGTAGCATTGTATCTACAGTCAGGAAGCAGAGACAGTGAGTGCCTGCACTCAGACAGCTTTCTCTTTTTAATTCAGTCCAGGTCCTCAGCCCATGGAGTGATGCCACCCATGTTTAAGGCGGGGGGGGGGGGCGGATGGGGAGGTCTTCCCACTTCAATTAACCTAATCTACAAAATCTCACACAGACTGGTCTAGAAGCTTCTATCTTCAGTGATTCAAGACCCTATCAAGTTGACAGTCGGAATTAACATCACACCAGTGCTCCTCAAAACTATCAAAGTCATCAAACAAACAAATAACAGGAAAGACTAAGAAACAGTCACAGACAAAAAGAGCTTAAAGGAGTCAGGGTGACCCAACTGAACCTGGCATCCTAGATGGGATCCTAGAATGGAAAAAAGGACATTAAGTAAAGACTACTGAAATCTACATAAAACATGGGTGTTAGCAATAATACACAAAAACTAGCTCATTAAATGTATCATGCTGACCTAAGGTGTTAATAATGGGGAAAGGCTGTGCTGGGTGGAAGGGAACTCTCTAGATCATTTCAATTTCTCTGTAAATCTAAAACTGTTCTAAAATAAAAGGATTATTTCTTTAAAAAGCTCACTTAGCAGTATTTTAAAATGTGTGAATTTTATTGGATAAAAATAATACCTCAGTTTTTAAAAATGAAAAAAAACCCCAGCTCTGTGGAACTTGAGAGATTTTTCTCAACGTAGTTAGCATGGAGTAAAGATAGAATGGACCGAACTGTGCCCCCACAATTCATATGTTGAAGTCCTAATCCCCAGTGTGACTGTATTTGGAAATAGAGTTTCAGGAAGTAATTAAGGTTAAATGAGGCAACAGGGTAAGACCCTTTTGACTTTTGACTTATCAAAAGGGTTGGTGGCCTTATAAGAAGCTCTCTTCTCTCTCTCTCGCTCTCTCTCTCAACATGGAAACAAATAAAGGCCATGTGAGGCTATAGTGTTCATCTGCAAGCCAAGAAGCATACGTCGATACAAACCTCGCCCTGCTGGACCTTGATCTTGAACTTTCAAGTGTTTAGAATTGTGAGAAGATGAACTCTTATTTAAGCTACCAAGCATATAATGCTATGGTTTGTTACAGAAGCCCAGGCAAATTAACACACCTGCTATAAAAAAGAACAATTCTGTAATTCACTGAGAACTATGTTGGTGGACTACAGACATTTAATCCTCATGACAACCACAATAGGTGCCTGTGATGTATTATCTCCAACTTGCAGGTGGGGATCTTGAGGTGTAGAAAGGAAACCCACCTGCCTGGGTCGTTCCGCTGACAGGAGCCCAGGTAGGTCTCCCACTATTACTTGATGGTAACGTGCAATGCTTTCAACAGGACCTATCTATGGGACTTCCACTCCAGCTGCATCAGGCAGATCGCTGGCACAAATTACATGAAAGTCTTCTGCATGGCTATTTCTCTCTTCAGCCCCTGTGCTGGATAGCTTTAGTGTCAACTTGACACACCTGGTTTGAGGGAGCCTCAATTGGGGAATTGGCTCCATTGGACTGGCATGTGGCTATGACTGTGGAGCATTGTCTTGATTGTTGGGCAATGTGGGAGGGCCCAGCCCACTATGGGTGGTACCACCCTGGGCAGGTTGTTGTGTACTGTATAAGAAGGCAGGCTGGGCATGGGCCAGGGGAGCAAGCCAGTAAACAGCATTCCTCCGTGGCCTGTGCTTCAGCTCCTGCCTCCAGGTTCCTGCCTTGGGCTCCCTGAGCGATGAACTGTGACCCAGGAGATGTAAGCTGAATAAACCCTTTCCTCCCCAAGTTGGTGTTGGTCAGAGTGTTTTGTCACAGCAATGGAACACAAACTAGAACAGCCCTCATATATTAGTTTACTTAATCACTTTCTTTTTTTCTCGAGACGGGGTCTCACTATAGCCCCAGCTGTCCTGGAACTCACTCTGTTGACCAGGCAGGCCTTGAACTCATAGAGATCCGCCTGCCTCTGCATCCCAAGTGCTAGGATTAAAGGCATGTGCCACACCATGCCCTGCTTAAAGACATTTCTTAGCCGCCATGTAGGTACTGGTAATCCAACCTGGGTCCTCTGCAAGAGCAGTTGGCACTCTTTTTTTTTTAATTTTTTATTAATTTTATTTATTTCCGTATGTGTATGAATGTACTGTCTGCATGCAAGTCTGTGCACCCGTGTCGTGCAATGCTGCGGAGGTCAGAAGAGGGTGTCGGATTCCCCTGGAACTGGAGTTCTCCTGGAATTGGAGTTTCAGACGGTTGTCAGCCGTCATGTGGGTGCTGGGGATCGAACCCAGGTCCTCTGCAAGAGCGGTCGGCACTCTTAACCGCTAGGCCATCTCTCCAGCCCGAGCAGTTGGCACTCTTAACCGTTGAACCATCTCTCCAGCCCCCCTAATCACTGTGGGCCATGGATATTTATTTTATAATCTGAAACTCTTTCTTTTCATTTAAATGATCCCAGCTTTTGCTCTCAGAGGGCTCCCGTGTTGTCATTTTGACATCTTATCACTTCTGTGATTTTTTTTTTTTGTCATTTGTTTTGTTGTTACTGTTCTTTTATTATAGCATTTCTTTATTTTCTAGCACTGTCATATATGTCCAGGGTCATATATTTTTGGCATGTACATGTGTGCCTACACATGCTCATGGGCATGTGTGTGGGTGCATGAGCCCAAGTGTACACATGCAGAGGCCAGAGGGAGATGTGTGTTCTGCTCTGTCACTTTCTTGTCCTCCTAAGACAGGGCCTTTTACTAAACCTGGAATTTGCTGGAGGATTTTTAGATATGGTGGCCAGCAAGCACCAAAAATCCTCCTATTTCCCCTTCTTCTCCCACACTGGCTTTTTATGTGGGTGCTAGGGATCCAAACCCAGGTCCTCATGTCTGCACTTCAAGTGTTCTTATCCACTGAGTCATTTCCCTAATCTCCTATTAGATGTGCTCAGTCTCCATCATAGAATCAACCATTTCTCCCTAAATCTCTGGTTCTTTATATTGTTGGTCTTAGAAACCAAAACCTGGCAATCACTAAGTGTGATCATTGATTGCTATTGGGTCCTTGCTTTGAGGTCCTCCCAGATGACATGTGTGTTTATGCTAGTCTATTGCTGTACATTTATCTATAAGTATCTTTTTTATTTAATTTATTTTTTAATTTTTGGTCTTTTTTTTTCTTTTTTTCTTTGAAGGGGGGAGTTTCTAGGATCACCCTGATTTCTACATCTTTAGAATGAGATTCTTCTCCTTGTCTACATCCACAATCCTTAGGTTTGGTCTTTTCTTTTCATTTTATTTTATGTTATTTTATTTTTTATGTGTATGAGTGTACTGTCTGCATGTAGATCTGTGCACCCGTGTCATGCAATGCCGTGGAGGTCAGAAGAGGGCATCGGATTCCCCTGGAACTGGAGTTAAAGATGGTTTTTAGCCTCCATATGGGTGCTAGGAATCGAACTCAGGTCCTCCGCAAGAGCAGTCTGCGCTCTTAACCACTGAGCCATCTCTCCAGCCCCTATCTATAAGTATTTCTATGCAGAGGCCCCAGATATTAAGTTGCACACATTTCTGATCCAGTTGCACGTGGATCTTCAGTCCCTTCCTGTTGCTGACTCTCACTCTAGCTACAAGAAGCTCGCTCCTACCACCATCCAGCCCCACTGCTCAACCCCAGCATTCATGCCCAGCCTGTCAAAATCCCTGGTCCATACCCATGGGGAAAATCTTTATCAACTACAGCACGATCTTATGTACAGCTTTTCAACCTTCGGTTCTACAAACTCCGCTCATGTCTAAAATTATTTAGAGCAGGATCGTTCCTTCCACCCGTTTCCATGGGGCTGCTTCATACGTTTGTAATATATTTAGATTGCTCTGTGACATCCCATCCTGATCTCTTCTGATTGCTTTTTAATTTGGGTACATTAAGGCACACTCTGCGCTGTAAACGTCGATGGGTTTTGATACATGCATAGTGTCATCTCTACCAACACAATATCACACAGACTATTTTTGCTGTTTGGGAACACCTTTTTACTTCTCTTATTCAACCTGCCGCCCCCAAAGAGGCAACCACCTATCTCTTCGCCTTAGCTATAATTTTCATTTTTTCCAAATCATCATGTAACTAGAATCACATAGCATCTATCTTTTCAAACTAGCATCTTTCATTAGCACATCTAAGATTCATTTAAAGCTGGGTGTGGTGGCACATGCCTTTAATCCTAGCACTTGGGAGGCAGAGGCAGGTGGATCTTTGTGAGTTCAAGGCCAGCCTCTGGTCTACAGAGTAAGTTCCAGGACAGCTGGGGCTACAGAGAGACCCTGTCTCAAAAAGACCAAAAAAATAAAAAAAGATTCATTTAACCAAGCATGGTGGCACATGCCTATTACCCCAACTCTGGAGAGGCTGAGACAGGAGGGGTGTGAGTTTGGGGCCAGACTTAGCTACATAGAGAGAGATCTTATCTCAAAAAAGCTTGGGGCGGGGGTGGTCCACTGGTGGAGTGGCAACCAAGCTTGAAGACCTGAGTTCCATCTTGGAACCCATATGGTCTGCAAATTGTCCTCTGACCTCCACATATGAGTCCACAAACATACACTCAAACAGATTCATGCAGACACGACACACATGCACTTACACAGACAAATAAATAAGATAAAAATTAAATACCTTTTTTTTTTTTTTTGGGTCTTTCCAAGACAGGGTCTCCTTGTAGCTCTGGCTGTCCTAGAATTCTCTCTGTAGACCAGGCTGGCCTTGAACTCACAAAGATCCGCCTGCCTCTGCCTCCCAAGAGCTAGGATTAAAGGCGTGCACAACCACACCCAGCTCAAAAATTAAATACCTTTTTAATTTACGCTTTAAAAGACAACCATTTTTATTTTTAGATTGTGTGGATATGTGTGTTTCTGAACATAGGTTTATATACATGAGTGCCTCTACCACAGAAACCAGAAGACGGTGCTGGATCTTCTGGAACTGTCGTTACAGGCAGCCTTACGTTGCCTGGCAAGGTGCTGACCCAGGTGCAGAGTGCCTTCCCATACCCATATTGGGCAGCTCAGAAACAATGACTAATTAAAAAAAAAAATTATGCATGTCTTCTCATGCCTCAACGGCCTAAGTCTTCTCATTGCTAAATAACATTCTGTTATAGGAATGTACCACTCCGAGGTCACTGAGTCACCCACTAAAGGACACTTGATTGGTTTTAGATTTTGTTGTTTATAAATAAAGCTACCATGTCTTTGTACAGGTTTCAGTGTGGGCATATTATTTTTTTCAAATCAGTGGGGGAACATACCCAGGAATATGGTTTCTGGATACTTGGTAAGGTTGTTGGCTTTGTAAGTCTTCCAAAACATAGTTTTTAAAAACTGTGCCCAATTCTTACAGGCATCTGATAGTATTTCATTGTTCTAATTTGAAATTCCATAAGGACACAGCATGTTGAGCATATTTCACATTTTTTTTATGGTCTGATTACCTTCTTGGATGAACTGTCCATTTTTAATCATGCTTTTGACTTGTGTGGTTGTTCCAAGAATTCCTTGGTTGGACTAGTAAGATGGTTCAGCTAATAAAGGCCTTGCTGCTAAGCCTGTTGACCTGAATTCAATTCCCAAGACCTACACAGAAGAAGGAAAGAGCTGACTCCTCCAAGCCGTCCTGTAAAGTATAAATAATATATTAATGTAAAACTGTAAATGCAAAAAATAACTTAAGAATATTTTTTAAAGTTCTTTGTTATTTTGGATACTAGCTTTTTTAAAAATCAGATATGAGTTTTTAAAATATTTTTCTCCATAGCAATGTCTTTTACAGAGCAGAAGTTTTTAATTTTAAGAAAATCTAATCTATCAATTTTTTATTTCACGGATCATGTTTTTTGGTGTTATATCTAAAAACCCATCACCGAGCCAAGGTTATAGATTCTCCTCTCATGAATTTGGTTTTGAGAGATAAATGCTTGACGGTTACAGTCTACTTGTTCCCTCTGCTCCTCCCCCAAGAAAACATACATTGAAGCCTTACTTCTCCTGGAATGTAAACTTGCTTGTAAACATGCTGTTGTAGGGGTAACCAATGCAGATGAGTTCATAGGTGAAGGTCTTCATCCAATGTGGTGTCTTTTTTTTTTTTTAATTTTTTTATTAATTTTATTTATTTCTGTATATGTATGAATGTACTGTCTGCATGCAAGTTTGTGCACCCGTGTCGTGCAATGCCGCGGAGGTCAGAAGACGGTGTCGAATTCCCCTGGAACTGGAGTTCTCCTGGAACTGGAGTTTCAGACGGTTCTCGGCCGCCATGTGGGTGCTGGGGATCGAACCCGGGTCCTCTGTAAGAGCGGTCGGCGCTCTTAACCGCTAGGCCATCTCTCCAGCCCAATGTGGTGTCTTTTAGAAGCAGAAGTAGCGGCTGGAGAGATGGCTCGGTGGTCGGGAGCTCTGGCTGCTCTTGCAGAGGACCGGGGTTCTGTTCCCGTCACCCACACAGAGGCTAACAACCATCTGTAACTCTAGTTCCAGGGGAATCCAACGCCCTTTCTGACTTCCTCGGCATTGCGTGACACAGGTGCACTTACATACATGCAGACAATATATCCATACGCATAAAAGTAAATAAAATATTAAAATATATAAAAATAAAAAGGAAGTAAAAACCATGTAATTGGGAGCGGCAGTTCACAGTGAGGCGCCTGCAAGCCAAGGACCACTAAGTATTGCACCCTTTGCGGGAGGCAAGAGAGGTGCCAAGGTGCGTCTCCACAGAGCCGTCAGGAAGGGCCACCCCTGCTACTGCTATCGTATTGGGTTTGCTTGTTACTCTATTAAACACCTGACAGCAGAAGCTTAAAGAAGGAAAGGTTTCTTTGGGTTCACGCTTGCAGGGCGTAGACCCTCAGAACAGGAATGCTCGGCAGGGCGGTGGGGACCTGAAGCCGCTGCTCACATTTCATCCACGGACAGGAAGCGGAAAGGAAGTAGAGGGTGAGGAATGCGAATGTTCAGCTCACTTCCCCCTTTTTATTCACACGGGACCTCAGCCCGGATTATGGTGTTCCCCCCATTCTGCATGGATTGTCTCTCCTTAAACATTTCTGTAAACACCCTCATAGACACACCCAGAGGTGTATTTCTATATTGATTCTAGATCCCATAAGGTGAACAATAAAGATTAATCATTGCACCTGCTAATACTTTGAACTTCTAGTCTCTGGAAATGAAAAATCAAATTTCTATTCCTTTAAAATACCTAGTGGCGCTCGAATGGTGGCACATTTTAATCCTAGCACTCCAGAGACAGAGACAGGTGGAGTTCTGTGAGATCAAGGCCAGCCTGGTCTACATCCAGGCAAGATCCAGGCCAGCTGGGGCTACAGGGACACCCTGTCTCAAAACAACAGGCAACAACAAAAATAAAATAATAATAAAAATAAATAAATAAAAATAAAATACTTGGTGGTTACACTTGTCACAGAGACCCTAGTGAATTAAATATGTGTGGGATTTGAGATCTCCTGAACCCAGCGGCAGGTGCCCGGGCGCGGGCTGAAGAGCCACCCCCCCCCCACCGCCAACTGAGATTACGAAGAAGGATCTGAAGGAGGCAAGCAAAGCACGCCTTC
>VZQC01014276.1:372385-489844 GCA_009823505.1 Rhizomys pruinosus
TCCAAACTGAGCACATACAATTTCAGCCATCTCATATTGACATGGCCAAGAACCACAATGGAGAAAGACAGAGCATCTTCAGCAAGTGGTGTGGCAAACTGGATCACACTTTTGTGAAGAATGAACTAAAACCCCTACCTCTCACCCTGTACAAAAAGTCAACGCCAGATGGATATTAAAGACCTCACGTGAAACCCCAAAACTCTGAAGGTGATAGAAGAAAAAGTTGGGCAGCAGACTACAAGACATAGGCGTAGAAAAGACTTCCTAAATCAGACAAGCAGCTCACAAGAATTAAGGTGCCCAATTGACCATGGACCTCATCAAACTCAAAAGCTTCTGTACATCAAAAGAAACACATCAAGGAAGTGAAGGAAATCCCACAGAATGGGAGTAACCTTCACTGCAGATAACATCTGACAAAGCATTGATTTCCAGAATTATAAACTCTCAAAAACAAAGAAAAAAGAAAACAAACGACCGCTCAATAGATGGAGCAAAGAACTGAACAGAGACTCACAAGCGAGGAATTAGAGATGTCTGAAAACACCTCAAGAACTGCTCAACATCACTCTCATTAAGGAAATGCCATAAAACCACTTTAAGATATCATCTTACTCACAATAAGACTGGCTAGGATCAAGAAACAATGATAAAAGTGCTGGAGAGTTGTGGGGAAAGGGGAACACTCATCCACTGCTGGTGGGAATGTAAACTTGTACAGCCACTATGGAAAGCAGTGTGGAGAACCCTTGGAAGACTTGGAATGAACTTGCCACCCGACCCAGCCATACACACTCCTGGCATGTACCCTCAAGACTTACGCCACCACAGAGTACATGCACGCCCATGTTTATTGCAGCTCTCTTCACATAGCAATGAGCTGGAACCAACCTAAATGCCCCTCAACTGACGAGTGGATAGAGAAAATGTGTGGTACACTACACAATGGAATTCTATGCAGCAGTAAAGAAAGACAACATCACGAGCTTTGCAGGGAAAATGGCTGGAGCTAGAGGACATCATGCTGAGTGAAAGTTAAGTACGGGCGAAGCCGATGGAACAGGAGAGCGCTCTCCTAACTGATTAGAGGACTCACCGCAACGCGCATTTATTTTGATTTTCATGCAGCGTAACACCATGTTTAACTCACTGTGGATGCTAGTGCCAATACCCATTTAAGTATTTCTTGATGGTATGGAGCCCACTGGCTTGTACCAAAGCATGTTGGGGCATAATGCCTTTGGTGGAAAACCAACAGAAAATTACTGACATCAAAGAAACTGATGAAACAGTGTGACTTTGCTCACAAAACAGTCAACTTCCCCATGGCAAATATTGAGAAAGCCTAAGAGATGGAAAGCATGTTTGGCAATGCAGCGCTCTCTGGTGGGGTGGGGGAAATGAGCAGGGAGCACATGGGTCTGAGTTTGTTAAAAATAAATCAATTAATTAAAAATAACTAAATAAATAAATAAATAAATAAATAAATAAATAAATAAATATGTGTGATCTCCATTGCTGTCACTGCAGGGAATTCCTTTATGCTCTGTGTAATTGCGAGATTTTGTTATCAGCTTGTCTGGATGAGGGATGCCTGGAAAATTGGTGAAGTATATTTCTGCATGTGTCTGTGAGGGTTTGCAGAGACTGGCCTATGACTCGGGAAACTAAGCAGGGGAAGACCCTCCCTGAACATGGTGCAACAGCCAGTAGGTTAAGGCCTAGGATAAAACCAAAAAACTGGAGGGGCCTGGAGAGACAGCCCAGTAGGTAAGAGCATTCATTGTTCCTGCAGAGGAACTGAGTTTGGTTCCCAGCTCACCATCACCTGTAATTCCAACTCCAGGGGATCCAAAACCATCTTCTGGCCTCCACGGATGTGCACATACCCCCAGCCCCACCACAGACAGACATCATTTAAAATAAAAATGATCTCAGCCAGGCATAGTGGCAAACGCCTTTAATCCCAGCACCCAGGAGGCAGAGGCAGGCAGATCTCTGTGAGTTCAAGGCCAGTCTGGTCTACATAGCTCCAGGCCAGCTGGAACTAAAAGGAGACCCTGTCTCAAAAAGACCAATCAATCAATCAATAAATAAATAATAAAAAATAAAAATGATCTCTATAAAAGAAAGAGCAAAGCTAGATTCCAGGCGCGCCATCCCTGCTTGAGTCTTTCTTGTTATTGCTGGTGTCCCCTGTACCCAACAGATTCCAGGCCCTTCAGCATTCGAATGTAATTTCACTAATGGCTCACTGGGGTGGGGGCCTTCCAGGCCTTTAGCCTCAGGTTGTGTCTATACCACTGGCCTCTCTTCCTCTAAGGCTTCCAGCCTCTTCTACCGAGCAGCTACCAGGTGCCCTGCCTCTCCAACCTGCGTGTTGCCATGAGAGACTTCCCCATAGCTGTGTATTCACTGCATGTGTGATAACGCATTCACCCTTCACGTGCATCCCATAGGCTCTGTTTCTCTGGAGAACTCTGCCTAACAAGTCTTCCCCTGAATGTGGAAACTGTTCTGCTTTCTGTCACCATGGCTTGGCTTGTTCTAGAACATCTTACAAGCCAAGTAACACAGCATACGCTTTCATTTCCAACAAGCTCCTTCAGCACACATGATATTTCCAGATTTATCCATGTTGTCCGACATGGCAGGCATTCCTCTCTCCATTGCTGAGTAGTAGGTTTTATTAAACTATTATAATCCATTTACCCACTCACCTAGGGATGGACCACTGGGTTGCTTCCGGTTTGAAGATATTATGAATAGAGCTGCCATGAATATTCTACACAAATGAGACACATGTTTAAATGAAGACACAGTTGTGAACATATGGTTAAGTACTTAGTGGAATTGCCAGATCATAGATAATGTGTATGTTTAACTTCACAAGAAATCCTCAAACTCTCTTTCCAAAGTGGTATAACATTAATAGTCTCACACCTCCACCACACATGGGTAGGCGGTGCTCCACATCATCCCCAGCGTGGCCCCCCACCCCCGCCTGCTATCTGTCGATGTTCGGTCATCTCATCATGGCCCAGGCTTGCATTTTCCAGATGACTAAGCGATGCCCCTGTATCTTCTGTGGTCTTTACTGGCCATCCATTCATAGATCTTTTGTGACGTGTCTGTGTAAATCTATTTCTCATTTCTCTTTTTTTAATATTTTTTTAAAATTTTATTTCTGTATGTGTATGAATGTACTGTCTGCATGCAGGTTTGTGCACCCGTGTCGTGCAATGCCGCGGAAGTCAGAAGAGGGTGTCTTCTGGAACTGGAGTTCTCCTGGAATTGGAGTTTCAGACGGTTCTCGGCCACCATGTGGGTGCTGGGGATCGAACCCAAGTCCTCTGTAAGAGCGGTCGGCGCTCTTAACTGCTAGGCCATCTCTCCAGCACCCTATTGGTCATTTCTTATAGGACTGCCTTTTTCTTACTGACTTGGAGGAGTTATTTGTGTTAGGGGACAAAACTCCTTTATCAGATTTAATACACACCAAATACCTATAGCAGGCTGAGCCTTGTCAATAAGGCTGAGCCTTATGTCAATTAAAAAAAAAAATGTCAGGTGTGGTGGCACACGCCTTTAATCCTAGCACTTGGGAGGCAGAGGCAGGCAGATCACTGTGAGTTCAAGGTCAGCCTGTTCTACAGAGTGAGCTCCTAGCCAGCTGGGACTAAAAGGGAGACCCTGTCTCAAAAAATACACACACACACACACACACACACACACACACGCAAAAAGGTGCAAATTTTAAGAATTTGGCATATTGGGGCTTTTTGTGGTTAGCACTTTGAGAGCTTGTCTAAGAAATATTACTTGCTCCTAATATGTAATGGTATTCTCTTCTGTTTTTCTTCTAGAGACTTATTATTTTAGCATTTGTATTTTAGTCTATTCTTCCTCTCAAGCTGATTTTTGTATGTGGTATGAGTTGAAGTTAATTTTTTTCCATTTGAATAGCCAATTGTTTCAACCTCCTTTATTGAAAAGATGACCTTTTATACAAAATTACTTTTGGCAATTGTATTAGTCAGCTTTGGGTTACTACAGTAAAATACCTGGGGCAGTTAACTTATAAAAAGCAAAGATTCAAAGTCCAAGATCAGGTGGGCACACTGGTGTGGTCTCTGATGAGGTGGGTAGTTGACAGTACGTATATCAGAGAGTAAAGAATAGTCACAACTTAAGTCAGAGGAGAGAGAGAGAGAGAGAGAGAGAGAGAGAGAGAGAGAGAGAGAGAAAGTTCCATAGCTCCTAAAGGCTCTGTCCTCCTCTCCTGACAGCTCCGCCCTGGGAAGCCCTTCTGCACACACTTTTGCCTTCCAAGCCATGCTGTCCCACGGGATTGCAATCCCCCATGTCTTTCCCTTTCCCTTAAAGACAAATTCCTTATGGTCTCAGGTCTCTTTAGCTTAGAACTTTGCCATTGGCATTGCCCTTTTAAAAATGAATTACTTGGGGCTAGAGAGATGGCTCAGTGGTTGAGAACACTGGCTGTTCTTGCAGAGGACCCAGGTTCAGGTCCCAGCACCCACATGGTGGTTAATAACTGCCTGTAACTCCATTTCCAAGAGATCTACCTTCTTCTCGCCTCCACAGGCACATGGTGCACTTACATACATGTAGGCAAAACTCTTATATACACAAAATGAATTATTTATTTTCTTAAATATATAAATAAAATTTTATATTTGGTACACAATGTGGTTTTTGAAATATGAATAAATTATGGGACAGTTTAATCAAGGTAATTTACATATAATTTTTACTGCACATATTTATCTTTTTGGTGAGATGACTTAAACACCTATTCTCTTGGTAATTTTCAGGTATATAGTACAGTGTCACTATTATTTCCCATTCAGAAGTCTTGAATTTACCCTTTCTAATTGGAATTTTGAATCCACTGACCAACATCTCCTCTCAAGTTCACCCTGGACCTAGACTCAGCATTCTATGAACTACTTCTTTTTCAGACTCTACATAAAAGTTATATGTCTTGGGGCTGGAGAATTAGCCTAGCGGTTAAGAGCACCGACTGCTCTTGCAGAGGACCCGGGTTCGATCCCCAGCACCCACATGGCGGCTGAGAACCATCTGTAACTCCAATTCCAGGAGAACTCCAGTTCCAGGGGAATCTGAGACCCTCTTCTGACCTCTGTGGCATTGCACGACACGGGTGCACAAACCTACATGCAGACAGTACATTCACACATGTACAAAAATAAATAAAATTAAAAAAAAGTTATATGTCTTAGGGTGACAGACTTATTCCAATGAGCATAAGGCCCTCTGGGTTTCTCTATGTTGAGTTTTCATTAATAAAATAATTTCTTTCTTATTTATAGCTGAATGGTATTCTGTTATATGAATATATACATATATATATGAGTATCTGTTACATATGCAGATGTATGTGCTCAATAGGACTGTATATCATGTTGTTTTTATCCATTCATCTCTTGATGGACTCTTCAGTTGATTCCACATCTAGGCTATTGTACAGAACACTACACTGAACCCAGGGGCACAAATATCTCCAGCATATTGATTTCATTTGTTTTGGATATATATTCAGCAATGGAATTATTCATATACTAATTCAGTTTTTAAGTTTTTGGGGAATTTCTGACCGTCCTTCATAACAGCTGACTAAATTCCATTCCCACCATCAGTGCTCAAGGGTTAGCCTCTCCATAGCTCTGCCAACAGTCTTTTTAGCAGCCTGAATTCTCCCAGGTATGAGGCCATATTTTATTGTCAAGTTGGCACACGTCTCCCTAGTGATGAGTTTTCTAGAGCATTTTCTCATGTATCTTTTGGCCAACATTTATACATTTTATTTTGGGAAATGTCTGTTTTGGTGTTTTGCCTATTTGTTAATTGAGATGTTGTCTTACTATTGAGCTGTTTAAGTTCCTTATCTATTTTGGATAGAAGCCTTTTGACAGATGGATGGTTTACAAATATTTTCTCCCATTCTATGGGTTATTTCTTCACCTTGTTGATTGTTTCTTTTACTGAGCAGAAGTGTTTCTGTTTGATGGAATCCTTTTCTCTATCTTTGCCTTGGTCACCTGTATTTTGAGAGGAAGGGTCATACCCCCAGAAGGTCATTGCCTAGAACAATATGATTGAAATCTTTCTGTATGTTTTCTTCTAGTAGTTTTATACTTTCAGATCTTCCATTTAAGTATTTAATCCATTTGTATATGGGTTAGAACAAGAGTCCAGTTTTATTTTTCTGCATGCAGAGTCCAGTTTCCCAACACTGCTTGTTGAAAGAGACTCTTCTTTTCCCGTGACTTCTTGACATGGTTATAGGGGGAAGAAATTGACCAGAAATGCATGGGTTTCCTCCTGGGTTCTTTGTTCTGTTTCATTGGTAATTGTGTTTGTTTTTATTCCAGTACTATGATGTTTTGAATTTTAGGACTTTGAAGTACATTTAAAAATCAAGCAGAGAGTGGGGCTGGAGAGATGGCCTAGCGGTTAAGAGCGCCGACCGCTCTTACAGAGGACCCGGGTTCAATCCCCAGCACCCACATGGCAGCTGAGAACCGTCTGAGGCTCCAATTCCAGGAGAACTCCAGTTCCAGGGGAATCCGAGACCCTCTTCTGACCTCCGCGGCGTTGCACGACACGGGTGCACAGACTTGCATGCACAGTACATTCATACACATGCAGAAATAAATAAAAAATAAATAAATAAAATAAATCAAGCAGAGTGATGCCTTAAGTTTTATGGAGATTTTTGTTTATTTATTAGGTTGGGTTTTTTTTTTCCCCCATTCAAAATTGCTTTGACTACCTGGCATTTTCTGTAGTTCCATGAAAATGTTAAGATTATTTTTTTCTATTTCTGTGAAAAAAATGCTATTGGAATTTAGATAGAGATGTGCTGGCTCTGTGATCACTTTGCTCATTTTAACAGCAGTAATTCTGGGGCTGGAGAGATGGCTCAGCAGTTAAGAGCACTGACTGCTCTTGCAGAAGACCCGGGTTCAATTCCCACCGCCCACATGGCAGCTAAGAACCATCTTTAACTCCAGTTCCACGGGAATCCAATGCCCTCTTCTGACCTCTGCGGCATTGCACGACACAGGTACACCAACCTACATACAGACAATACACTCATTCACATAAAAAAATAATAAAAAAATAATTGTTTTAAAAAAAAGTAGTAATTCTTCAAATCCATGGTATTTCATTTGAGTCTTATTCAATTTCTTCTGTTAATGTTTTATAATTTTCAATGTTCATATCTTTCATTTCCCTGATTAAACTTACTCCAAAATATTTTATCTTGGAGCTATTATGAATAGGATTGTTTTCTTGATTGTTTTTTGGAACAGGAATTATTATTTTTCAAAGAATAACCAATTTTGCACTGGTTGGAAGGGTTACATAATTGTATGATTACGCCTTTAATCCTAGCACTCGGGAGGCAGAGGCAGGCGGATCTTTGTGAGTTCAAGGCCAGCCTGGTGTACAGAGTTCCAGGACAGCTGGGACTATAGGGAGACCCTGTCTCGAAAAGACAAAAAAAAAAAAAAAAAAAGTATGATTAGAGAAACACTATTTTTTACCTTTTTGGCTAAAACTATGCATCTGTCATAATGAAATTTGAAAATATAGATCAGTGGAAAGAAAAATTAAGACCAACATTGCAGGCTGACAAGATGGCTCAGTCTCAGTGGGGAAAGGTTTTTGCTACTCAGCCTGACAACCTGAATTTGGTCCCCAGAACCCACATGGTATAAGGAGAGAACAGATTCTTATAAGCTGTCTTCTGACCTTATACACCCTGGCACACATACCTACACACATACAAATAACTAAATAAATGTTGCTGGGGGTGCTAGCATACGCCTTTAATCCCAGCACTCAATATGCTGAGGCAGGCAGATCTCTGTGAGTTCAAGGCCAGCCAAGCTTGAGGCCAGCTGGGACTAAAGGGAGACCCTGTCTCAAAAAGAAAAAAAAAACCTAAATAAATATAAATAGTTACTTAAAATAACATTGCATGTATTTGTTGAATTATTACATTATACCCACAAAAATATATAATCATGTCAATAAAATATATATCATTATATTTTAAAAGAAAAATTAAAACAACTCAGAATAAGAGCCAGGTGTGGTGATCATGCCTTTAATCCTAGCACTTGGGAGGCAGAGGCAGGTGGATCTTTGTGAGTTCAAGGCCAGCCTGGTCTACAGAGAGTTCCAGGACAGCTGGGGCTACAGGGAGACCCTGTCTTGAAAAGACCAAAAAACAAAAACAAAAACAACAACAACAAAAAACCCAACTCAGAATAACATAAGTACTTTTTTTTAAACTATAATTTTATTAGGAATTTCTGTTAATTTTTTTTTTTTATCTTTTCGAGACAGGGTCTCCCTATAGACCCTGGCCTGGAACTCACTCTGTAGACCAGGCTGGCCTTGAACTCACAAAGATCCTCCTGCCTCTGCCTCCTGAGTGCTAGGATTAAAGACGTGTGCCACCACACCCAGCAACATAACTACTTTTAAATACTTCATTTGAAAGTATAAAAATTGCCAAGCATGGTGGCACTTGTTTTTAAACTCAGCACTTGGGAGGCAGAGGCAGGCAGATCTCTGTAAGATTGAGGCCAAGCTTGGTCTACATAGCAAGTTCCAGGCCAGCTGAGGCTGCAGGAGACCCTATCTCTCAATGAACACCAAAACAAAACAAAATGGAAGTATAAAACTTGATCTTGCCCAGTATCCCACAGAATTACAGTCTACCACATATTTTTTCTGTGTGCTGCCCCACTGGGAAGGTAACATTGGCCAGAGAATGATCTGGAATTCCTAGTTCTATACCCAGAAGATGCACAAGGTACAAAGCCAGATAGCACAGGCCTTAAACGACAGGGAAGACTTTGCACCACAGCCCCTGACGACCAGGCTGCGCCAATGGCTGCTGCTTGCCGTCAGGCCAGGTTCCCTGAGTCCAAGTGGTCCCCTGTGAAAGCAGGCTGAGCAGGTGAGCCACTTCTCACCATGTGGCAGCTTCTTACCATGTGGCAGCTTCTCACCATGTGGCAGCCTCCCTGAGCACTCATGTCTTCCTGTGCAGTGGTCAGGACAAGACTTCTTTTGCTTCATTTATTATTTTATCTGAGTATTCTCTCTTCTTTTTCTTGGTCTAGCTGGAGTTGTTGATTTCTTTCTTTCTCTCTCTTTCTTTCTTTCTTTCTTTCTTTCTTTCTTTCTTTCTTTCTTTCTTTCTTTCTTTCTTTCTTTCTTTCAAACAACCAATTCTTCGTTTGGTTGCTTTTATTCTATTGCTTCCTAATGTCTATTTCCACTGGAGTCTTTATGATTTTCACTTACTAAATTTGAGCTCCATTTGTTTTACTTTTTCTAGTTTCCTGTGATATTAGGCTGTTTATTCGAGATCTTTCTTCTCTTCTGAGGTGTCTATAAGCTTCCCTCTTGTTGCCGCTTTTAACAGAGCATACAGTGTGGCAGTTGTGTAGTAGTTGTGATTCCTCCCCCAAGACATTTTTAAACTTTCCTCTTTAATTTCTTCTTTGGCCCATTGGTTGTTCAGGAGCTTTGTATTCATCTACATATTTATCAATTTTTCAAATGTCCCTCTACCATGGAGATAGTTTTCATACCACTGGGATCTGAACACATCTTTGATGTTACTTCTGGTTTCTTTGTTAGAACTTGCTGAGTTTTTTTGAGATCCTCTTTATGTTGTATCTGGAGGACATTCTAATCAACAGTGTGGGTGCTGCTGCTGCTGCTGCTGTTGCTGCTGCTGTATGGAATCTTCTGGATGTGTCTGTTGGGTTCACTGAGTAGGTATGAAGTATAGTTCAAATCCAATTGTTTCTTACTGATTTTCTGCCTGGATTATCTACCCATATTGAAAGTAAGCTATCACTGACTGACACTTTATTTCTCCCATCATATTTGCTTTCTATAATTAGGGCTCCAATATTGGGTCCATGTAAATCTAGAATTATTCTACCCTCTTGCATTAATTGATCCCTAAATTATGACACAATGATTTGCTCACTCGCTCACTTTCTCTCTTTCTCTTTTTAGGTTTTTGGCTACATGTCTACTTTAAAACTGACATAAATATTATCAACCCCTCTAATGCACAAGAAAACTGTCAGAGAGGGGTAAGTATGTAAGAGCAGGAAGTTGGGGTGAGGGCTGTAATAGACTTGACACAATGACTGCAGTCGTTAATTCACAGCATCTGTGGTCTCGTAGACCAGCCGTTTCAACAATCAGTCAAGGAAGGTGGAGAAGCCCTACCCTTCCCCTCTGAACTATTGCCGATTGATAGTTTCTGGGAGAAGGAGAATCCTTGGTTTTAGTTACGTACCCACCGTTCCATGTGAGCCCCCTAGGCTCCAACAGATAGATCCAAACCCACCTTCAATCCATGCATGTCTTTAAAGGCTGCTATAATTCAGATATGGGATGTTCTTCAAAGGCCCACATGTTAATAACTTGGTCCTTAGCTTAGCACTGTTGGGACATGAAAGAATCCTTAGGAAGTAGATTCAAGTGGAAGAAAGATAGGTCATTGGGGGATGTGCCCTTGAAGGGGATATTAGGACTGTGGCCTCCTCGCCTCTCTCTGCTCTCCTGAGAGCAGGCCTCATCTCTGTTCTTCTGTGATGGTGTTATGCCTCACCATAGATTCTGAAGCAATGGGGCCAACTGATCATGGACCAAAACCTCCCAAACCACGAGCAAAATAAACTTTTCCTCCAAAAAGCCAGTTACTATTTCAGATATTTTGTCATAGTAATGGAAAGCTAACTCAGCAACATATAGTTGAGTCTTATTTTTTTTCCATTCATTGAGCATATATATAATTTTTTTTTAGATAATGTCTCATTATGTAGTCCTGGTTGGCCTGGAGCTCACTATGTATATCAGGCTAGTCTCCAACTCACAGATATCCACCTGCCTCTGTCTCCCAAGTGCTGAGATTAAAGACATGTGCCACCACTCCAAGCTTGTGCATACTTTTTGGAGAATGCAATCCGTTCATGTTTACAGACACTATTGATCAGTAAAGGCTCACTGCCATTTTGTTATTTTCTGCTTTTTTAAAAATTTTATTTATTTCTATATGTGTATGAATGTACTGTCTGCATGTAGGTTTGGGCACCTGTGTCGTGCAATGCCACGGAGGTCAGAAGAGGGTCTCGGATTCCCCTGGAACTGGAGTTCTCCTGAAATTGGAGTTACAGACGGTTCTTAGCCGCCATGTGGGTGCTGGGGATCGAACCCGGGTCCTCTGCAAGAGAAGATGGTGCTCTTAACCGCTAGGCTATCTCTCCAGCCCCTCTGCTTTTTTTTTTTTTTTTTAATGATCTTTGCTCTTCTCTGTCTCTCTCACTGTCTTCCTTTGTGATTAGATGATTTTATGAACTGGTATGATTTGATTTCTTTTTTAAAAAAATCTTTTGTATATCTTCTATAGGTTTTTGCTTTGTGATGACCATAAGAGTTGCATAAAATATCTCTCCATTTTAACAGGCTCTTGTAAGCTGATTACAACTTCCCTGTGATTGTGTAAGAAGCGATAGTTTCCATCTTCATCATGGTTTCTGGTTTTGATGCTGCTGTGCCTTTTCACATTGTGTATCCCCTTAAAAAGTTACCACAACTGTTATTTTAATGGTTTTGGCTTTTATTCATCATATTAAGGTATACATGATTTACAAATCATCATTCTAGGGCTTGAGTGTGTACTTCTACTTGCCAGTGTATGTTTTCATGTTATGAACCAGCTCCTTCTATTTCAGCTTGAAGAACTTCCTTTGCCTTAGTGGTGATGAGCTCTCCTAGCGTTTGTTTACCTGGCAGGGAGGGTCCTTACCGCCCCTTCCTTTCACAGACTGCTTTGCAGGGTGCAGCATTCACGACTGGCAGCCCTTTTCTCTCCCAGGACTTTAAACATATCAACCTCCCCTCTCCTGTCCTGAAACCGTGAAGCATGTTGTGAACTAGGGCGTCATCCTAGAGCAGAGCTGGTACTGAAATCTTCCTTGTAATGTTCAGGTTACAGTCTATGCACTGTCCTGTCAGCTCTATTAGGGTGCATTGACTTTTGACCTATTATCTTGTCTGAAAATATCTTGTAGCCTCTTTAGTTTTGTGTGACGCTTTTGTTTTGTACAGGACGTTTGGTTGGTGGGGCTTTCTTTTTTTCTTTTAGTATTTTAATGATGGTGTCATCTGGCCTCAACTGTTTCCAATGGAAAATATCTCTGGGTATATCATCTAGGCAGGGGACCAGGAGAAGTAAGAACAGGGTGAATTCCAATTGTCCAACTTAAAAGTCCATTAGAATTTCTTGACCAGGGGTTTCAAAGCATACATTTATCAGGTTTCTCCTTCTGTTCATTTGGCCATGATGTCTGGACTCAGGATCTGCTTTTCAGGCTTTTTTTTTTTTTCTTTATTATGTTTGGACCTTTAGAAACACATACCATCATATATACCACTATTCAGTAAAAATCTATTCTAGTTTTTAGGAAGCATACCTGTCACAAACTATCTTGTCTCTAGTCTCCAAGACTTTAATAAGGGTTTATCAAAAAGGTAGGCCCTAATCTCTGGGATCCTGAGGCTTGAGGTTTTAAACATTTTTGTTACTGTAAAACATGTTCAAGAGGATGAACTTAATTCCCAGTTTTTTTCTCTGGAATGCTAATCACTTTGAAGCTGTGCAGTCTACTACAAGATCATTCCTTAAGCCCCGCCTACTGTGTCTTTGGAAAACCTGGTAAAAAGGTATTTTCCCCTGTACAATAAGGGTGAATTTCCCTAAACAGACCCCAGAGTAATAAGAATGAAAAGCAGAACAGATGATGTGCATGGGGTGTGCTCATTTTATTTATTTATTTTTTTTTTAAAGTTTTCATTTTTTTTTATTAATTTTATTTATTTCCGTATGTGTATGAATGTACTGTGTGCATGCAAGTTTGTGCACCCGTGTCGTGCAATGCCGCGGGGGTCAGAAGAGGGTCTCTCGGATTCTCCTGGAACTGGAGTTCTCCTGGAACTGGAGTTTCAGACGGTTCTCAGCAGCCATGTGGGTGCTGGGGATCGAACCCGGGTCCTCTGCAAGAGCGGTCGGCGCTCTTAACTGCTAGGCCATCTCTCCAGCCCGGGTGTGCTCATTTTAATGACTGTTTCAGACCCACAACTACTCTACCACGGAGACAATTTCTACCTTGTAAACAGACTGCTGGTACTTGTCACCAATTAGAAATAAAAAGGGAAAATGAAGAAAAACACGCACATGATGCTTTTAAGAAGGTATTCTGCACAAGTACAAAGTATAGGTACTCAGGAAGCCAAGGATGAAACTGGGAGGTTTAAAGCTATGGCTTTGGTAAGCACCCAGGTGAGCTGACGGAAGGCATTGGAAGTAGATTCTGCAACATCAAGGATAATTTTCTAAAAGAGGTGGGCGTCTTCTAAATTGACCTAAATTCTGAGGGTTTCAGAAGTCAAGAGCTACCAACAATATCTAAAGGAAAGAACCATTTTACAAAGCTAAGAAAGACGAGTGGCTGGCATTAGGCTACATATGATGCTGAAAAAAAGACTTTGGTGGTATGCATGAACAAGAAAATCATCAATACACAGACCACATAATACCATTAAAACAAAAAAATTTTTTTTCATTTAAAAAAGTATGGAGGACATAAAACAAGGCAACCTTCACCCCTTCTTCCGGTCATGTGGTGTGGCGTCTGTGGGGGGCTCATTCTCTCCTTCCTCTAGTCTTCTGACTTGGCGTCTGTGGGGGGCTCATTCACCCCTTCTTCCTGTCTTCTGACGTGGCGTCTGGGGGGGGGGCTCCTCCACTGTGGCGCTGCTGCTCTCTGAGCCAGTATCCCTATCACTGGTCCCTTCCTCCGCCATGCTGTCAACCCCTTCCTGCCCACTCCTCTTGTCCGCGGGGGTGGATGTGCCTTCTTCACCATTCTTTTGGCTCTCTGTCGTTTCCTCAAAGTGCGGCTCCTCCGTCTCCATGGGCATGCTCTCCTCGTCCTTCTCAGCTTTGCTTGCCGCTTGCTCTTCTTCCTCATGGGCAACGTTGCTCTGGCTGCGCTCTGCTTGCTCCGTGGCCTCCTTCACCTTCTGCTCCTTTCAGGCCTGTTCTTCCACCTGTGCAATTTCAGCTGCAACTTTTTCCATATCGACTTCTACCTTCAGACCACATAAGCTTTTAAGGTCCTTGTTAGAGGAATCTGTGCTTTCCAGGAATTTCCTCTTCTTTTCCTGGTGTCGTTCCTCTATTTGAAGAAGTTTGACTTCTAGTTTTCGCTGATGAATGATTAAAATGACTTGGCGCTTGAGGACCTGCATTTTGGGCTGTTGTGATAACTGAGCGCACGTCGGGCATCACACTCTCGCTGCGGATCTCACTGATGAGGCGGTGGTGTCTCTGAAAACCGACAGTGGGGCTGGAGAGTTGACCTAGCGGTTAAGAGCGCCGACTGCCCTTGTAGAGGACCCGGGTTCAATCCCCAGCACCCACATGGCGGCTGAGAACTGTCTTTAACTCCAGTTCCAGGAATCCGACACCCTCTTCTGACCTCCACGGTATTGCATGACATGGGTGCACCAACCTACATGCAGACAGCACATTAATACACATACAAAATAAATAAAATAAAATAAAAACAGACAGTGGCTGAATGCTTCATTGAAAAGGCATTGTCAGAGCCAGGCGTGGTGGCGCACGCCTTTAATCCTAGCACTTGGGAGGCAGAGGCAGGTGGATCTTTGTGAGTTCAAGGCCAGCCTGGTCTACAGAGCGAGTTGCAGCACAGCTGGGGTTACAGGGAGACCCTGTCTCGAAAAGACCAAAAAGAAAGAAAAAAGAAAAGGCATTGTCATAGTTGTCTGGATCCTCAGCAGGCTGAATGCTCATGTAAGGCTCTCCTTTCTCTATGGGAAACTGTCTCTGTCGATTTTCTTCCTCTAATGCAGCTTCTGCACGACTTTTTGCATTGATGTTTGCAAGGTATGCGGGGGAGTTATGATAGGCCTTCAAGGATTCATTGTACCCTATCTTTTCTGCTTCATATTCTTTTTTTTTTCCAAAGCCAATTTTTATTGAAGCTTTGTGCATTTCACACAAAATTTCCAATTAAATCTGGACCCGTTCCCCCTTCCTTGACCCCCCAACCAGAGCTCACGCACTCTGCCATACATGTTTTTCATCTTTTTCTCAGTCTCTTTGAAAATTTTCAGTGCAGTTTACTGTTTTGAGCAGAAGTTCCCTCTTTCAGTCAGTTCTTTGACCTAGTCTGTTATTATTGTTATTCCTTCCAGTCTGCATCACTCCAAAATAGGTATATATGCATGCCACATATATCATAGGTTTTAGCATCTTCAGCTTATGATTTCTTTTTTTTTTTTAATTAGGCTTAAAGATGTCATATTTGAAGGCTCCTCCTTGACAAGCCCAAACCACCATCAGCTCTGCCCTTGTGCTCCACACTGGAGTTTTCCCTTCCCGTGGTCACCAAATGAGGTCAAGTAAGCACCGTGTCCCGTCTTGATCTTCCTGTACTGGTCTCTGTGATACAGCCTGGGTAGTCCAACAAAGGCAGTCTATTCTCTGAAGGAGTAGAAACCCCAGTAGTAGCTCAGTCCACAAGCTGGATGTCTCAGCAGTCCCCATCTGGCACTGAAGGTTTGGAGGATTCTTGGAGAGACATGAGTCTTCAGTCCATATTGGAAGGTTGAAAAGCTGTGTCTCACATCTCTGAAGGATGGCAAAAGCAGTGGCAGCCACAGGATAGCTGCACTGTGCTTTTTTATTTATTTTTATTATTTTTTTTTTACTTTTTTGTCTTTTTACTAAGATCTCAAGTGTTATACCTGAAGTAATATTTCTCAGGCCTTACTTAAGGCCACACTGTTAGCTCAGATTAACCAAGGTTTTTATTTTCTCAAGCTCAGTTGAGGATCTGGTCCTCAGGGGTCACTTGGGTTTTGGCAGGGGAGGGAGCCCCTGGCTCCTTTTGGCTTTTCATTTACCAGTTCTATCCACTCGAGGACAAAGTCAGGTCTTGCTAGACCAGGCTTCCCTTTTTGAAGCATGAGTAGACTTTCCTCTTTATAGACTAGACACTGGCTGAAGTCCCTTAGTGGATCTCCAAGACCTCCATGTACAGGAAGACTGGTGTTGTATTCTTTTTAAACATTCTTGTTTCTCTTCATCAGTGAGATCTCACCACATGCCACCAATAATCGTGCCAATCTTCCACAACTTTAGGTCAGAGTTGGAAGCCTTTACTTGGTCCCAGACCTTTCTGCTGTACCTCACATAGGGCATCAGTGGCTTATCTGGTGGGTGTGAGGGCTTTGAAATCGTAATACCAGAGGATGCCCTGACCTGGCTGTTGGTGCTGGGGTTCCGTCCCAGCCTGCACTTGTTGTAGGTGAGATGACTGTATGGATTGTATCCCACAAACCCTGGTGTGCTGGGCATTTCTGCTGCAGGAGCTGGGATGGGAGGTGGGGCATAAGATGGTCTTTCCATAGGCTGAAAAGGTGCCCAAAGCTCTGGCTCTGCTTCCTTTCAGGCTTTTCAATAGTCAGGATTATGAGTTTCCACTTAGATTGTTGCTAGAAAGAAAGAGGAAATTTTATTTTATTTTATTTTTATGTGTACGAATGTACTATCTGCATGTAGATTTATGCACCCGTGTTGTGCAATGCCTTGGAGGTCAGAAGAAGGTGTTGGATTCCCCTGGAACTGGAGTTAAAGACGGTTCTTAGCCGCCATGTGGGTGCTGGGGATCAAACCCGGGTCCTCTGCAAGAGCAGTGGACGTTCCCAACCGCTAGGCCATCTCTCCAGCCCGAAAGAGGAAATTTTATTATTGAGCTTTAATTAACAACAATAGTGGACTTGTCCTTTGACCCTACTTTGTTAATCAAGGCCAACATCTAAGGTTTTTATGCCTGTTTAACATTATTTCATATAATTTTATGCCCAATATGTGGAGGCACAATTTTTCAGGCTTTAAAAGAAATATACTATTATCTTTTGGTTATACTTTCTTTTTGGGTGCTTAAGTCCACACAATTAGCCCAGATTAACCAAACTTTGTTTTCTCAGGGTCATTTGAGGTTCTGATCTTCAGGGGCACTCAAGTTTTTTTGGGGAGGAGGGCCTGGCTCCTTCTGGCCATTCTTAACCAGTTCCATATACTCAGGACAAGGTCAGATCTTGCTAGACCAGGCTTCCCTTTGGAGAACAAGGTGACTTTCCTCTATATTGAGCTTCCTCTTTATAGATTGGACACTGGCTAGGATTTTGTTGGTGGATCTCCAAGATCTCCCTGAACAGGAAGCCTGGTAACTCACAAATGCAGAACATTTTAAGAGATGCCCCCATACAAAATCCCCTGGGATCAATTGACCTCAAAGAGCAAGGAACAAAATTGTCCCTTAAATCCCTTGGCTGAATTGGTATGGGCCTTAGGTATGGGCATTAAGCATCCAAAAAAGTAAAGTTACACCAATCTGGTACTTTTAATTGCTATAATCATATGTAGATAAGCCCTGAAGAAAAGCCTAAGAAGCCTTGCATGAACATCGACTGGAAGAAATTTAACACCACAGGATAAGCAGGAAAAACCTATAAGAGTAATTTAAACAATTTTAGGTATATCTTAAATATAAATGATTTACTACAAACATAAGTATTCTCTTTACTTTCCCAAACCCCATATCCTGGTTTGTAGTTTTCCATTAACAGGGAACATACCTGTTGACCAGAATTAAGCTGAAAAAATTTACCAAGTTTGTTCAAACTGTCTCCTTCTGGGGTGCATGCCACTACTTCAGAAAAGTAAACCTAGCTTTTTTTGAATCAAGTTATCTTGAAATGGGCAGAACTTGCATAATAGACAGAGGCCGAAAAATGTCTTTCAGTAGTCAAAGGTAACCCATTACTTGTCTATGCCCCTTTAATCCAAAGCTACAACTGGAAGTCTAGTACAAGCCAGGAATGGACCAAAAACCAACCATGACCCTGAGTGGTTATAATCCTATACTGGCCTTAATGTTTATACCATTCCACTCTAGAAACATTTAACCACTTCAATTCAGTTCAAGTATCTTATTTTCTACTAAACTTTGCAATATTTATGTCCATCCAGCCAAACAGAGCAGTTCCCCTAAACACATCACCACAAAATAAAAACCTTATAGTGACCCTACAAGTTCTGGGGCTGGCTCCAGCCAACCAAATCTTTCCAGATATTGAGAAATGCACCACATAGGCCTGGCAAAAAGCCTGTCTATCTGCCCCAAAGATGTTCCACCTAGTGATCAAATATCCTGCACACAAAACACAAGCAAAGGCCTTGAATTCCATTTTATCTAGTATTAGCATAGCAACTTCTCCTTCTTTCTTAGTGCCATTTACTTGTATTATTTTTTGTCCTCCTTTCACCTTGGGATGATATCTATCTTTAAAGGTGAGGTAAGTTTCTCAGAGACAAGGGAAAAAAAAGATGGGTTTTGTTTCTTAATCCATTCTACTAGTTTCTGTCTCTTAATTGGAGAATTCATTCCATTAATATTTAAAACTGTTGTTGAGAGAATTAAATCGCTTCCAATCATTTTGATTTCTAGTACATTCTTACCCTAGGTTTTTATTTCCATAGTAGTAGTATCATTTGTTTTCTTGGGTTGATTGGTTATAGTCATCCCTGCCCTCCACTCTTTGTATTGTTTGAAGTATTCTCTGCAGGGATGGCTTATTGGAGAGAAATTCTTTCAACTTATTTATATCATGGAACATTTTCCTTTCTCCTTCAATTATAATAGACATTTTTGCTGGATAAAGTACTCTGGGTTGGCATCTATAGTCTTTTAGAACTGGGAATATTTTAGACCAGGCTCCTCTGGCTTTCATTGTCTGCACTGAGAAATCAGTTGCAATTCGGATAGGTTTTTCCTCTGTGGGTAACTTGTTGCTTTTCTTTTGCAGCCTTCAGGATCCTTTCTTTCCTTTGAACATCTTGTGTTTTTACTATGATATAGCATGGAGAATTTCTTTTCTGGTTCTGTCTGCTTGGAGTTCTATATGCTCCTAATACTTGTATAGGTATCTCTTGTAAAAATTTTCCTCTAAAATTTTGTTGAAGACCTGGGCCATATGACCATCCTCTGGGTCTTCTTCTTCTTCTATCCCTGTAATTCATAGGTGTGGTCTCATAGTATCCCACAGTTCCTCATTATTCCATTCTTGTGGGTTTTTTTTAAATTTTTCATTATCTTTACTTGATTTAACTAATTCTTCCATATTGTCTTCCAATCTTGATATTCTATTTTCTTTTTTATTCATTTTTTTGGGTTTTTTTTTGTTTTTGTTTTTGTTTTTTTGAGACAGGGTCTCCCTTTAGTCCCGGCTGGCCTGGAGCTCACTCTGTAGACCAGGCTGGCTTTGAACTCACAAAGATCTGCCTGCCTCTGCCTCCCAAGTGCTAGGATCAAAGGCGTGCACCACCACACCCAGCTTGATACTCTATTTTCTACTTCATCCATTCTATTATTAAGAGTTTCTCCCATCCTTTACAAGTTGTTTGTGGAATGTTACACTTTTTTCTTCATTTCAACTTTAAGTTTCTTCGATGT
Source organism: Rhizomys pruinosus (assembly GCA_009823505.1). NCBI lineage: Eukaryota > Metazoa > Chordata > Mammalia > Rodentia > Spalacidae > Rhizomys > Rhizomys pruinosus. Next base: position 392,089 of record VZQC01014276.1, read on the forward strand.
TTCTATATCTTTTGTAATTTCATCCCACAATTTATCGTTGTCCTCTTCCAATTTTCCCTGTCTTCTTTTAGTTAGATCCAGGACTTCTTTGTTTATAATTCCCTCGATTCCTTAATTTCTCTAATCATATTCATCATTGTTCTTTTGAGATCTGTATCCTGAGTTATATCCACGGGGTCTTCATTAGTGGGTACTTGAATAGGGGTATTGGTGTTTGGTGGAGATCCACCTGAGTCTTTCTGTCTTTGAGCTTTAGGCATTTGGGTAGCCTCTATTGGGAGCAGTTCCAATGTGAAGCTTAGGTGCTCATTGAGCTGACATTGATGCTGGTTACACTCTTCAGGTATTTGTTGATGTCCTAACTGAATCGCAATTGTGGACACTCTAGGCTCCAAAATCTTAACTCGATCTTAACACTGTACAAACCAACACCCCTCACCCAACCAGCAAACAGTTCACCCAGTGGACTAAGCCAAACAACACACAAGCCAGCCGGAACCCCGCCAGGCCTGTAAAACCTGCAACCCAAGGACCCCAGGCACTCCCAGTCCTGTGGGCTGGAAGGTCATAATGCTTCCCCTGCAATGGAGCCAGAGTTCCCTGCATTCAAGTGGGGTAGACCCCAATCATCCACCTGGTGAGATGTGCTCATGGAACCACTGTATACCACCGTTAATCTAACCAACCGATCCTCCAGGGCCAGGCGCCAAGGTCTGTACACCGGGGCTTTCCCTGTTGTCTCTTGATGCCCTCAAGCGATGTCTATAGCACCAAATTGCAGTCCCTAAGGATCCAAATGCCCTTGGACCATCTCCTACGCTTCCCAATGCTCTTTGGGACCTCTATGTCCCCCTCCCTGACTTTGCCCTTAGCTGCTCAGAATGCACCTGCTGCCTTGGGAGCCGCCATCTTGGAAAAGCCTTGGATTTTTTTTTTTAATCAAATTTTGGGGCTATAGAGATGGTTGAGTTGGTAAAGTGCCAGCCAGGCAAGCATGAGGACCTGAGTTTAGAATCTCACACAGAAGCAGCATGTCAGGAACCCTAGCACCAGGGACAAGGGATGGACACTAGCAGATCCTTGGAGCTCATTGGCAACCAGTCTAGCCAAGATGGTCACCTTCAAGTTCGGTGAGAGACGCTGACTCAAAAATTAACATGGAGAGTAACTGGAATGAGGTAGACATTAATGCAGACTCTGGCTTCCATGTGCACGCCTACCCCCCCCCCCAATATATGCATGCCTACCCCTGCAACATGTGCACATACCCACATAAGCTCTACACATATTAAAAAATTGAAGATATTTGACCAAATGTTCAAGCATGTGTTCCCGACGCATTCTCTTGCTCCTCTGTTCAGGGACTCCAATGCTCCTGAGATGCTATCTCACAGATCACTCAGCTCCAAGCTCCTCTGGCCCTTCCCTCTGTGCTCCATCTGGAGGATTTCCACTGATCTGTCTTCCAGGTCACTCATCTTGTCTTCTTCCTTCTTCACCCTACCATGATACTTTCTGAAGACATTTTTTTCCACATTTCAGATATTTATTTCTATTCTATCATTTCTGTTGGTTCTCTGTTCTTTTTTTTTACAGTATTATTAATAATTTTCTTCTCAAATTCTCCATCTCTTCACACATTAAATTTTCCCATGGATTCATCATATTAAATACAGCTTTTTTCAAAGTTCATTGTCTTGGTCCATCCAGGCTATTATTTAAAAATATCTTAAACTGGGGAGTTCATAGGAACTTGAAATGCATTTCCTGTAGTTAAGGAGTCTAAAATCAAGGAAGAGCTGCTTCTTTCTTCGGAGATGCCTCTTTGCTGTGTTCTCACATGGTGGAAGAGGCTACCCACTTCTCTAGGCCTCTTTTTTAAATTTTTTTCTATTATTTTTTATGTGTATGAGTGTACTGTCTGCATGTAAGTTGGTTCACCTGTGTCGTGCAATGCTGCGGACGTTAGAAGAGGCCCCTGGAACTGGAGTTAAAGACAGTTCTTAGCCGCCATGTGGGTGTTGGGAATTGAACCAGGATCCTCTGCAAGAGGAGTCAGCACTCTTAACTGCTGAGCCATCTCTCCAACCCCTGGGCCTCTTTTTTTTTTAATTTACTTATGTGTATGAATGTACTGTCTGCATGTAGGTTTGTGCACCTGTGTCATGCAATGTCGCAGAGGTCAGAAGAGGGTGTCGGAATCCCATGGAACTGGAGTTAAAGACGGTTCTCAGCCACCATGTGGGTGCTGGGGATCGAACCCAGGTCCTCTGCAAGAGCAGTCGGTGCTCTTAACGGCGAGGCCATCTCTCCAGCCCACCCCCCGGGCCTCTTTTATAATTACACTATACCATATGTCTGTGTCTTCAAGACCCAATCACCTCCCAATGCCCCAACTTGTCAGTTACATTTCAACACCTGAAATTTGAGATGATACAAACATTTGGATCAAAGATGTACCTTTTGGGGGCTGGAAAGATAGCCTAGTGGTTAAGAGCACCGCACCAACTGCTCTTGCAGAGGACCCGGGTTAGATCCCCAGCACCCATACGGAGGCTAAGAACCATCTGTAACTCCAATTCCAGGAGAACTCCAGTTCCAGGGGAATCTGAGACCCTCTTCTGACCTCTGCCGCATTGCACGACACGGGTGCACAAACCTACATGCAGACAGTACATTCATACACATACAAAAATAAAAATAAAAAATAAATAAAAAATAAAAATAAAAAAACAAAGATGTACCCTTCTGATAACTTCAACATCTAGAGCATTTGTCTTTTTAATTTTTACTTTGTTGTTATTATTATTATTATTATTATTATTCTGTGTGTGCACATATATTATGCAGGTGTGTGCATGCATCTGTAGAAGTCAGAGGACAACTTTTTGGAGTCTGTTTTCTCCTTCCACCTTGTTTTTGAGGTAGAGTCTCTCCTATTGTTTCTGCTGCCTGGAGTGCTCCAGGCTACTGGGTCCTCAGGCTTCTGGCAGAGTCTCTTATCTCTGCTTCTCATCTCATGATGGCAGTGCTGGGGTTACAGATGCATGCTACTGCATCTGATGCTTTTTTATTGAACACTGATTCCAGGCATCGAACCCAGGTTATCAGGCTGACATGGCAAAAATACTTTTGCTCACCAAGCCATAGCAACAGCCTGTCAATTTATTGCTATCGATTGACTTTTCCTTTTACTTGGTTACACTATTCTATCTCTTCAGATGTTTAGTCATTTAAAAATTTGTATCATGCATAAAGAACTCTGAAATTCTGCTGTCTTTGACTGAAGAGTATTGAGTTTTATTCCAGAAACCACTCTTGGCCTTTCAGGAGCTTGACATTGGACATTGTGAGAGCAAGACTATTTTAATTTTTCCTTTTATTCTTAGGTAAATCCTCTAATATTGGACTGTGTTGTTTAAGACTAGAGTTTTAGCATGATATGGGTGCACAAACCTACATGCAGAGAGTACATTCATATACATACAAGAATAAAAAAAAAAAAGACTAGAGTTTCAGTGCAAGCTTGTGCCCCTTCCTAAGGTCCCCTTATTTGACAGAATTCAGACTGAGTTCTGCATCTGTTACGTCTCAATGGTTTGTTCCTCTTCAAATTTTTAGCTATTATTTTTCCAGAAGCTCTGTTGGAACCTTACCCCATACGATCAGAGCTTAGATCTCTCCCAATGATTTTAGTGGACTCAGTGCACAGGTGTGGGAACTCCTTCATTTCTAGGACTTTGCCCTTTAGTTTTTAACCATTCTGGGAAGTCCAGCACTGCCATCTGAGTCACAAACACACTTGACATCTGCTTCAGCTCCATTACACACCCATCAACACAGAGGCTGGGCAGTGCCCAGGTGAAAAGCTGGGGAAGGTGGTTCTCAACCATGGTGATATCTTTTTGTCAAGGTCAAATCTCTACCTTATACCTGATTCTGAGAAATTTTAGATACCTTCAAGCCATTGTTTTTTTCTACTTTGTCAGAATTTATGAGTAGAATCAGTAGAAGTGTCAGTAGAATACAAGCTGTCTATCTTTACCCTAAGTTGGAAATCTTCTATAATGAAAGTGATATCTGGGGCTGGAGAGATAGCCTAGTGGTTAAGAGCACCAACTGCTCTTGCAGAGAACCCGGGTTCGATCCCCAGCAGCCACATGGTGGCTAAGAACCGTCTGTAACTCCAATTCCAGGAGAACTCCAGTTCCAGGGGAATCCGAGACCCTCTTCTGACCTCTGCGACATTGCACAACACGGTGCACAGACCTACATGCAGACAGTACATTCATTCACATACAAAAATAAATAAATTAAAAAAAAAAAGAAAGCTACTTCATGAAGCTTTTCTCCACTATATAAGAACTAAGTAGAAGCTGGGTGTCGTGGCACATGCCTTTAATCCCGGCACTCCGGAGGCAGAAGTAGGCAGATCTCTGTTGAGTTCCAGTCCAGCCTAGCTTACATAGAGAGTTCTAGAACAGCTGGGGCTGCAGGGAGACCCTGTCTCAAAAAGACCAAAAGAAAAAAAAAAACTAAGTAAAAGATGTATCAGCCCATTTTGTGCTGCTATAACAAAATCCCCAAGACTGAGAACTTATAAAATAGCTTTTTTTGCTAGATCCAAATAGCATAGTGACAATACCCTGACAAGTTTCCCTTATAAAAACCTGCTTTTGAGATACCAATATGGTCCCATGAGATCTAGAATGTTCACAGAACAGCAGTAATTCATGCATAAGCCTAGGCCTCCTGGCCCAGTTACCTCCATGAAGTCTCAGGAAGGCTCGCATCACACAGGATCCACCAACTCCCAGGGTCACCACGAAGGCACAAAGGCTTTGGGAGGACACATTCAAGTCAGGGGCTTAAGACACATGCTTGGTCTACAGCTGGATATCGGTCTCAATGGCAGATAAAGAAGAATTACCAGGAGGACAAAAGGAATCTTTTTCTACCTAGCCAAGTCCTTTCCATGTTCCTATGAACACGTGAGAAGATTGCTCTTGGTATTAAGCTGACCTTGAATACACATGCAATGTGCTGAGCAGAGGTAGATAGGGAGTTTGTTAGTTCACCTTTTGGTTGCTGTGATCAAACACACTGCCAGAAAGCCACTCAGGGAAGAAAGAGTTTATTTAGGCTTACAGGTCCAGAGGGATGGAGTCCATTATGGCAGGAAGGCATGGAAGTCGGGAAACAAATCACATCTCATCTGCCCAAAGGAAGCAGGAAGTGGGGCAAGGCCATCGAATCTTAAGGCCCGCCCATGGTGAAGTACTTCCTCCACTCCTAAAGGTTCACAGCTACCCAAGCCAGGTGTTCAAACACATGGATCTACAGGTGACACTTCTCATTTCCTTTCCTTCCTGTTGAATCTGCCTCGTTTCATTTCTTCATTGGACCTTGCTTTGCCGTCTGGATGTATCTTTTCTCCCATGGAACAGCCCATCAGGGACTTAATGAAAGCATCTTCTCCCATGTTTCTAAATTTCCTTCACCTTCACGTGAAAAGACCCCACGTTCTTCCTGCTTTTTCCTGTGTTTCTTGGCCCTGGGGTTTTCTTTAGGAAACGTGGAGACCCTCTGACTATCTGATTTCTTCACTAAAGAGTGTCCTAAATTCAAGCTCCATTTCTGCCATTTATAAACTCTATAACTTATGAGTTTCAATATCCACAAATAAATAATAGTGCTATAATTCTTGTCCAGTCCATTCTGAAAATTCAAATACATTAAACTTTAGCCCTTGTTGGTAGGAAGGATAAGAAGTGTCCTGGGTTCACACTGGCTCTGATGGAGCAGCCAATCCTCTTGGCGATGGAGAAGAAGTTTAGTGACAGGGAAAGGCTGTTATACCTATAATTCAGTCTCTCTCACCCGTGAGTTGATGGCTACTTTTCACTTGACCCACAAAGGAAAAAAATCACATCTTCTTGTCGCAAATTTCTCTTCCCTTCCCAAGATCACGAAACCTGAGAAATTTACATTCTTGTCATTACAATCTTGACCTTTTTCCTTGGCAAATAACACTAGACTTACACAATGGGTTCACCCCCCCCCCATCAGAAACACTAAGTTCAGCTAATAGAATACCCCAAGTTTTCTCCTTGGTCCCTAAGTTTCTTTGGTGGGAAGAGGAATAATAGTGATGTGTTTACTCTCTGAGTGAAAGAGAGTTCTAGCAAAAGCTCAATAAGTTCTTTATAAAGTCTTTTCTCCGAGAGAGTCACATGATGATAAAGTTTGTGAGCCAAAGCAGTGTACTGTGTAGAGTGGAAGAAGGCACTGTCTATAATTATGTAGTGCGAATTGTGCCACTGGGATCAGAGAATCTGACTTTTTACAAATCTACCTGATGTTTAAGGAGAAAAACAATGTTGGGAAACAAAGTGACCAGATATAATATACACCCCCTCCCTGTGTCTCTATAGAAATTTCCTTTCTGGGGAATATTATTGTTTGGAAACTTGTTTAGGGACACACCCTAGTGGTTCTGGGAGCTTAAACAAGACTGCCTGCATGAGGGACAGGGACCAAGCTGGTCACTTTGTCTGAAACACAAGCTCTGCTATGGAGCTCAAGTCACCTTCTCACAAGTCAAGGGCTCGCTGCTCTTCATTGCTCTGCATTCTGCCTGACTAATGTCTATTTACTGGCACAGGCCCTGCCGAAGGTCACTGCCTTCCCCCCAGAGGTGCTGGTTTGAATGTAACGAAGCTTCACAGTGACCCTCTTCTCCTCTACTTCAACTTAGCCCCAGCAACCCTAAGTCCCAAACAGAATATTCAAGCAATACACTTGTTACACTTGCTTTGTCGTTTTTCTGAACACGCGCTTTTCCTGTCTTACAACCTTTCCCCTCAGCTCTTTCTAGGTCTCGAATGTCTTCCTTCTTCCTACCGAGGTCTCGACCCTTTCTTCGAATCCCAGCCTAAACGTCATGTGCTCTGTGGAGACTTCCTGACACTCCTGACCCCAACTAATCAGCTTCAGGTGTCAGAATCAATTAGGATTTCGTTCTGCTAATTTCATTTTTCAAAAGCATGACAGTGGTTTGTACAAGATACTATTTGTCTTTCGCACAGAAGCCAGCAAGTCAGAACTCCGAGGCTGGTTTGGGGGCTCCTTCGTGCCCTTGGGAATTTAGTTTCTTACCTTTCTGCTTCACAGTTCTCAGATCATGCCTTCTTTTTCAAGGTCATCTCGTGGTTCACCATAGATGCTAGGTTTACAGCTGTCCACCCACACGAGAAACAAACTCAAAAAAGAGTTTGTCTGGCTAATTAGGTCCTTTCCATGTTAATGTGAGTAGGAATATGTAAGAAGAATGATCCTTATGTTAATTAAGCCAACCTTGAATTACTGATGATCCAACCAGATGTGGTTTATCATTTATACAAATTGCTCGATGACACTAGTTAATATTTTTCTGTGTATGTGTGTGTGTCTATGTGTCTGTGTATATCTGTGTGTGTCTATGTGTGTCTGCTTCTGTGGACATGGATATGTGCATGTTAGGGCAGATGTATGGAGGTCAGAGGACAGCTTGTGTGAGTCGGTTCTCTCCTTCCCCCATGTCGCTCTCAGAGATCAAACTCAGGTGGTTAAGCTTGGCAGCAAGTACCTTTACCTGCTGAGCCATCTTGCTAGCCCTTGTCAATATTTTTGTACCTGTGATTGATGAGTGAGTTCTCACAATGTTTCCATAGGTTTTAGTGCTATGATTATACAACTTCATAAAGCAGAAACTTCTCTGTTTTTAACCTTTTTGAATTATTTATTTAAGACTAGAATTATTTGTCCTCTTGAATGTTTGGTAGACATCATTGATAAAACCATTTATACCCAGAGGGTTTTTTTTTAATAAGAAAACAACTATTGATTCAAGTTTCCTTAATGATTACAGGATTATTTGGGTTTTCTATTTCTTTGTAATAACTTATGTTTTATTTTTTTTAAACATAGGAGATAGCTTTTTTAAAGCTTTTTTCTTTAATTTTATTTATTTATTATGTGTATGAATGTACTGTCTGTCTGTAAGTTTGTGCACCCATGTCATGCAATGCTACAGAGGTCAGAAGAGAGCGTCAGATTCCCCTGGGACTGGAATCAAAGACAGTTCTCAGCTGCCATGTGGGTGCTGGGGATCAAACCTGGGTCCTCTGCTAGAGCAGTTGGCGCTCTTAACCACTAGGCCATCTCTCCAGCCCAATAACTTATGTTTTCTAAAAATACGTTCATGTCTCCTGTGCAAGAGCAGAGAGAACGGCTGTCTCCACTGCTGCCATCAGAGCCGGGCCGTGTCCTTTTCCTGGATGGTAGGCCATCCTTCCATGCAGTGAAGACTTCGGGTTTTCCATCCTAGGCTCATTCTTCCCCTCAGGGTTTTACACAGTGTGACAATGCGATGCGCCACATCCAAGACTACATCTTCTGCCGCCTTTACAGGTTTGTTTGGGTCCTAGCTAAAAAGAAATGAGTAGAAGTTTTGGGGTAGAACTTTCTGGAAGGTTCTAAAAAATGTATAGCTGGAAGCTAGCTGGTAGCCAGAATGAGCTTGTTGGCCCACTCTCCTCCTATTACTCACAGAGTTAGGGCTAATGATCCAGTTTAAAGAAGGACTCGGCTTTGAGGAATGATCCCTCCATTCCAATTCCCTCTAGGACTTTAAACATGAAGGATGCTGGATTTTGTCAAAGGCTTTCTCCACGTCAATTGAGATGATGGTGTGGTTTGTTGTCCTTCAGTCCATTTATATGTTTGATGATATTTATTGATTTTCATGTGTTGAACCATCCCTGCATCTCTGGTATGAATCCAACTTGGTCATGAATGATGATCTTCTTGATGTGGGTCTGTATGCGATTTGCCAGTATCCTGTTTAGAATTTTGGTGTCTGTGTTCATTAGGGAGATGGGTCTATAGTTCTCCTTTAGGGTTGTATCTTTACCTGGTTTTGGTAATAGCATGATGCTGGCTTCATAGAAGAAATCTGGGGGAACTCCCTCCATTTGTATCCTTCTAAACAACTTGAGTAGTAATGGTTGTAAGTCTTTTTGAAATATTTTATAGAATTCTGCCATGAAACCATCTGGGCCTGGGCATTTTTTGGTTGGGAGGCTACTTATTACATCTTCAATTTCTTCCTGTATTATTGGTCTATTTAGGCTGTCGGTCTCTTCTTGGTTGAGTTTTGGTGTGTCCCATGCTTTCAGATATTGAATCCATATTCTTCTAGGTTTTCAAATTAGTACGAGTATAGGTTTTTGAAGTATTCCTTTATGCTTGTCTGGATCTTTTCATTGTTGTTGTGATATTTCTCCTTTAATCACAGATTCTATTTGATTTTGGAGTTGTCCTTCTTTCTTTTGGCTAACTGGGCTAGAGGTCTGTCTATCTTGTTTATTCTCTCAAAGAAACAAATCTTTTGGATTCATTGAATTTTTTGTTATGGTTTCTTTGTTTCTATTCATTGATCTTTGCTCTGAATTTTTGTTATTTCTTCTTGACTTCTGCATTTATGGGTTCATTTGTTGTTGTTCTTTTTTTTTTTTTTTTTTTTTTGTTTTGTTTTTTATTTGTGCTCTTCTGTTTTTTTAATGTAGGCACTTAGAGCTATAAACTTCCCTTCAGGACTTCTTTTTAAAGTGTCCCATAGGTTTGCTGTGTGTTTTATCATTGTCATTCAGGTCCATGACTGTTTTTTATTTCTTTCTTTATTTCTTCCTTGACCCATTCATTATTCAGAGAGTGTTGGTTTAGTCTCCATGTGTTCTTGTAGGTTGTGTTTTGTCCTGTGTGATATTGGTTTTATTTGTGTTGTGGTCTGATAGAGTACATGCATGAGATTATTTCAAATCTTTTTGTATTTGTTGAGTTTTTTCCTGCCTGTCCCAGCATATGGTCTATTTTGGCGAAGTTCTGTGCGGTGCTGAGTTAGAAAGTGTATTCTCTGGTTGTTTGTGTGGAATATTTGGAACTATTCGCTAGCTGTCTGTGAGGTCCATTTGGGTATTGTATCCTTAGTTTAGATGTCTCTCTGTTTATCTCTGTTCGTTAAATATGTATATATTAAAAACCATGGTTTAAAGGCTTGATTAAAAACAGTACGCATCTGCGGTAAATGGAGCTATACATTTGCTGTGTCCACTTTGTTTTACTAAGATCTGTATAACAATCACTTTGGGATTGGCACTACAAACTTTTCTCTATACTTTTTTTCATTTTACTAGTATCACCTTGTCTAGCATTATCTTTCACCTTCAGATGATCTAACTTAAATTATTTTGTCTTTTTAATTTTTTTTGTTATAATATTGTGTGGTTTGAATACCTTACGTCCAATACGAGGATAAAGTGTACTACATCACCATGACCCAATTAGCAACGGCTAACCATGTTCGCGCGCGCGACGTTCAGAGTGAAGACACGCTAAAAGTGTAGTTAGCCGAGTCCCGGATCCGATGGGCGAAGTGGTTGCCATGAAAACGCCCTACGGAAGCGCTCGCGTGATGCCCTTTCTGCCTCCAATCCGCCAAGGGTTCAATGCCGTACCGGTCAGAGCACTCTGGCTGCGTTCTTAGGTATGCTATTTGAATAACCATTACTCGTTGCTCTGCCTTCTGGCAGAAACACCTATTATTTTGCGGCATCAAAAAAAACAAAAAACCTAAATAAATAGATAGATAAAATTAAAAATAAAAACCTAAAGGAAAAAGGGGGGATAATGTTATATATGAAACCTTTTTGTCCAAAACCTTGCAATCCAAATCATAAAAAACCCTTACCATACGGGATTAAGAACGCCGAAACGAAATTCATTGGCGAATTGAGTTCACGACATACAACTAAGAGTACTCAAAATGTCACCACCTTACCGGCTTGAGAAAGGAAAAAGATACAAACTTTGCATTGAGTAGTTTGAGTGGATTGTACCAGAAGATAAGTGCCAACCACAGGTTGGCCCGACTTGGAACATTGAAAGGTAGAAAAGCCTCATATTGCTACAGATATCAAACCCCTCGGTGGATCTACTTGTAACAACTATTTAGAATGAGTCCTAACGAAACTTAACCTTCTAGGTGCCACACAGGGTTTTGGTTTTGATATGAGAGACTTCTTACCTCCCCCCCATAGACCAAGGAGAAATATGATGATGATGAGTTCGTTCTCCAACTGTAAATTCGAGGCCAACTGTTATAGAGGTAAACCTCTTATAAAACCGGTTAAAACTCGCCTTATTTTCTTTAATTGACAATCGACATAGGAAACTGTGATGAAAAAGGATATTATCTCTTATTCAGAACCAAAATATAACACTAAAGTCTCCTCAAGCTATTGCACTTAAGCAAAATATAACAATACAGGAGCTCTGACATCAGCCAAGGATTTATTCTACAGTACGAGTTGCATGGGATCCAAGTCCCCCACAAAAAAGGTTTAAAGGTCCTTGCTCTAAACGGGATACCTGCAAAGAAGAGAGGTGATAAGGCCATTGACTGCTGAAGACCTGACGTTCGTTTAACATGGGAAAGATGTATTGAGACCACACACTCAAGTGTACAGATTGTCTTGGAATACCAGAGAGTGTTACCAAGGCCAACAACCCAAATCAAGCACATACGGCGTCACCTTGAGTCAAGCAAGTCTCTTCCACTTCAGCACCAGATACACCCTCACCTGCCTGGAAATACTGTGCAGCAGACGCAGCCATATGCCCATAGCCTCTTTGTATATCCAAATTCTAATTGGCTCTTAGCCCTCAGCAGGTCTGAGGTTCCTCATTCCTTAATGTTCCGATGGGCCAACCTCTCTGATGGCATTCCCCAGTTCATCCACAGCCATAAGTTGTATGTATTTTCAAGCAGTTACGATTGGTGATGTTTTGACTTGTGGTAACATACAAATCTCCTTCCATGGTTAGTTTCAAGATCAGAAAAATTGAAAATTTATCAATGGATTGGGACCCAGTTTCCCTTGTATTCCAGAAAGGATAGTACCCCACCCCCCACCTCCCACCTCCTCTTTTTTTTTTTTTTTTTTTTTTTTTTTTAGGAATTAAACCCACGGCGAGCCTCAGCGGACAGCCTCTAATGGTTAGGAGATGTTATAAGCTACATATATAAATATATATATTTATATAAATAAGACCCTGTCATATTTAACAGAAAAAAATGAAATTCATGGATTAACATACCATCCAACCACCTGTGTCTATACCAAAGTAACCTACCATAACAATTAGTACTGTTTAAATACCTATATATCTAATTGCTTGTGCTTCATTAGTAGGATCAAAAGGTTATTCCTGGACAAACTGTCAGCCTATGAAAGGAAACAGCCAGAATTGACCAGAGTCCAAGACAACAGCTCCAGAGAAAGTAGACCTTTTTGCTTCTCATCCACCTGTGCCCCTTTTCTAAGCCTAGGGAACAATCTGCAGAAGAGGGGTCATGGTAGAATGTAAGGGCTTCGATTGGGGTGAATGGTGAAACTACAGCAATATAGTCTGGACACTCATTTGATCAACTTGATTGAAATACAAGACCCCCCTGCTGGATGGTGGGACCCCTGGGCTGTGTGGGTTTGGGCACAACTGCTTGCAAATTGGTTTTACATGAAGGATGCTTGTACTCATAAATTATCATTTATTGTTAAAAAATAAAAAAACTGAAAGAAAGATGCAGAACAGTTATGGCAGAATGCATGATCTGGGATGGGGTGGGGTGGGATGGGGTGAAGGGAAAGGGAAATATGCCTGAACTGAATTGGAAAATGATGTATGAAATACACAAAGCATCAATTAAAAAAATGAAAATAAAAAAAAGATGGACTCGGCTGTAGTTAAGGATGACAGAGAAGAAAAATGGAACGAATTTGAGTCCCATTGACTGGCTAGACTTCTTTTTTTTTTCAATCGTTAAAAATAATCGAAATATACTGTATGACATTTGGAAAAATTCAATAGGAATATGAATAAAAATAAAATCACTTAATTGTAATGATCATGGTTAGATTAAGGCAGCCACTCAAACATACACTTGCCCAGCCCCACACTTTACGTGTCTCAACGAGCTTCTATACAGTGAGAGTAGCATTGTGAATCTATGGAGCCTTGCTTAAAGCTTTACACTCTCAACTGTCAACTACATTATTAAGCAATTATCAGCCACAAAAAAAAACCAAAAAACACTATGACAAAATTGAAACCAGAATAACCATTAGCTTGGTATCCTCTTTCACAGCCTACATGCCCTTTCACCTACATTCCATCCTTCCTCATCACCTCGTATCGCCCTTTCTTGTCTCCTTTCTCAGTGTTATACTTCACCCATACTTACAGCTATTTACATATGTACATGTATGCATTATGGGCTAGGATCCCCATATGAGGATGAGGATGAACATGCCAGGTTTTTTTTTTCTTTTTGAATTTGGGTGATCTTGCTTAATATTTGTTATACATTCTAAGTCCATCCATTTTTCTTGAAAATTTCATGATTTTATTTTTATTTACAGGTTAATAATAGTCTGTTCTCCATTCATCTATAGATGGACATCTAGATTGGTTGCATTTCCCTGCTATCATAACAAGCGCAGTAATAAACACAGATGTGCAGATATCTCTGTAGTAGGATACAGAGTTCTCTGGGTATGTGCCCAGGACTGGAATAGCTGAACTTCCAAACTGGCTTCCATGGTGGCTGGATTAATTTGCACTCCCACCAGCAGTAAATAAGGGTTCCTTTTCCCCCACATCCTTACCAACATTTGTTGTCGGATTTCTTGATAAGAGCCATTCTGAAGGGATAAGGAGGTATTTCAAAGTAGTTTTAAAATAGATCATTAGTTATTTTTATTTTTTCCTTTTAGTTTGACTTACTTTATTAAACATTATATTTGTGAGGTTAATCCATACTGTCCACTTGTTTTCATTACAATGTGGTATTCAATTACATGAATATATCAAAATGTGTTCATTCTATTATATTAAGTATGTGAAGCCCAGGCTGACCTGGAATTCGAGATCTTTCAGCTCAGTCTCCTGAGTGCTGGGGTCACAGGCATGTGCCACCTTGTTCACATGGATGATCATACATGGTTCTGTGAACATTCACACAGAGTCTTGTGATCACATACATGGACACAGCTATGGGTACAACTGTAGTCAATACTGCCAACATGTTTTCCTAGTGGCTGCATTACCAGAAACGGCGCTCCAGTTCCTTCTCAGGGCTTGGCATGGTCAGCATTCTCCATCGCAGCTCTCCTAATTGCTCTCTGTGGCAGTGTCTGCTCCAGATATTCCACTCCACCCAGAAGAGGGAGGCAGCACTGGCTTAACAAGTCTATATTACCTGTAATTCATTGCTCTTACATACTGTTCCATAATACTAGTCAATCAGTTTCCCTAATGAAAGACTCTTCTGAATTATTTATTTATTTTTAGTTTCTTTAATATAATACTTTCATGGATGTTTGTGCATTTCAGACATCATTTTTCAGTTCAGTTTAGACATATTCCCCTTTCCCTTTTTCCCTCCCCACCCCAGTTCATGCATTCTGCCATACATGTTCTGCATCTTTCTCTCATTCCTTTCAAAGTTTTACTCTGCAAAGGTTTATTGTTTTAGGCAGAATTTAACTATATCAGTCTGTTCTTTGATCCAGTCCTTATGTTGTTGTGGTTCCCTCCCAATTGTACTGCTCCAAAGTATGCCTATATACATGTCATATATGTACCAGAATTATGTCCTCTGGGAATAAACTGTATGTTAACTTCAATATATGTTTAGGCGTTCACATTTTTTCCTTTTAATTTTATATTACTCTAAAATATGAATATATACCTTCTGCTCAAGTAAGTGGTAAGTTAATTCTAGGGCTCATTAAGAGAGTCACATAACATTACAGTTGCTTTCAGATGGAAAGAAATATAATAATAATATTGCTCAGCTTGCCTTTTAATTGGGGGATTTGGTACTAGCATCCACAAATGAGAGAAACCATTTCCTGTTTGTTTTGGGGGGACTGTGTTACTTCACTTAGCATAATGGCTTCGGGTTCCATCCGTTTACTTGCAAAGTTCATGATGTCATCTTTCTTTACAGCCGCATAGAACTCCATTGTGTAGATGTACCACATTTTTTTTAAATTTTTTTTTTATTTATTTCTGTATGTGTATCAATGTACTGTCTACATGCAGGTCTGTGCACCCGTGTCGTGCAATGCCGCGGAGGTCAGAAGAGGGTCTCGGATTCCCCTGGAGCTGGAGTTCTCCTGGAATTGGAGTTTCAGACGGCTCTCGGCCACCATGTGGGTGCTGGGGATCAAACCCGGGTCCTCTGTAAGAGCGGTTGGCGCTCTTAACCACTAGGCCATCTCTCCAGCCCGATGTACCACATTTTTGTTATCCACATCAGTTGAGAGGGATTTGGGTTGGTTCCAACTCTTCGCTATTGTGAAAAGAGCTGCAATAAACATAGATGTACATGTATCTTTGCAGTAGGATGAGTCTTATGGGTATATACCCATGAGTGGTATGGCTGGGTTAGTTATTTTTATTTTATGTGCATGGGTGTATTGTCTGCAAGTATGTGAGTGCACCCCTGTCATGCAATGCCTGCAGAGGCCAGGAGAGGGTATCAGATTTCCTGGAACTGGAATTATGGATGTTGTGTGTCACCATATGGGTGCTGGGAACCAAACCTAGGTCCTCTGCAAGAACAGCCAGTGCTCTTAACCATTGAGCCATCTCTCCAGCCCTCAAAGTAGTTTTAATTTGTATTTCCCTGATAACTAGGGATGTTGAACACTTTAAAAAATAGCTACAGGGTGAGTTCCAGGACAGCTGGGCTACAGGGAGACCCTGTCTCGAAAAGGCCCCCCCCCCAAAAAAAAGTTATTGGCCATTTGTGTTTCTTCTTTTGCTTGGCAACCTGTTGCATTCATTTCATTACCGACCGCAGCTCTTTGTAAATCCTGGGTATCAGCCTCCAGTCTGAAATATAGCTGGGAAAGTTTCTTCTCCCATTCTGTGGCCTGTCTGCTCTGCTGATAGTTTTCCTTTGTTGTGCAGAAACTTATAAATTTCATGAAGTCCCATCCCTGGATACTGTGCTATTGATGTGTTGTGTTCAGAAAGTTCTTACCTACCCCAGTGTCTTGAAGAGCATTCTCTATGTTTTCCGCCAGCAGTTCAGCCATTTCAGGCTTTAAAGTCTTTGATTCATTTCAAATTGATTTTGTACAAGCTATGGATCGAATTTCATTCTTCTGAAAGTGGCCATCCAGTTTTGCCGGCACCATTTATTGAATGGACTGTCTTTTTTCCACTGTATGTTTTTGCCACCTTTGTCAAAAATTAGGTGACCATCGCTTCATTGATTTATCTTCAGGTCCTCAATTCTAGAGTTCCATTGGTCTACTTGCCTGTTTTTATGGCAGTATCAAGCTGTCTTTGTCACTATCACTCTGTAGTATAATTTGAGGTCAGGTATTGTGATCCCTCCAGCTGTCTTCTTTTTATTAAACTTCTTTCAACAGGAGAAAAACAAAATCTTCATTCCAATATTGTCTCCTTTAGAGGCAGCTGCAGAAGACAGTACAAGGACCATACAGAGCCAGACTTATCCAGACATGTCCCATGCTAAGAATATACCACAGCAACCTTGGCTAAGATTAGAGCCCTCTCTCAGGAGATACTTACAAAGGCCCCATGATTATCAAAAAGCTAGAAGAACAGCTGCTGACCACTGGGATGAGGAACAGACCACTATGCAAAGTAGCTGCCCAGTAGCAGTAAGGGAGCTGCTGTATGAATGCATGCACACACGTGCAAAACCTGAATATACAATGTCCATGAAATATCATACAGTGATCCAGCACCCTCCCCAGGCTAGGATTCTTGTACCCATACTTTGGCACACATCTGCATGTTTTTTTCTCAAGCAAGAATTTTACTAAATCTGGCTTCCCACTTAAATTTGCAAATGAATTTTATTGGAATATAGTCGTTCCCATTTGTTTACTTATTGTGTGTGGCTGTTTTTGCACAGTCCAAGCAGCGCTGAGGAGCTGTTACAGACACCAACTGAAGCCGGTGTTGTCAGTGTTCTGTCCCCTTCCATAAGACCCCTGAAAAGGGCATTGTGAGGTCTAGTAGGGTTTGTACATTTTCTTTTTTTAAATATATATTTTGTATAAGATTATCAAATCTAGGCCTGTGTCCCCTGGGTTTGTACATTTTCAACACTGCTGATAGCTGATTTTTTTTCCTATAAATGTCTTCTGATGATTTTTTTTTTTTTTTGTCTTTTTGAGACAGGGTCTCCCTGTAGCTCTGGCTGTCCTGGAACTCACTCTGTAGACCAGGCTGGCCTTGAACTCACAGAGATCTAACTACCTCTGACTCCCAAGTGCTGGGATTAAAGGCGTGCGCCACCACGCCTGGCCCGATGATTTTTACCATTTTATTACAAAAAGTTTGTCTCAAAGTTTAGCATTGCAATTTTTTTTGGTCTTTTTGAGACCAAAGTTCAGTATTGCATTTTTGTTGTTGTTGTTGTTGTTCTTTTTGAGACAGGGTCTCCCTGTAGCCCCAGCTGTCCTGGAACTCACTCTGTAGACCAGGCTGGCCTTGAACTCACAAAGATCCTCCTGCGTCTGCCTACCGAGTGCTAGGATTAAAGGTATGTGCCCAGTATTGCATATTTAAAACATGGTATTACTTCATAACTTTAGGGCTTTCATAAGGATAAGAACTACTAAGTATTCTAATTACCCTTCATGCTAAGTCTCAGGCTATAGCTGAACATATAATGGAAAGACAGTCAATCAGGCTTTCGAGACCTCAGTAGACGATTCTCATCGTCTGATCTGTGTATATACATGCATGCAGAGATCAGAGAACAAACAAACTCTCCTTCAGGTACCACCTACCTTCTTTTGAGACAAGGTCTCTCATTGGCTTAGATCTCACAACTAGGCTGGGCTGTCCCAGCCATTAAGCCCCAAGGATCTGCCTGTCTCTGCCTCCCCAGTGCTGGGATTCCAAGAATTAACTACTATGCCTAACTTATTTTTACACGGGTTCTGGGGGTCAAACCCAGGTCCCTGATGCTTTGCAAAGCAAGCACCTTACTGAAAGGCCATCTCCTCAAGCCCTGATTTACTTTTGTGCATGTGTGTAAAGTTCACAAGAAAAATGTGCTTGTTTTTCCAATACGTACCATCTATAAAGTACCACACATGGCAGACACTAGTGATGTGCTGTCTGGGTCTCTCTGAATAAGAGGTACCACTCTCGAGTTTCCTTCACCATGTAGAAGCAGGTGCGTGTCTCCCACTGTGTTCTGGGAGCTGGTGTTAGCCAGCAATAGGAACACACCAGAAGCAGCTTTGTATCCGGGCTTTGTGTCTGTGGACATTCACGGCCACCTAAGCTAATTTCTTAGAGGTCCATACACTTTTTATTTTGTAATCTATAAAGCACTAATATGCACACCCTTGAGAAAAACCACCATTGTTCCCATAAGTGAAATCAGACTTCGATTACATGATATTCTAGACTAGTTGGGGTCTGCATCTGTCTTCCCTCTTTTACTCTGAAAAATATTATGAAATTGAGAAGTGCTATCTTTGATAGTGTCTCCTGGGAGTAGGACACGTGATGAACAGACTTCCACTGTGGAAGAGATGGGTGAGGAGGTTAAGTAAATTTTCTTTGTGTAGTTCCCATTAAACTTCAATCAGAGTTACAGAAAGAAATTTCCTCCAGGCGGCTGCGAATACAGGTATTGGTTTGACTTTAATAAAAGTCATAACTGATCTCTCTGAGGTCTCTCGTGGAATGAGCTCAGCAGAATTCAGGCAGGTCCTTGAGAGGAAAAGCATCCACTTAAACATTGCATTATCCTAATAATCCTATTCCAGAGCCACCATCCCATTATTTTAAAGGTCTTCATTTGCAAATTGTGGTATTTGGAAGTTTTCCTTTTACATTATTACAGAAAGCCTGTGGATCGTTCTGAGGGCCCCACACCTATTTAACAGACTGGCTCTCCTTCTGGATCCCTGGAAGAAGGATGGCACAGTGGGTAATCCAGGGAGCTCTGAGCCTTCACATCACAGCTTGGATTAAATCACTTGTTTAAAGCGACACCTGCTTTGGTGGCAAGACTGATGCGAATGAGATTTGTTAAGACAAAAATTCTCGCACTTCTAAGAATACCAATGGTCAGCCTGGAGAACATTATAACAGCATCACAGCCCTGAAGTCTCACCCATTCACATTGAAAAGATAAAGATTTATCACACGGATCTTTTCCTGGTTCTTATCCTATGTTAGGGGCTGTGTTCTGAACTGGAATA
The DNA here is from genome assembly GCA_009823505.1 of Rhizomys pruinosus. NCBI lineage: Eukaryota > Metazoa > Chordata > Mammalia > Rodentia > Spalacidae > Rhizomys > Rhizomys pruinosus. Next base: position 411,462 of record VZQC01014276.1, read on the forward strand.
GAGCAGTTATCAAATAAGAACTCATAATCTAGTAAAAAAAAGGCTCAGTGAACTATGGAAATTGAGTGAGATGGTTTCAGATCATGATAAAAATGAAGATCTGAACAAATATTCTTGGCTAACAGGCCGGTGGTGACTACCTGTGTAGCCAAGGTGGTCAAAGCCCTTTTCGAGAAGGGGACTTGTTGCCTTGTCACTTGACAACTAACTGAAGAGAATGACACGTCTGTGTGTATGTTTCAGGGAGAGAGAGTTCCAGGGCTGCAGCGGCTCCTGGCCGCCATATGGCTTCAGATATAACTACATAAGCAAAGTCTCTTTGCTCTTTTAATATTTAAATATGTACTTCTTAGGATAATGCCTGCCCCTCTTTCTGGGTGTCAGGGAACATACAAAGTAGCTCTGAATCCTAGGGTCTTTGGGGATGGTCCCTAGCCTCCCAAAGCCCCCTCTGTAAAGTGGGATGGCCACACTCACTTCACCAAGTCACCAAGCACAAGAAACATCTATGACAAGCCCTGCCTGCCCTCGCTGACACTCACTAGGCACTTGATCATTTTCAGCAGAATCTTAATCTGAATGACCTCTGGGCCGCTGCTCCCGGGGGCAGCCTTCTTTCCAGAGAAAGCTCATTGCTGAAAATGGGGTCAGGCCAGCAGTAATGCATCAAGAAAAAAAAAAAAAAATCCAAAGCCATTAACAGATCCTGGGCAGGTGGCCTTGGTGAAGCAGGGCAGGCACTCTGTTCTGGTGGTGGCTTTGCTGGTCCCTCACAGGGTGATCCTAGGAAACTGAGCCTCAGTTTCCAATTCTAAAAGTACAGGACCACCCATCGCCACAGCACCGCTTTACTTCCGGTACCACAAGCAAATGCTGCCGCTACGATGATATCTGCAGCAAGGGTGTCACCCAGGGGAGCTGTTAGCTTTGGGGGTCCACTTTGATGAAGCTGCCTGAGTTGGGAAGCGTCCCAGAGCCAGGCTGGAGCCTGAGAAGGAAGCACCCACTTCCTTTCAGCACTCCTCAGCTCAGTCTCTCCCAGAACGCAATGAATTTCTTCAACCTGTTCTGATAATTTACACCCTTATCAGATTCCCTGGTTAAATGCACTCTCCCACAGGGAGACACTCGGCGCCCCTCCTTTGCACTCTGGCCACCCTGCGCTTCCATCAGATGATGAGAATCACACAACCAGTTGCTCTGGCCGGCTCGCCTCGATGCAGGATCGCCAGGAAGTGTTGGCCTCTGTTCACCTCCAAGTTTTGCTGAGCAAAAGGATGTAGATAAGAGAAGCGAAGCTAGGCCCAGGCAGGCTGAGGCGTGGTAAGAAGAGGAAGGGAGAAGAGGTGCTGGCGACAGGCTGGAAACGGAGGACAGTCAGAACAGCTTCAACACAAGGTCTACAGGTCAGTGTATCTTCACCTAAAACCACACCCAAGCCCTCAAGGGACAAATGCAGTTAGGCCAAGGGCACTGGGGACTCTGCAGGAAAACAAACACAGAGTGCGTATATGTGTGTGTGCGTGTGTGTGTGTGTGTGCGCGCACGCGTGTGTGTGTGTGTGTGTGTGTGTGTACAAGTGTGCATATGCATGTAGTGGCCAGAGGTCATTGCTGGACCTAGAGCTTACCAGTTCTGCCAGTGAGCTCCAGAGATCCTGGTCTCCAGTTTTCCTGGGAATTATAAGCACATGACACCACACTGGGCTTCTTATGTCGATGCTGGGGGCTCGAACTCCAGTGTCCATGCTCGTGGGACAGGCGCTTCACCGACTGAATCATCATCTCCTCAGCCGGGATTTTTTTCATTTCATCTCCTACTGGCTTGGATCCAAGTCTGTTTCCAGAAGTTCTGACAGTGAAAACAGCCTGGGAGTGGAAGGGGTTAATGAAGGGTTAGGGGTCTCCCCACCAGGGAAGGCTGGCAGCACACATTCAGGCAATCAAGACAGTCTCAGGAAGTATTGATGCAGCAGCCATAAAGACCCACTATGGGAAAACTAGTTCCTTCTGTTTAAAAAGATGAAGTCTCTGACCTGGGGTGGGGGATGATGGGGGGACAGGAGGGGGGGTGGCAGACCTAATATTCCAAGCTACCCAAAATGCAAACAAATTAATCCAGATGAGCCAGTCAGTCACCTGGCCAAGGGATCACCCCTCAAGGGAGGAAGGACCACCCTTAGGAAAGCAGACTCATCCTCCACCATGCTAAAGAAAAAGGCAGAATAATTACCACTTTAATGAGATAACGTACTTCTCCTTCCCAGAATTCCCACCCCCAAGTGTAGTCAGGAGCCAAGTGAGGTCCAGCTGGCTCTGTCATTCTCCTTTTTTTGAGTCCCAGAAAGGAATAACTATTTCTTTTTCTACCTTTTTGTCTCCCTTTCAAATGTTGGCCAGAACCTAAGTGTGCTTTTTCTGCTTCTTTGGGCTTCCGCCCTCTTTCTCAAAAGCTCCCCTCCTACCGTGTGGCACTTGTCCACCATGTGTCTGATCTCCATTCCATTTTAACTCAGTGGCACCACTTGTTTGCTCTCTTCTCTCCTCCATTTTCCTCCTCTGTGCAGTTGCTGAGATTTGCAGCTTCCCTGTCCTGAAGTTTCTCTTTCAAACTCTAATAAAATCATCTTCTTTTAATTAACTTTGGCTTTGCTTGACTTTAAAACTTTTCCTGCCTTTAATTATTTAATTGGCACAGAAAACAAGCCTGTCCCTGCAGCCCTGGACCATTAAAGGTAGAATTCCCATTTAGAGGTGAGAAGGTCTGTGGGATTAAGACGCACACCTTAGGGTAGTCACTCCAGTCCTGAGCTCCTGACTCAAGACTCTCTCAAGATGCCTTCTCAACGCCAACTCTCAATGCCAACTCTACCTCATCCTCTGCACCCTAGAATCCAGACCCCCAGGAATGATGCTGACTACTCGTTAGTCAGAAGGAGAAAAAGTGGACCCATAGCTAGATTCTGTTTAAAGGGATGATTTGTACTAGCTAGAAAAAGCATTGGTTCAAATCTACCAATCATTGAAAGGACTCAGAATCTTTGATCAACTTGATTGTACATACAAGCCCCCCCAGTTGGATGGTGGGACCCTTGGGCTGTGTGGGTTTGGGCACAACTGCTTGCAAATTGGTTTTACATGAAGGATGCTTGTACTCATAAATTATTACTTATTGTTAAAAAATGAAAAAAAAATAAAATAAAATAATATTCAATCTAAAAAAAAAAAAGAAAGAAAGGACTCAGAATCAACAGCTGGCCTGAAAAGGTCTATGTAGAATTTCAAACTGATGATGATTGCTAGTCCAATCTTTCAAAGCCCTTACTTAGGCTCAGCAGAGACCTTGACGGTATGGTGCCTGCAGGCTCAGCTCTGCTCTTTTGTTTCTCCCAGCCGTGCTGCTGAACTCCAGAAGAGGTGGGCCCAGGCCCTGGTCTAGCCTTTAATTCACTGTTCCTGCCATATAGAAAATAGGTACACTCGACAGAACATCCTTTTAGGATTTATATGTTGTCTATCTGACATTACCACGAAACCAAACTTGAACCAGGCTTCCCGTGGTTGAATTTGCCAGCCCTGCACACCACCCACCCCTTTCCCAGGACTTTCTGCCTTCTGGTGTCTTCGACACACAGTCACTTGGGTGAGAATGTCCTTTCTCCCTGCCCATTGCATGGTTTGAGTTCCCCAGAATCTGTAGCAGTGGAAAGGTTACAATAGAGACTGACAGCTTCACTATGCAGGGCTCCCTCCAATGCATCACATGACCCAAGAATTTTATCCCACCATACCCCCTAGAAATCCTCACTAAGCACCCACTCCCCCTCCGTGCTCACTTGGCCACTCCCAGCCCTGTCTTCATTTGTTTGTACTTCTGGTGACCAATATTAGCAGTGCTTTTAAGTTCTTCTTTTTTTTTTTTGGTGTTTTTGAGACAGGGTCTCCCTTTAGTCCCAGCTGGCCTGGAACTTGCTCTGTAGACCAGGCTGGCCTTGAACTCACAGAGATCCACCTGCCTCTGCCTCCCGGGTGCTGGGATTAAAGGTGTGCGCCACCACACCTGGCTAAACTTCTAAAGTATTTTGTGGACACGTTGCTTATCTCAGAGTGTGTTGACTGGTTGTGGCTACAGTGTGTCTAGAGCATTCTACCCTTGGCTGCTCCTCAGTCCTGGTTACACAAAACATAATAAAACTTCATGTTTCCACTGGGAGCTCATCCTCAAGATACCTCAGCATGTGTGTGCAAATGTCCGAAAGTGGGGTGGCCGGGGAAGGGGCAGTTTTTAAACCAGAAACACCTCTGGTTCAGAGCATTTCAGATCAGAGCTTCTCGGTCTATATCTGAAAAAAAATCACACCAGTGTCTGATTTTGATCTTTCCTAGGGCCCTGAAGTGGGTCCTTGTCATCCTAATTTTCCTAGTGTAAAAATGAGCCATGTTGGAGACTGAACAGGACTGAAGCCAGGGTTGCTGAGGCCAAGCACAGGGCTTCCCAGAGATCCACTGAGTGTGCCTCCATCCACCACTCCCCTCTCCCTCCATCCACTCCCCTCTCCCTCCAGCCCTGTTCCATCAGAGAACTGTCCTCTTCCTCTTTCTCAAATGCACTCTTGCCTTATGTGGCAGGATAGAGATCTGAATCCTCGTCTGTAGATCCCAAGGCCTGGTATATGTTTCATACTTGAAATACATGCATGATTTTTGCTAGTGGTAAGTCCAAGGCTATCTAGTACCCAAAGAAGCCAGAGCAGTCTAGAAGCTTCCACTTGGTAGAAGCAGCAGCATTAGGTAAGCAATGAATACCAGCAAATCCTTTCCATTCTGCACTTGGCTCCATGGGGCCCCAGGTGCTCATCTCTAGACCCAGCTTTGTTGTCTGTAAAATGAAGGAAAATTTTGCTCTAAGCCTCCATGTGTGGAGCGATAAGCTGATGGTTCTAAAGGGCCTTTGAAGTTCCAAGGCCATGGGTTCACATCACCACCTGGGATGTAAACACACCTCCCAAGCCGTGTGAGCCTCCTCTAGGGTTCTGGCTCATCAGACCTTGTCCTCAAGAGGAGGCCAGTGTTTCCAGCTTCCCATCCATGCAGCAGTAGGCACCGCCTTGTCTGTACCTGTTTGCAATCCTTCTCTTGCCCCCATTCTGCCTTGTTGCCTAATTAGGCTTCTTTTCACAACCTGCATACAGCTAGTTCTTCCCAAGCTGTGACCTGCTACTTCTCCAAAGGATGGGCCAAGTCCTAGTGTCTCCAGGAGTCCTTTAGCTTGGGCCATGCTGCTCAGGGGTTCCAAAACAGCACAGGTGAATAGTTAGAAAGAGCTACAGGAAGTAATTTCCCCAAATGTCTTTCTAAATACACTGCAGAAACCCCATGGAATGTGTGGTTTGTGAATAGGGTTGGAAAATTTTTCTGTCCTAGGATGCCCATCTCTGAGGTCTTCTAATACTTCCCGTTACTATAGTAACTGAACATCTGATTACTACAAAAAAAATGACTAAGGGCATGGGACACAAATCCCAAGGAACTCCCAGGTCTCACCTACATGATCATAAGTGTCCTATTACACAGAAATGGGGTGCAGCCTGGAAGTTGGTGGGGAGGTGGGTGGTAAGTACAGGTGAGCAGTGCCTTGGTGCAAATGTCCAGAGGAAGCCTAAGCTCTGAGACAGTGGTGTCCAAGTCTGTCTCGGTCACTTCTGAATCTCTTATGCCTAGATTATCATCTTGTATATCACGGGTCTTCAATAAATATCTAATCATGAGTGAATGAAAAGATGGGTGGATGGATGGATGGATGGATGGATGGATGGATGGATGGACTGAGGGTGAATGAACAGATGGAGGGGTGGGTTGGTAGGTGGATGAAGATAGATAGGTGGACTGATTTGAAAATGGATGGATGGATGGATGGTGCCTGGGTAGGCGGATGGATGGATGACATCTAACATTCAGGCACAAGATAGAACTTTAACATAAAAAAAAAGAAAATGCCATTGGAGAAGGAGGCCAAGAAGAAGAGAGGCAGAGGGATATAGTCCATTTGGGTCCCCTCTACAGGCTCTGTGGGCAAGAATGGAGTTTAAGGGATTCAGATTGGTGTCTGAACCACAGGAACAAGACAGAGTATGCTTGTGCCACCAAGTTCTCAGACGTCATCTAGGCGCTCCCTCTGCCGTCTTCCATTTTACAAAGCCACAATCCATGATGTACTCTGGACTCTTTTCTCATACCTCACATGGAGTGTCTCGTTAACTCTTGTGGGCTGTGCCTTAAGCATACCTGCAGGAATCAAATGCAGTTATTCTTACCATCTGCAAAGGGTTCCGGGAGCTGCTGGCTGACTCCTTCCTTCTGTCCTTGCCCATGGTGTGCCTCGCCCGTACGGCAGCCAGACTGCTCAGACTACACCGCTCTGCTTGGAACCCTCCAGGCTTCCACGTCCACACAGCCACGCACAAGCTGGCCCCGCTCTCTTGTGGACACGCTCGTCCGTACCCCTCTGTTTTCCCGCTCCTCTGGCCTGCTCCGCCCTGCTGGCTGGCTCTTCCTGAGCCATGTTCCTCTGCTGTCACCGCTCTTTCTCTTCTCCTCTCCAGGCTTCTGCTCCCGCTCTGCTTTCTCCCTGACCATTCCCACATGGGACCTGGCTCATTCTGAAGCCACCTGGAGAATGACATGCTTCTGCCTCACCAAGACACAGTTCTGTTTCTAGCTAACGATGTCCTGAACCCTAAGCTGGCTCTTCTATTGGCCAGGCCTACCTAGAACTTTCTTGGGTTTTTACTAGAAGAGAGAGAAAAAGGGAGCATACAAATCAATGACTCAGCCCCATGGAGAGATGGCTCAGCAGTTAAGAGCACTAGCTGCTCTTGCAGAGGACCCAGCACCCCCATGAGGGCTAACAGCCACCCATAATTTCAATTTCAGGGGATCCCATGCCCTCTTCTGACCTCTGCAGGCATTGCACAACACGGGTGCACTTACATACACGCAGGCGGTACACTCATACACATAAATTAAAAATAATTTTTAAAAAGCATTTGAGAATAAGATACATATCGTTGTTCAAACTGTATGTTGCACAAGGACACAAGGTGGCCAGTAGGAGTTGGCACCCAGCCTAACCCTTGTCTGCCAGTCCTGCCAAATGGCAAACACGCTTCCAGAGGAACGGACCATGTCTTAATTCACACAAAGGCACCATAGCGGCCTCCAAGCGGACAGAGAGCATCTTGGGAAGCTCACGCAGCAGCAAGGACTAGCTGAACGGGAAACGCTTGATATGCACGCTAGGGGTCCAGAAGACAGTTCCCGTCACTTTGGTCCCATGGATGCTGGGTGGGCCTAGCAGTGACAAACCCTCAACGGACAGGGGCCAGGCTTCTGGGGGAGCTCTTGCCTTTGCCTGACCCCCACCAATGTAAGTTTGGTTTCAACTCAGCTGCAGATAGGGTAGCCTTAAACTTGCTTTTCATTTAATAAAAACTTTAGATCCCTACGTGTGAGACCGTACTGTTCCATTTTGCCTTCCATTGCTGTGACAAAACACTCTAACCAATACCAACTTGGGGAGGAAAGGGTTTATTCGGCTTACATCTCCCAGGTCACAGTTCATCACAGATGGAGCCCAAGGGGAGAACTCAGGACAGGAACCTGGAGGCAGGAGCTGAAGCACAGGCCATGGAGGAACACTGCTTACTGGCTTGCTCCCCTGGTCTGTGCTCAGCCTGCTTTCTTATACAATACAGGACTACCTGCCCAGGGGTGGCACTGCCCACAGTGGACTGGGCCCTCCCACATTACTCAACAATCAAGAAAATACCCCACAGGCCAGTCCAATGGAAAGAATTCTTCAACAAACATACTTGACACCTTACATTTTTCATACGGGACCCACACACCTCACATACCCCCCCCATCACTATCTGTAGCTACTAAATCAAGTATTCCTGCTGTTCCAGAGTGTTATTTATTTACTTATTTAGGTTTACTGAGACAGGGACTATTGTAGCCCAGGTTGGCCTCAAATTTATTATGTAGGCCAAGGATGACCCTGAACTGTTGATCCCCCTTGCCTCCACCTCCAAAGTGCTGGGATCATAGGCATAGGTTGAGATGCCCACCTCACACAAGTTCAGAGTGTCTTGAAGAGTCCTCCAACTCAGATGCAGAATGGAAGCATCACAGAAACACTCTGCAGTGTACACCAGCCGAGTAGCAGTAGCTGCTGTGCTGGGGGAAGGGAGGGCAAAGAAAACTTTAGAAAACTATGTGAGAGGTGACTCCAAGTTGCAGGAAGCTGCTTGACCTAGAAGACCAGGAGCCTCAGAAGGATGTCTTCTTCCCCTCCCAGCCTCCCAACCACCCAACCACCCAAATCCTGTCCCAACCCTTTTCTTTCCAGGCACAGGGAAGCAAGCAATGCCCTGGCTACCTCCTCAGTGCAGACAGCCCCATCACCAAAAGACCCAGACAATTAATTACCCACCATCATGGCGCCGTTTAGCCTTCAATTTTCCTGACTACCTCAAGGATTAACTCAATCTGTGAGATTTCACTGGGCCATTTAAGGGAGAGCATCATAACTCTTTCTGTTCCCCAGAAATTGTAACCCGGACTTGGTTTTGTAATGCTAATTGCCTTATCTTCATAAATTCTACAGTCTTACATAATTTACCCGCATTGTAGCAGGATTTCCCAAGAATAAAAAAGCAGGTGCCGTCAATGGTAATTTGAATAAGAAAAGACATGTTAAGTGGTTCTTCTCTCACTAGTAATAGAAATTAATTAGCTTTGAGCAGCTTTGGAGGTTTTTGCTTTTTTTCTTTCTGTAACCTGTTATGTTTTCTAATTGTATGGAAAGAAGGTTTGATTTGATCACATTATTTGGTGACGGAGAGGCCTCTGTTTGGAGTCAAAGGTACAGGAGCAGTGGCAGCCGGAGGGTGGGAAGGCACTGGAAGCCGAGGCTGACAAGGAGCTGGGGCTTTGTAGTCAGATGAATCGAGTTCTGAGCTGTGGCGAGGCGCTTGCTAGCTCTGTGACCCTGGACAAATCACTTCCTCTGTTTAAACTTCAGCTTTCTCAAGTGTATAGACAGAGGTGGGAACTCTAACCAGAAGGGAGGCAGCCTTGGGGCTGAGTACTGGCTCTACATCTTGACAGACGCACATCTTGGGGGTCTGCCACCCCCTGTTCTGTGACCTTTTCCAGTTAGGATGCTTTTAACTTTGAGAAACATAAAATGTTTTTAAATTGTGTTAAACAATAAATTTTGTTGGCTCAGGGCTCTAGTCCCAGCATTTGGGGGTGGGAAATGTGGCGGGGGGAGGATTGTCGTGAGTTGGAGGCCAGCCTGGGCTATTGAGTAAAACCCTGCCTCAAAAACAACAAAAAACTGTAGCCCTTCCCTATTAAAAAAATAAACAAAATAAACTTGGGTTAAGGAATACAAAAAGTGGACCGTCTCCTTAAGGAGAGGCTGACACAGTGGATGCACATGGTCTTCCTAGACCAAGCCTGCTTTCTCAGCTGTCCTCAACACTGGCCTTATGGAATGCAGAATCATCTTTCTAGCATGGATTCCAACTTTCTGGAGCCTCACCCTATCGCTGGATACAAACCTCCCTTCAATCTGATTGGGCAATCATTTTGGCTGTCCACCGTGGAACAGTTCTGGAATCCAGAAGGTCACGGGACCCATCAAACTGATCAGGATCCACATCAAGGTCTGCTGTACAAAACTGAGGAGTCAAGGTCAGGGGTATTGTCCAAGATAAAGAAGGCTATTTCACAATGATAGAAAAGTCCATTCAGAAAGACATGACTCTAACTATGGTGTTTATGTTTTAGCAGCTTCTCAAAGAAATGAAGCAAACATTGGCTCTTATCCTCAAAGATTAAAACCACCCCCTGGGTAACTAGTTGACTAACTGCATAAAAATGAGTCAGTAAAGATGTGGAAAATTTGAACCCTACCATCAGCTAGCTTTCCCTAGTACATAGCTATAGAGCACTATCTTGGATGTGAACAGAATACACATTCTTTTCTGGTGTGCATAGAACACTCACCAAGATTGGCCAGATACAGGACCATGACATAACTCCCAATAAATTTCAAAAGACTGAAAGCTTATAGAGTATGTCATCTGACAATGAGAGATGTAGAATCTTCAAAAATAATAACAGCAAATATCCAAAAAGCTACAAATAGGGGCTGGGTAGATGGCTCAGCACTTAAGAGCACTGGCTGTTTTTACAGAGGACTGGGGTTCGATTCCCAGCACCCACATGTTGGTTAAGAACCATCTTTAAGCTGGGCGTGGTGGTGCATGACTTTAATCCTAGGGAGGCAGAGGCAGGTGGATCTCTGTGAGTTCAAGACCAGCCTGATCTACAGAGTGAGTTCTAGGCCAGCTGGAGCTATAAGGAGATCCTTTCTAAAAAAGACCAAAAAAAAAAAAAAAGAAAAAAGAAAAAAAAGAAATCAGTATCAATACCACAGGTACTAAAAGAAAAGCAGGTCACTATTTTCTCAAGAGATTTGACAACTTAAAAGAAATGAACAAATTTCTTTAAAAAGACATGACATAAGACAACTTGTAAAAATTGACATGAGAAGAAATAGAAAACTAAAATAGGTCTATGCTTGTTAACTCTATAATCAAAACTTTCCTACTAGGAAAACTCTAGATTCAGCACCTTCACTGTTGAGTTTTATTAAAGGTTTACAGATAAATACCAAATGTATACAAATTCTTCCATGAAAGAAGAATTTGGTGGAATAATCCCCAATTCATTTTCTAAAGCCAGCATAGACCAGGTACTAAAGCTAGGAGAGAGAAGGAGTAATGACCAGTATTTTTCATGAATGTGGATATAAAAATCCTTAATGAAATATTAACAATTTGAATCCAGAAATACATGAAGAAGATTTCATTTTAACCAACTTAGGACTTATTCCAGCAATTTGGGGTTGATTTGATATTTGGAAAAATCAATGTAATTCCACACATTTTTTTAAAAAAACATGGAGAAGGGGCTGGAGAGATGGCCTAGCGGTTAAGAGCGACGACCGCTCTTACAGAGGACCCGGGTTCGATCCCCAGCACCCACATGGCAGCTGAGAACCGTCTGAAACTCCAATTCCAGGAGAACTCCAGCTCCAGGGGAATCCAAGACCCTCTTCTGACCTCCGCGGCGTTGCACGACACGGGTGCACAGACCTGCATGCAGACAGTACATTGATACACATACAGAAAAAAAAAAAAAAAAACATGGAGAAAAGTCATCCTAACAGATACAGAAAAATCATCTGTGAAACTCAGCAACCTTGAGAGAAGTGCCAAATGATTTTTAATATTTTATTTATTATTTTTATTTTATATGTACGAGTATATTGCCTGCATCTGTGTAAATACACCTGTGTCATATAATGCACACAGAGCTCAGAAGAGAGAGTCATTCCCTAGAACTGGAGTTATGGACATTGTTACCACCATGTGAGTGCTGGGAATTGAAACTGGGTCTTCTGCAAGAATAGTCAGTGCTCTTAACCACGGAGCCGTCTCTCCAGCCCACGAATGAGTCCTAAGTAGTCCTGGGAAGCAGATGAGCATGTCTGTCCTCACTGCCTCTGTGGGAAATGGCACTGGGGGTTCCGTCTATACCACAGTGAAGAGAACAGAATGCTAGGAAAGAAGTAAAACCGTATCCAGCAAAGGTAGGACTATTTATGTAAGAGCAGCTCAAAATAAATCTTTTAAAAAATTGTTCAAAAGAGCTGGAGAGATGGTTGCTCTTCCAAAGGACCCAAGTTCAATTTCTAGCACCCAATGTCAAGTAACTCACAACCCTCTGTAATTCTAGCTACAGGGGATCTGATGCCCTCTTCTGGCCTCTAAGGGCACTGAACACAGGAGCTCAGACACCCACACATATATGAATAAAAAATAAATCTTAAAAAATTTACTCAAACCAATAACATTAATTTAGCACTAGTTTTTAAAAGTTAATACACAAGCCGGGTGTGCTGGCACATGCCTTTAATCCCAGCACTCGGGAGGCAGAGGGGGTGGATCTCTGTGAGTTCAAGGCCAGCCTGGTCTACAGAGCGAGCTCCAGGCCAGCTGGGACTAAAGGGAGACCCTGTCTCAAAAAAATACCAAAAAAAAAAAAAGTTAATACACAAAACTAATCTATTTCTGTTAGCAACAAACAATCAGAAATTTTCATTTATAATAATATGAAAACAAAATATCTAGGAATCAATTTAGCAAGGAGTATATTAGACTTTTACACTGAAAAATCACAAAATACTGAATTAAAGAAGACAAATAAGTGAAGTATACTGTATTTATAAATTGGAAACTTTAATGTCGTGAAAATATCAATTCATCCCCCAGAATATCTACATATACAGTGAAATACCAATCATAGTTATTTTCTAAAGATTTATTTTTCTAATCATGGGTATGCATGTGTATCCCACAGAGGCCAGAAGAGGGCATCAGATCCCCTGAATCTGGAGTTACAGGTGGTTGTGAAACGCCCTATAAGAGTGCTGGGAACTGAACTCTGGTTCTCTGCAGAAGCAGCAAGTGCTCTTAACCTCAACATCATGTCTCCAGACCCTCATCATGAATTTAATCAACTCCCTTCGAAATGAAATTGATGTTATTTCCTATATATAGTAATGCCAAAAATCTAGAATAGCTTAAATAGTCCTGAAATTTATGCATGCATATATATGTATATGGAAGGCAGTACTAAATTCCAAGAATTACAAAAAGCTGGTAAAACTACTGTGATGATAAAAATAGTAAGGAAAAGAGAAGGGTAGACAGGTAAAGTCAAAGAGAGAACTGAGCTCAAAACAGACTTCACAGATAGTTATGTGGGTTTTAACAAAAGCATCAAGGCAATTCAGCATGGAAATAAAAATCTTCTCCACAAATGGTGAAGGAAACAAGTTTATTTCTATTAAAATAAAAAACTATGAAAAAAATGAAACTAAGTGAAAACTAAAAGGAACTTCAACTCCTACCTCAAACAAAATTTACACAAAATTTTACTTGAACAGATAGTAGGCCTGGACATAAGAGCTGAAACTCTAATGCATGTAGGAGAAGCACAGACAACAAGGTTTGGATTGGGGGTAAGAAAATCCTTTTAAACCGGTGCCTTGATCAGAATAGGGGAAGCTAGCCATACAAGAGCAATGACTGACAAATTAGACTCTTAAATTTTCAAGCTTCTGCTCTGTTGGAACTAAGATATAAAATGAACCATAGACTGGGAGAAAATATTCTTAGCATACATAACTGTTTAGATTTTCTGGTGACTTGAATGTGAAATGTCCCCACAGGCTCATGTATCACACTTGGTCTCCAATTGGTGGCACTGTTTGGGGAGGTTATGGAGCCTTTAGATGGTGGAGCCTTGCTGGGGAAGTACAACACTAGAGGTGGAGATTGAAGGTTTATACACTTGTCCCACTTGCAGTTCACTCTCTCTCTGCTTCCTGTGTGTGGCAGGAAATGTGATCAGCCAGCTTCCTGCTCCAGCCGCTCACTCTCAGGCCTCCCCTGCTATTCTGAATTCTCCTGGAACCATGGGCCCATATAAGCTTTCTTCCTTGAGATGCCTTTTGTCATGGTATTTTATCACAACAAAAATTCAACTGATATGGATCTGACACGGATGTATTGCCAAGGCAATACCAAGAAGACAAACCACATAAGTAAATGAGCAAGATTATAGTGTATTAGTCACTTTTCTGTTGCTGTGATAGAACCACCACAACCAATGAAAGGAAGAGTTTATTTGAGCTTATGGTTGATGGTTCCAGGGAAATTAGAGTCCAGCTTGGCAGGAAGGGGCAAGGCTTTTTGAACTCTCTAAGCCTACCCCCAGTGATGAGCTTCCTCCAGCATGGCCACACCTTCTAAGATCTCCCAAAACAGTGCCACCAACTGGGGACAAAATGCCCAAATACTTGGAGCCTCCGGGGGACATTTTCATTCAAACCACCACACATAGGTCACAAGAGAGTACATAAACACATGAAAAGTTATTCAATATCATTAATTATAAAAAAAAATACAATATGATGGTTGCCACACATATACTAAGTAACAAAAATGTGTTAAGACAGAAAATAACAAGGATTTGGAGACACCAGAATCTTCTAGTGGGGTTAAAATACTGTGAACTATTTGGAAATAAAGTTTATGCTTACTACATGATCCAGATATTCTATTCTTTGAGAGTTTCCTGAGATAAGTGAAAACATATATGTCCTAAAAGACCACAGGTGAATGTCTTTAGCAGTATTACAAGAACCCCCCCAAGTAGAAACACCCTGAATAGCAGGTAAATCAATAATAAATAAATAACAGGTAAATCAATAATAAATTTTGATGTATTCACTCTAAGGAATATTACTCAACAACAAACAAGTTTCTCCTACTAGGTGTCAACTCTCAAAAGCATGTTAAATAAAAGACTCCTAATACAAAATTCATCTGTAGTACTAAAAATCAATACAGTGGATCCTTATAGCGGGTACAAACTGGCTGAATGAGAGGAAAATGGGAAAATTTTAGAAGGAGTGAAACATCTTAATTGACATGGGTATACACACATGTAAAAACTCATCAAAGTAGGTGGTAGAATCTACCAAATTTGCTGTAAGTACACTTTACTTTTTATATATATATTTTTAAATTTTTTATTTATTTCTGTATGTGTATGAATGTACTGTCTGCATGCAAGTGTGTGCACCCGTGTCATGCAGTGCCGCGGAGGTCAGAAGAGGGTGTCGGATTCCCCTGGAACTGGAGTTCTCCTGGAATTGGAGTTTCAGACGATTCTCAGCCGCCATGCGGGTGCTGGGGATCGAACCCGGATCGTCTGTAAGAGCAGTCGGTGCTCTTAACTGCTAGGCCATCTCTCCAGCCCCACTTTACTTTTTTTTTTTTTTTTTAATTTTTATTTTTTTGTTATGTGTATGATGGTGTCCTGTCTGCAGTGCAGGTTTGTGCACCCGTGTCGTGCAATGCCGCGGAGGTCAGAAGAGGGTTTCGGATTCCCCTGGAACTGGAGTTCTCCCCGAATGGAGTTTCAGACGGTTCTCAGCCGCCATGTGGGGTGCTGGGGGATCGAACCCGGGGTCCTCTGTAAGAGCGTCGGCGCTCTTAACCGCTAGGCCATCTTCCAGCCCCCACTTTACTTTTTAAAAAGAGAAAAGAAGTGCCTCTGGTCCCAGTACTCAGAAGGCAGAGATAGGCAGATCTCTATGAGATCAGCCTGTTCTACATAGTGAGTTCCAGGCCAAATGGAACTAAAAAAAAACGCGCGCTCGAGCAAGACGAGCGAAGAGGTAAGGAGCAGAGGAGAGAGGGAGGAGAGAGAGAGAGAGAGAGAGAGAGAGAGAGAGAGAGAGAGATCATTCCAGGTAGTTCATGACTATAATTCCAGCACTCAGTAGACTGACCCAGAAGGATCACCATAAGTTCAAGACCACCCTGGGTTACGTCATAGTGTGTTCCAGGCCAGAATAAGAATCTGTCTCAGACAAAAAGTCTAGTTGCCAAATAGATTTGAGGAGGCGATGGATTTGAGGAAGCAGATGGATTCACTCGGAGTGGCAAGTGTGCTCTTCTGGTCTTCCTGCCTCCAGCTTCAGAGTGCTGGGATTACAGCCATGGCTGCCACATCTGGTTTACGCAGTGCTGGGAATCTAACTCGAGGCTTCACACATGCCAGGCAAGCACTCACTCTACCAATGAAGCTGCATCCCCACCCTGAGCGTACTTATCATCTCAGAGTTTCTGTGGGTCCAGAATCCAGGCGTAGCTCAGCAAGGCTCTCTGTTTCAGGGTGTCACCAAGGCAGGGCAGTATTTTCATGTTGGGAAAGGCTCACTTAGCTTGTTGGCAGACTTTCATTTCTTAGCACTGAAGGATTGAGGCTCTTAGATGCTGTAGGCCACCTGCTGCTCTCTTCTACACAGGCAGTTCACAACATGCACGTGTGTTTCCTCAAAGTCCACGGCAGAGTATATCCCTATTCACATCTTGTGATATGAACACATCACTGTCACCACAACCTATAAGAAACAGGTCACAAGAGCCACCCACAATCAGAATGTAGATACCAAAAGGCAAGGGTCACAGGGATGTCCATGGTCAGCCCACCCGATGCCCCAGATATCTAAGCTCCTTTACTTTCGCTGTTCCGTTCTCCAGAATGCCCTTCCCCCATCTCTTGCTGCCAGGATCCTACTTACCCTGCAAGACAGTTTCTTCATGGATCTAGAGAGATGGCTCTGTGCTTAAGAGCACTTACTACTCTTGCAGAAGACCCCTAACTCCAGTGTCAAGGGATCTGACACCCTCTTCTGGCCCCTGCAGGCACTACATGCATGTGGAGCACTTACACACATGTAGAGACAACATTCATACATATGAAATAAAAATAAATACATTTTTAAAAGATAATTTCTTCTATAAAGACTTTCCTTTGCCTTTCTTCAAAGATAGCTTCCCATCACTATGTTTCCAGAATGTTCTGCTCATAAAGTTATGTTAGCACCTGGCAGGTGATGTTGGCCTCTGACCACGAACTGGCTCCAACTCATTCTTACGTAGTGCCTAGCACAGTCCTACATGTGGGATGGTCTAGACACAGTGCTGGGGAACAAAACTAAAAAGAAGAGTAAGCCCCATCTTTGAAGACAGGTTTGATGCATCAGAATCACTTGGAGAATGTAGAGAAGGTAAAGACCCTCAGGTCCCAGTCCCTGAAGGTCCTGATTAAGTGTACCCAGCCTGAAGCTCTTGAAGTTGGATTCCCCAGGTAATTCTAAACTCCCACCAGGCTTGGTACCCCAGCTCCAGCCCACCTCTACAAGATACAGGATGGACTGGATGTTCTCTGAGAAGACAGGCAGATGTGCTTTGGGGCAAGCCTGCTCTAACTTTTGAAAAGATACTGCTCCTCTCAGTGGACTGGGGATCCAAAAAGGAAATCGCTGCACACAAGACACCCTACATAAGAGTTTCAGTGTATCAAGGACCATTCCTAGGATCAGCTGCCCTGAGGCAGGACCCACCGGGTCTCTGACATCACAGGGATTAAGGGCGTTGCCTCTGGTGGAGGGTCTCCACTCCTCTCTGTGGATACGATTGATCCCAGCATGGCTTACACAGAGCTCCTGAGATCTCTCTTCATTCAGGCTAGCTCTTCCCCAGCCTAGACCACTGTACCCAAGGCAGACCAGACCCTGGCCCTTACAGGACTTCACTAGATTTTCCTGGAGCCGACTTCCTCTTCTAGGAAGAGAGAGTAACTATCCTGTTGCCCTAGGGCAGGCTCAGCTTCTCCACCATAGGTCTTAAAGCCTGACTCCCTAGGGGCAGGAAGGGACCACCACCCGCCTTTTTCATGGCTGCCTCTGAGTACTTTGAATTTCATTAGAGCAATTATTTCAAATGGAATTAAAAGGGTTTAAAATTAGACCCTAAACTCTTAACAATTAGTGACGCAGCGACCTGCCATCCGCTGAGCCACAATAGACCTGTGTGGATTGGTACGTGAGCACAATGCTGTCTCCAGATTTGCATGCACTATTACAATAAATGGCTTTTAATAAAATGAATATTCTTAATTACCACTGCATTAATAAGCTGCAAATTAGTCATCATTAAAGGCCCCATGGTGCCTCCCCACCTCGCTGAGAGTCGCCAGCGGGACCTCCCCAGTCCCTTGCGTCTGCATTCTCCAGGCCTCCTGGAGTGAGTGAGTTGGGGTTCAGAACCCCTGTTAGCCTCAGGCCAGGGGTTTGAATACTGGGTCTGCTCCAGGATCCCTTCTGCTGTCCCAGCCTGAGCCTTTCTTTTCTAAGCCAGAACAACACCATGCCAGCCCAGATCCTTCAAACAACTTGGTGGCATCATCTATGCACCATCCCCCATTATCCATTCATTTGTTCCTCAAGCACCATGTGGGTGCTGGGGACGTACTCTTGGAATCACGCACGCAGTGGGAACTGTTAACAAGTCTTCTTATGTCAGTTGGATGCTCCTTGGGACTGACTCCCTGGAGATTGGGCTCCACCCAGCCATACAAGAGGACCAGTTAGTGCTGGCCAGAGGAGCTGTGAGGAGCCCTGAGAAGGGTCCTCTTAGGCAAGAGTGCATAAATCTACCCACACGTCATAACTTCCCTCTGGACCTCAGTTTTTTCCATCTTTACATGGAGACATTGCTCTTGGGCAAACATACTTTCTCTGTAAAAGGCCAGATAGCAAATTCTTTAAGCTTTGTTAATCACAGGGTCCCTGACCCAACTAGTCAATTTACCAAGGAACTAAAGGTGGCCCCTGGGCCTACAGTCAGCAAGCCTCGGGTCTAAGCGTGTAGGAAAATCCCTCACAGGGCTAGGGAGATGGCACAGAAAGTAACAGTGCTTGCTGAACAAGCATAAGGACCTGAGTTTAAATCCCCAGACCCCACACGCAAAGCTGCCCTGCCATCAGTGCTTAACTCAGCCTTCTGCAGAGGGGTAGAGACAGGAGGATCCCTGGAGGTTGCTGGTCACCAGCCTAGCTGCAGGTGCAGCAAGAGACCCTGTCTCAAGGAAATAAGGTGGAGAGTAATAGATCGGGACATCTGACTCCCTTTCCTAGCCTCCGCTCATACACCACACACACACACACACACACACACACACACACACACACACACTCACACACTTGCATGCAAACAGCCACCAAAGCAAATTAAACCCCTGGCCACACCTGGAGCCTATGAATCCCTAAAAGGCTCTTCTTCTATCAAACCATAGGAATAACATGGGGCAATCACAAGCCATCTAGAGGGGATTGTAGACTGCTTTATCCTGGAAGGAGTTTGTACAAATGTGACAGAGGAGGCTTGCTTTCCTTTCTTGCCCTATACCACGATACACACACACACACACACACACACACACACACACATCATAGTGGGATAAATGGCCACTAGAGACATAAGCTCCTAGTCCCTGGGCCCTAAACCTGGCTATGTGCTAAAGACTTTACAGAAGGGAATAAGTGACAGCTGTTGCGATGAGGAAATTCTGGACTCTGGTTGGGCTGTAAATGCCATTGCAAGTCTTTATTTAAAAAGGCAGAGGCAGAGACCCACTCCACAGAAGGAAACTTATGCCTGGCACTGCAAATCTGGCCAAGTACCAGTGGTTTAGTGGGTCATGGGCCCTAGGGGGTGAACCTACTACTATGACTATATTTTGCTAAATGAACATAGTATCATGTATCTCTATACCTGTGGATTTGCAGCCCTCAAGCCTCATCAGAGGAGCACCTCCGTGTAGCAGATGGCAGTTATACAGAGACTCACAACTGGCTGAAGTACAGAGAACAAGTGTCCGGAGTGCTCAGCCATAATTAGGACATCTAGATCACACCTCTTTCCCCAAGACTTAAGGGACATCGCAGAAGACAGGGTAAAAAAAAAAAAAAAAAAAAAAAAAAAAAAAAAAAAAAAAAACTGTAAGAACCGGAGATCAGGGATGACTGGGGCAAAACAGTGTCTTCTAGACATGACAAGACCACCACAGTCATGAACTCTCAGTAGCTGTGAGAGGTGCCTGCACACATCTTGCACAAGAGCAAGCCAGTCAACATTCCAGCGTGAAGGAACAGGCGGGGCCCCCACCCCTGGCTGAGGAACGACTAAGAGCTGATGGCTGCTAGGGGATGGTGAGTCCCTTTTCTTTAGGGGTGTGGTCTCTGGTAGGTTGATCATGCTCCAGTGGATGGCCCCACACTCATGCACACATGGGTAGCACTAATTAGGCTCGGTGGGGAATAATAATAATAATAATAATGCATGGAGATGTGAGGGGAGCTGGCAGCAATCTGGGAGGCATTGGAGAGGAGAATAATGGAGGGTGGATATGATTGAAATGCATCATGTGCATGTATGAACTTCTCAAAGTATAAATAAAAATGTATCTATTTATTAAAAGAGGCAGAGACACCCAGAAGGGAAGACAGAAGTAGAGATAGGAGTCGTGAAGCCACAAAAACCCACAATGCTGCCAGCCACGAGTGGGAAGAGGGAAGCCCTGAGCCTCAGAAGGAAGTGTGGCCCAGCCAGCACCTCAACTTGAGCTAATTTCTGGGCTTTAGAACTATAAGGTTATTTATCGCTACTGTTTTTGTTTTTTTATATTTTATTTTTTACGTGTACGATTATATTGCCTGTATGTATGTAAGTGCACCCATGTCATGCAATGCCCATGGAGGTCAGAAGAAGGTGTTGGATACTCTAGACTTGGAGTTATGGACAATTATTATCCACCATGTGGGTGCTGGGAATTGAACCCTGGTCCTCTGCAAGAGCAGCCAGTGCTCTTAACTGCTGACCATCTCTGCAGCTCCCATTGCTACTGTTTTTGTTGTTGCGTTCTGTTCTGTTTTGTTTTGTCTTTTTGAGACAAGGTCTCCCTGTAGCCTCAGCTGGCCTGGAACTCACTATGTAGATCAAGCTGGCCTTAAACTCACAGAGATCCTCTTGCCTTTGCCTCTAGAGTACTGGAATTAAAGGTGTGTGCTACTACTGTTTTAAGTCACCAAGTTGTGTGAATTTCTTACAGCAGCCCTAGAACACTAATACACATAGCTTTTCTCCTGTTAGAGCCATTGATGTTCCCCGTGCCTCTCTCAGCTATATTTTGTCTAAAGGGAGAAATAATTGTAATAAGAACCCTTACATGGAAGATGTATAGGCCTTTCATTTCAGCACTAGAGAAGCAGAGGCAGGCGGATCTCCAGGAGTTCAAGGCCAGCCTGGTTTGTGTAGTGAGTTCCAGGCCAGATAAGGCCACAGGGAGACCTTGTCCCAAAAAAACAAAAAACAAAGGCAAAACCCAGCTCTTTGCATGGATTCTTGGCCTGTGACGCGTTTTGATAAACATGCGCCTACAGTATATAGCAGGTCTTGGAGGAAAGCATTAGAGACTGTTCCGTAGGAGAAGAACTAAAACCTCAGAAATACAAGGTGCTTTGCCTTGTGTCATCTTGGAAGGTGGTTTATACAAATAGAGAGGCTCATTAGCAGGTGAACAAATCAGAGCTCGAACTCAGATCTCTTGCTTCCAATGTATACTGCCATCCAAGTTGAAGGCCTGGTTAGACACAATGAGTTTAGGGAAACAGGAAGTCTGGGAGGGTCAGGGTCAAGTTCAATTCTGAGCAAACAGTGCCTATGAATTGGGATGACACTGCTTGGGGCTCCATCCCAGACCTGGTTTGGACTCAGGCTCTGGTGAAGACTTATTTTGTGTCCTATGTCTGGGCTAACAGATCCCATCTGAGAGAAGCTCTTACCGAGACCAGTAGGACCACTAGGAGTTGGACCCCTCTGTAGTCAGGGCTTTTGTGAACACCGAAGGTGACTGGTTCCAGGCATGTGTGAAAATCCCAGGCAACCCGCGCTGAGTGCGAGAGACAGATGCTCTCCAATTGTCTAGTTTAGAATTCCTTCTACCACACCACAGCTGGACCAGACAGCTGGTATCCTAACAGCCTGGTACATACAAGAGTAAGGAGGAGCAATCCTAAGAAGGAACTCACTTTATGACAAAGCTCTGGCTGGTAACCACAATCTAATCAAGACTGCTCCAGTGAGGAATCCACCAATGTAGATCATTATTTGTTGCAAAACCCAAATGAGTTTTTAACTCTGGATCCTCTGAAGACCACAGATGTATTGATTGAGAGTGACGGAACAGCCCACACTAAGAAAGGATAATGTAAACGATTCATTATACCTTTAATCCAAGCACATTTATTTCCAACAATCCCAAGTGACATTCTGTGTGGTGTTCTAAAGTTAGAGGGCTTGACTACTTATTTTTCAAAGCTTATTATAAAGCTAACAGTAACCAAGACAATGAAGCATTTGCATAACGATACACAAATAAGTCAGCAGAACAGAAGAGCTTCAAGAAAATAGGACTATGTGCCGGGCAGTGGCGCACGCCTTTAATCCCAGCACTCAGGAGGCAGAGGTAGGTGGATCTCTGTGAGTTCAAGGCCAGCCTGGTCTACAGAGTGAGCTCCAGGCCAGCTGGGACTAAAGGGAGCCCTGTCTCAAAAAAAAAAAGAAAGAAAATAGGACTATACAAATGTGTTCCAGGTTGGGCTGAAGAGATGGCTCAGCAGTTAAGAGCACTTGCTGCTCTCACAGAGGACTCAAGTTCAGTTCCTAGCACCCAAGCTCACAATTACCTGTAACTCCTCTACCTCACACCATATAGAATAATGAACTTGGATAGGTCAGAGACCAAACTAGATTATAAAACCAAAAAAAAATATAGTTAAAGTCTAAGGAACTTGTATCCAGAATATAAAGAACACTTATAACTTAATATAAAGACAAACTAATTTACAATTAGGCAAAATCAGACATTTCATAAAAAGATATATACGTGACCAATAAATGCGTTAAAAGGCACTCGACATCATTAGTCACCAATGAAATGCAAATTAAACCTCAGTGGAGGCTAGGTGTGGTGCTCCACATCTGTAATCCCAGCACTTGGAAGTTGAGGTAGGAGGATCTCAAGTTTGAGGCCAGTCTTGGTTGGCCACACAGCAAGTTCAAGGGCAGCCTGGACTACATAGTAACAAGGGCAGCCTGGACTACATAGTAAGACTGACTTAAAGAACAAACAGAAACCAGCTCAGTGGAGACCTACTCATATTCTTAAATTAAATGGCTTAAATATAAATGTTAAATTACTAAATGTTGATGAAAGCAACTAAGATGCTGGTACATTTCTGGTGCAGCCACTTTAGAAAATGGTTATGTGCTTCCTTATCAATTTAGAGATACACCTATTCTGTGACCCAATAGTGCTAGATATTTACCTAAAAGTGGAAACAAACCACATGTCCAGAATAGGAAAATGTACAAGTTGTGATACATAGACACACTGGACTTGTCAGCAGTAAAAATGGGAACTAACAACCATGCTGTGACATAGATGAATCTCACACACACACAAACAGACACACACACACACACATACACACACATACACACACACACATACACATACACAAACAGACACACACATACACAAACAGACACACATACACACATACACACACATACATAAAGACACATACATACACACACATACACATACACACACATACACACACCACACACACACATACACACACATACACACACACACACACACACACTGCAAATCCATGAAAGTTCATCTATTAGTTGGAGTTGGTGGTGATGATGGTGTGTGTGTATGTGTGTATATGTGTGTGTGTGTGTGTGTGTGTGTGGTGTGTGTGTGTATGTTCATGAAAGGGGAGACTGATTGGTTCATATTATTGTATATAACTACTCCCTTAAAAAAATAACTACTCCCTTAATTGTGCAATGAAATGTATTTAAATATATACATATTGTGGGGTTCTAATAATTTCCAAATTTACCCCAAATCATACTACAGATAAATACACAACAGTAAACCCATCAAAAACTTTTTTTCTCCTGGTGTTCATTTCTCTGTCCTGGTCTCATGTTGGTCTGTGCTGATCCACATTCTATGCTACGAGGACACGCTTTTCCTAATTCAGAAAGCCCTCGGCCTCTGTTAAGGAGGTTTTTGTGGGGAATAAGAGCTGTGCTCTTCTGAGTACAGAGTCCAGCGGGCAGGAGGATCTAGCACTAGGTGGCCGGAGCTGGAGACATCAGGCCTTTCTTGGCTAAGGCTGACTGGAGGCTCAGAGCAGTGGTGGAATCAGGCTCTGTCATCCAGTGCCAGACCAACTAGACAACCTGAGCCTCCTGTCTAGGAGACAGGCCTGACCCTTAGGTTAACACTATGAAGGAAAAGAGGATGCTGGGAGGCTGAGGACCACTGCTCCCAAAGAGAGAAGCTACAGGAGGCTGGGCCACACCATCCCGTCCAATTCCCATCAGTGAAGTCCTGGGAAGGGGAGTCACATGTCAGGAGTGTGGAGGACCAGAAGCACTCTCTGTCTCTTGTATGTTGTGAGGAGCTGGGGAGGGGTTGGCAAGCTCGAAGCAATGCCTGCGTCACATAGTAATGGCAGGCCATGATCCCTTCATCTCCCCTTATGTTCTGTGTTTGGATAGTGGATGCTGTGACTATGCCACCTGCCAATCACGGAGAGGGCTCTGCCTCCCTCCAGTGCGGACACTTAACGCCTATGCTTCCACTCACTCCCAGCCCCTCCCCAGCCCCCGCCACTGCCTCTAGAATCAAGAGCAGTTTATGTCCTTTAAAAAACTCTTTATGTAGGCTGGAGAGATAGCCTAGTGGTTAAGAGCACTGACTGCTCTTGCAGAGGACGACGGTTCGATCCCCAGCACCCACATGGCGGCTGAGAACCATCTGTAACTCCAATTCCAGGGGAATCCGACACCCTCTTCTGACCTCCGCGGTATTGCACGACACGGGTGCACAAACCTACATGTGGACAGTACATTCATACACATACAGAAATAAATAAAATAAAATAAAAACTCTTTATGTGTGTGCATTAGTGGGGGGGGGGTGTTTCAATGTGTGTGTATGTGTGTGGAAGCCAGAGGACCATCTCCAGTGTCATTCTCCCGGCATCGTCAAATGTGCTTTAGACAGAATCTTTCACTATTGTGGAACTTACCAAGTAGCAAGGCAAGCCCCAGGGATTCATCTATCTCTACCTCTCTGTTGCTGTGATCATAAGAACTCGGCCGGGTGCTTGGCTTTTATTAAAGGTGGGTTCTGAGGATCGAATTCAGGTCCTCATGTTTGCCTGACAAGCACTTTGCCAATGGAGCTGCCCACTCTAGCCTGGGTTGATAAGTGTCGTTTCCTTCAGTCACAGCAGATCCTTTCAGCAAATCAGATGCAAGCTGAAAATTAATGCTTCACTGGCACAAGCAAGAGGCTTGCTGGGGGCACACTGCAGGGGGGTGCCTGGAGGGCCCACGTATCCAGAAGTAGATGACATCACTCACTGGATCTAACCCGCCCCCTGGGCTCGTCCGTGACCTCCACCCCTCTCATCCATGTAGTCCAGTGCCACCTGAACTGTCATCCCCACACAACCCTGGGTAACCACTTCCCCAGCTCAAAGCTTGCCATGGCTCCCCATTGCCAATGCCTCTGCCTGTCACCCTGCTGACCACAATAGCGCTTTGCAGCCCTTGCATTGTCGTCTCCCAGCTCTCTGTCTGGGTCATCACTTTACTCTGTAGTAGTATGCTTCCTCTACGGGGTGTGCATCTCCAGTACAAACACACTCCTCCTTCTCTCAGAGCCTCTATGGATGTCTCTGTCAGCCTTCTCTGACTCCTCCCGGCCTTATGTCCTCTCCCTTTCCTCTTCCCCCATTGCATTCTGGGAACACTTGTCTGGCAGCTCCCAGAAGTCGGTCTGACCTCCTGTCGGTGGTGAGAAGGACAGAGGCACAGCTCCACGTGGTCACCCTCAGCAGCCCCTTCATCTTCTAGAGAACCTCAACTCAGACTAAGGTAACATCAGTGGCTTTGATGGAGAGAAAGAATTTCAGAACTAGCCAGCATGAAGCAGAGTTGGGGTTTTATTAAAGATATTTTCATATAGAGTCTAGGGAGGAAGGTTTTGAGACCAGAGAAATGCTCAGAAAGAAAGATACCCCAGAGCGCAGGTGCAGGCTTCTCAGAGGGGAGCCTTAGCCGTTCATGGTCTTCATAATAATCCTACGTACTCTCTTAGTGGGTTTTAAAGTTACTGTCTTCAAAGGATTGCGAAGGAATCTAAATGAGATCGCTGGGTGGTTCCTGAGGGATATCTAACAGGATTATGATTGGTAAGATCACAGGCCTGCAGGAACATAGGGTATCTTTACAGAAAACAAAGTCAACAGTCTTATTTGAGATTCTCAGAAAACGTCTGGGAGAAGGGATGAGGGCCTACCCAAGGTCATATACATTCAAGCCTTAAGTCTGATTCGTTGATATTCTAGCCTGAAAAATTCTATATATGGAAGAAATATTATTTCTACATTGGCAACCTTTACAGAAAAAGTTAACTGCACTGGAAATCTTGCTTCTCGGCTGGCAAGGAGCTTGAGCCAGGTTCCAGTGTAGGGGCTCCTTTCCCTTCCCGTGTCCCCATCATTGTCTGTCCCGATTCACCTTCCTCTGAAGGGTCTGTGTTCTGTCGTTCCCTACCACCACCGCCCCACACAGACATCCACACTCAGGGCTAGGCCCAGAGCACACGATTAGAGAGTTCTGGAACATGAAGAAGGATCATGCAGGACAAGTACCCACAGCTGAGCAACACCCAGTCCATCTATGTCCAGGTCCACAGAAGGTATCTTCAGGGAGCAACCGGGCCTTTCCTCGTTTTGTCCTTTGGGAGGAAGTGCAGGGAAGAAATGAAGTAGGTTAGTTTGCTGCTTGATCCCTGCTCTCCTAAAGCAGAGCCAAATTTAAAGTGAATATTGATGACTTTACAAAGCCCAGTGTTTGGTATGTACTGAAAAACCATTGTGTATTCCCTAAATAGTTCGTTTTGTTTTCAAAAGTTCTAAAAAATTCCCTGTATTGAAATGCATGTTGTTGCATCGATTTTTCTAAAATACACCTTGTTATCTTTTCTTTGGTAATTGGTGACTGGTAATGACTTTGGCAATTTAACATGTTCTTGCAGACACTTTTCCCATTCCCCTTGATAACTGAAGTCAGGAGCGAGGGCCTGTCTGTCAATCCCTGACGCCTGTCAGCCTGCGTGATTGACGGCTTTTGGTCCCACAATAGAGAGCATTTTTGCAGCCCCCATCCTGTTATTCCCCCCCCTTTAATACTTGTGGGGGATGGTGTTTGCTTTATAATCTGCGTTTAAAATCCAACTTGGAATGAGGCCAGCTCGAGAGAAATTATCACAATGTCTTGTTAGCTTTGCATCAGCCAAATTCCCCCGAGAGTTCCTTAAGCTATGATTCTACCTTCTGAAATTACCTCTGCTCAAAAATCTAAGCTTCAGCCTTCATCCTGATCCCTTCAAATTCCAGGAGAAAGGCCGAGGGGTCTGGCCAGCCGTGCTGTAATAGAGGGCACGCCCAGGGGGACCGGTGTGCATCTGGAGCAGAGCCCGGCCATCCCCTCTCCCGGGGCTTCTGTGGGTAAGCCCCCACATAATGAATGTGGTCTACAAGCCCAGAGCTCAGAAAAGGGCCAAAGAGTGGTGTGCTGAGCAATTACATTCCTCAAACCCGAGTGGGTAAGAACCCAGGCATTTAAGATGAAACAGCAGCAGGCTCTCCTGGGCTCCATGTCACGTGATTGTAAGAACCTTTTGGATAAACAAAACAGCCAGATTCACGAGGGGCAGGGATAAGTGAGTGACAATGCAGCTTACTGTGGCCTGGAACAGTTTGGGGCTCACAGACCCACTTTAGAATCTGGTGAGACTTGGTTGCTTTCCCTAAAGGGGAGTGTCCTTTTCCTGAGCATATCCTACCTGTTCTGTGGCTGTCACATGAAGATTCTTGCTGTCTGGGAGGGTGGCAGAGAAATCACTGGAGCGCCAGGCCTCTGCCATGCTGGGCACTGACTAGGGGGCAGCGGTGGGTTCAGTTTGTTCAAGGCCTGCTCTGGCTCAAGAGCCAGGAGCCCTGGATGGGAGCCACCTGCAGGGAGTGTGGCTGTTGGGGGAGGCTTATTTCAGGCTTAAGCCTGTGACAGCTCTCAGCCTAGTTACTGGGCAGCGGAGACTCTGAGCAGGTAAAGGAGTGTCGGACTCAAGGAAGACCGGAAATTTCATCAAACTGAAAACCACACCAGTATTGGGGGACCTGAAAAGGAGGGAGTCGGGGCAGGTCTACGGTGGCCAGTTTCTGCCTCATTTATAGAAAGGCATCTCCTTGTCCCTGACATATGTTGGGAAGAGACAAGCTGTTCTTTTTTTGATATGTTATTTATTATTTTATTATAGAGTGTATTGCCTACATGTGTGGAGGTCAGAAGAAGTCATCAGATCCCTTGGAACTGGAGTTAAGGATGGTCGTTAGCCACCATGTGGGTGCTGGGAATTGAACCTGGGTCCTCTGCAAGAGCAGTCAGTGGTGTTAACTGCTGAGCCAGCTCTTTGGCCCTGAGAGACAAGTTGTTCTTAAAGGGACTCAGCATCATTGTGGGGAAAAAAAAAAAAAGACACGACAATTTTGAAAACTCAGTATGTTTTCTTCCCTGTTTATAATACCAAACTGCTGTCTACATTGTTGCTCCCAGACTTAAAACCTGCAGAGTTCATAAAAGAAGTCAGTTTTTATTCACTTTTTTAGTAAACTTCGCAGGTTACAGAGCAGGTGCCGCACCAGGTATTAACGTGCAGCATGGCACATAAGCTAGATCATTTAGGGAAGGAGATGAATATGCTAGGCAAGATAATGGGCTTCTTAAAACAGCCATCCCCTAATACTCAAAACTTGTAGCTATCTTACCTTGCACGACAACAGGGGCTTTTTGGATGTAAATCAAAGACCCTAAAATGGGTAATGATCTGAATTTCATGGTTTGCCTCTAATGTGGTCTATGCAGTAGTTATAAGGGAAAGGTAGGAGACATTGCCAGAGAAATGAGCCCAGCCAGGTGTGGTGGCACACGCCTTTAATCCTAGCATTTGGGAGGCAGAGGCAGGCGGATCTTTGTGAAGGCCAGCCTGGTCTACATAGCTAGTTCCAGGACAACCAGAGCTACAGGGAGACCCTGTCTCAAAAAGAGCCTTGCTCCCATTGCTCCTCTGCCTGGGACACCCTCCCCTTCACCTCCTGTACATCATAGATGTCCTGGGGCTGAACTCTCTACCCACCCAGAAGACCATTCATTCATTCTTCCTCAAAAAGAAACATGTACAATATGGGGAGGTGGCTCGGTCAGCAAACAGCTTGCCATGCAAGCATGAGGACCCGAGTTTGGGTCCCCAGGACCCAGATAAAAGCCAGTCCACAGAGCCCGGAACAGGAGACTCTCTGGAGTTCTTTACCAGACAACAGCCAATTGGTGAGCATCAGGCTCAGTGAAAGATCTGGTCTCAAAAATAAAGTGGAGAGTGGTGTAACGGTGTAATGGTGCACACTTTTAATCCCAGAATTCAGGAGGCAGAGGCAGGAAAATCTTGCTGAGGTTGAGGCTAGCCTGCTCTACAGCGAGTTCCAGACCAGCTGAGGCTATAGGGAGACCTTGTCTCAAAAAAAAAATATATAAATAAACACAAAAGGTGGAACACACCAAGGAAGATTCACATCAGCCTCTAGACTCCACACACATAGAGAGAAGGACAGATGGAGAAAGGGAGGGAGGGGGAGAGGGAGGGAGAGAGAGAGAGAGAGAGGAAAAGAAAAGAACTATACATTTCTATCCACACTTCCCCATAGCTCAGGGTAGGTTATCGTTAGACTCATGTCTCCAAATCAGAATTGTGCTGAACATAACTCTGAAAGCTACCATTTTTGTTTTTCACTAGACTTTCCATTTAAGACCCATCAAGGTAGTGTTTTTGTTTAGCTTTATGTGTGTCTTCCTCTTAACATGGGGATTTTATAACTGCCGTGGTTTTGTCAGTTCTCTGTACTGGCCCACTGAGGCGCTTACTTCTCTGAGACAAATCAGCCAGTCTACAGGGCTCAGATCCTTAGTCAAACGTTAGTTTAGATGTTTCTGTGAAGATATTTTTTGAATGAGCTTAACATTTAATTTGTTAAGTTTAACATTAAATGGTTCAACTAAATCTGGGTCATAATTAGTGGCCTCCTCCAATCAGTGAAAGGTCTCATTAGAAGAAAAACTCACCTCTCTAAGCAAGATGGAGTTCTTCCAACAATAATTCCCCTTTAGGCTTGAACCACAAGTCTTTCCTAGGACTCCAGCCTGCCGACCACCCCTGATGATTTGGAATTTGCAGTCCCCCATCACAAGAACCAACTTCAAATCTGTACCTTTGGGCTGTAGAGATGAAGCTCTTGGTAAAGTTCCAGCCATATGAGCATGGGGAGGTATGGTCGTAAACATCTGTCACTCCGGTACCTGGGGGAGGGGCAGGGGCAGGGGCAGGGCAGTGCTCACTGGCTTGCCCATCTAGCTAATTGGTGAGCGCCTGTTTGGTGAAAGGTTCTGTCTCAAAAGAGGTGATGGGGGGAGGGGGGGCTGGAGAGATAGCCTAGCGGTTAGGAGCGCCAACCGCTCTTACAGAGGACCGGGTTCGATCCCCAGCACCCACATGATGGCCGAGAACCGTCTGAAACTCCAATTCCAGGAGAACTCCAGTTCCAGGGGAATCCAACACCCTCTTCTGACCTCCGCGGCATTGCACGACACGGGTGCACACACTTGCAGGCAGACAGTACATTCATACACATACTGAAATAAATAAAAAAATTTTACAAAAAAGATTCATTAAAAAAAAAGAGGTGATGGGGAGTGTCAACCTGTGGCTTCTACACCAATACACACACATATGCACCTGCACACACATGTATACATATGTATAACATACACACAAAAAAGATTAATAATTAAAATCTATACCCTTTGCATGCACATGCTACCATATCTCCCATATAATGCTACCCACCACATCACACACACATACACTATCTCCTTAGTCTGTTTCTCTGGAGAACTCAAATATACTCATCATTAGTAAGTATGTGTTGGATGAATTCAGAGTGGTGTTCAAAGAAGCCCTCTGAGGAAAGGCTTCGGTCAAATTTATTTTAGACCCCAGAACCTAGCACGACTTATTCCACTGAAGATTTAGAAGCTGAGAGCAGATGGCATTTGCCCCCCAAATCAGGATTTTTGAGAAAATTATACACTACTTTCACTACTTGAAGTTTCTAAAATGAAGGCAGACTTGGAGGCAAGTGTTTGGGGGAAGCTTATATCTCTGAAAGAGGAGAAAGAGAAAGAGAGAGAGAGAGAGAGAGAGAGAGAGAGAGAGAGAGAGAGAGAATGAATATGACTATGAATATGCCCAGGGTCTGGAACACTAAGGTTAATGAAGGCTAAGAATCCCTACAAAACAACCCTGAAAATATCTTCCAGAATTTCCAGTGCTGTCCTTGAGTAACTGCACAAAAAGTAGAGCTCTAAGCACCCAAGGGCCCACCTTCTACCTCTCAGAGCACTTCATTTATTGTTTCTATGACCAAAAACATAGTTTTGGAGACAGAGTCTCATTATGTAGTCCAAGCTGGCCCTGAGCTCCCAATCTTCCTGCCTCAGCCCCTCGAGTGCTGGAATTACAAACCATATCTAGCTTGTTTCTGTGAAATTTTTATATGCTGTCTATAAAGCAAGCCCTGACACAAAGAAGTGAAGCAAACAGGTAAGTCTCTTCTTCTCTGGATTTGACTTGATTTTTTTTTTATGTGTACATGTGTGTGCACAAGTGTGTGTACATGTGCACATGGAGGCCAGGCCACTGTGATGTCATCTCTCAGGCTCTACTAGCCTTTTTTGTAAGAGAGAGGTCAAACACTGGCCTGGAACTCAAGTTGGCAAATAAGCTGGACTGACTGACCAGAGAGCCCCAGGGACCTGCCTAACTCTGTCTCGGCAGTGCTGGGGTTACAAGTGTGGACCACCAAACCCAGATTTTTTATGTGGGTGCTGAGGGTTGAACTCAGGTCTTTGTGCTTGCAAAGCAAGCACTTGACTGACCGGCCCATCTCCAATTCCAGATCTTATTGTCCAGTAGAGTAGGAGTGTGGGGGAGAAGCAGAGAATACACAGAAAGTAGAATAAAGGTCAATTTAGAAAGATGTTTGAAGGGCCCCATGAAGAATTAGAGGCTGGCTCCCTTGCCCTTGAAGCTGGGAAGGCTTCTGGCTCTCGAGCATAGGAAGGAAGAAGCAGAAGGAAGGCCGTGTGACCGCTCACTCTGAGGACTTCTACCTTGGGTGGTAAGGCATTTCTCCTGGGGCACTGAGGTTCAGAAGAGCAGTTGCAGTGGCCAGAGAGGCCATGTTGTGAGGAAGCCCAAATTAGCCTTCCTCCCAAGGTACCCGGGAGAGGCTCTCGTAGTACAGAAATAAGGAGATGTCTGGCCACCTCCAGCTATGCCACCTCCGGCTCCCATCTCAGGACTTCTTTAGCACATCTGCAGGAGAGTGCCTAACCCAGATCACCCTGCCAGCCTGTCTCAAGTCTCTAACCAAAACCAAAACAAACAAACAAAAAACCCTACAACAGATGGCAAAAGTCATTGTCATTGTCTCAAGTCGTTAAATTTAGGATGTACTTAACAGTGCAGCAGTAAGTGACCAGAACGGAGTCATTGGAGGGAAGAGACCACTGAACACCAGGAGGGCAAAAGTGTCCATATTAGACGTGACCTGTAAACCGAGTCCTCAGCTACAGAGCAGCAGCCATATCCAAGTGGGAAGAGCGCTGCAGGCAGAGGAGGACGCCACAGGCCTAGAGTGGTGACACGGCGAAGCTCACAGAGGAGCAAGGAGACAGGGCGGCTGAAGAGAGAGGACAGAGAAAAGTTAAGAGGGGTAGAAAGGAGGCAGACCATGAAGAGTCTTCTAGGCAAGGTGCCCGGATGTTGCTGCTGTGGTAAAGTGTTGAAGGAGACCAGTGTAAGGAAAGAATGGCTGATTTCAGCTCATGGACTTGGAGTTTCAGTCCATGGGTCCTTTGGCCTAGTTGCTTGATGCCTCAAACAAGGAGGAATATCATGATGGCACCATCATGGGCAGAAGAGGCTGATCATTCACTGTGTCCAAGAAACAGGGAGAGGGGACCGAAAGGAGCTAGGGACAAGGTACATCTTTCCAAGG
The DNA here is from genome assembly GCA_009823505.1 of Rhizomys pruinosus. Lineage (NCBI taxonomy): Eukaryota > Metazoa > Chordata > Mammalia > Rodentia > Spalacidae > Rhizomys > Rhizomys pruinosus. Next base: position 444,354 of record VZQC01014276.1, read on the forward strand.
CTCATCCACCCAGGCTCTGCCTCCTACTTTCCACCCCCTTCCAACGATACCATCGGAGCATAAAGCCACCAAAGGATTCATTTATTAATGAAGGCAGAGCCCTCAGGATTCAATCACCTCTCAGGGACTGGACTATGAACTGCAGACCAAGCCTTCAACACATGAAGTGGACACATTATATACAACCCACACCGATAGTCCTGGTCTGGGCTTGTCATTCTGGTATAATCATATAGCCTCCCAGCTTAGAGTTAGAGTGTAGAGCACAGAGATCTGATATTGTGCTTTGTGTCCATCCAGACTCACCCAAGTTCCTCATCTTTTCCTCCCACACTCCACCCTGAATCAAAGAGACAGCCCTTCTTTCCTCTTAGGTACCCCTGTGCCAACACAGATATTCATTACCTTTCACTTTTATCCACTTTGGAATCATTCAAGCCTATTTCTTTCATGGTTCCAGATACACCAGTATGCCTTTAACTTAATGAATTGCATAAAGAGACTACCTAGAGTGACCACTTCAAGTCTATGGTCTTGAGTTCAAGTTCAGGAAAAATTGGCTTGTATATGTAGTTTAAGGTGGTTGCTTTACTTTCTCGGGCCTTAAGATTCTAATCTTTTAGATAGAGATTTAAAATGTATACTTCTTGGGCTGGAGAGGTGGCCTAGTGGTTAAGAGCGCCGACTGCTCTTGCAGAGGACCCAGGTTCAATCCCCAGCTCCCACATGGCAGCTGAGAACCATCTTTAACTCCAGTTCCAGGGGAATCTGACACCCTCTTCTGACCTCTGTGGCATTGCATGACACAGGTGCACAAACTTACATACAGACAGTACATTCATACACATAAAAAAATTTTAAGTTAAAAAAATATATACTTCTCTTGTACTCACAGATTATCACTTATTGTTAAAAAAATGAAAACAAAACAAAACAAAAAAACAGAGAAAGATGCAGAAAAGTTACGGCAGAATGCATGATCTGGGATGGGTAGGGGTGGGGTGGGGGGAAGGGAAGGGGATATATGCCTGAACTGAATTGGAAAATGATGTATGAAATACACAAACCATCAATAAAAATAAAAATACAAAAACAAATATATATATATACTTCTCAAGGTGATAAAACACACCCACACACACACATACACACACACACAAATCAACCACAAAAAACAGGAGGCTGTACTAATCAAGAGTTTGTTTCAGAGGCTGGAGAAATGGCTCAGCAGTTAAGAGAGCTTACTGCTCTTCCAGCGGACCTGAGTTTCATTTCCACAACCCATGTCTGATAGATCCCAACTCCCTGTAACACATCCAGCTCCAAGGGATCTCACAACCTCTTCTTGCTTCCATGGGTACCCACACAGAGGTAACACACACACACACACACACACACACACACACACTACATACCTTTTTAAAAGTCTTTTAAAAAGAACTGAGGTTCAAAGAAGCATGACAAAGGTATTTTGATTTTATTAAAAAAAAAAATTAAAAAAAAAAAAAAAAAAGATGGAGCCGAAGGATGGCTCAGCAGTTAAGAATACTGGCTGCGCTTGCAGGGGACCCTGGTTTGGTTCCCAGAACCCACATGGCTCCAGTTCTAGGGGATCCGACGTCCTTTTCTGACCTACCTCCAGGGGCACTGCACAGACATGGGTGAACTTACATACATGCAGATAATACACTCCTACACATAAAATAAAAATAAATATTTTTTTAAAAGATGATTGGACCTAAGAAAGATGCTTAGTGTTTGGTGTTGAGGAAAGATAAAGTCATCAGAGGTTCCCTCTGCAGATACTTGACATAAAAAGGCCACCCGGGCATGGGTGAGATGTCACCCATGCCGGGGTGGCCTTTTTGGTGATATGGTTGCCTTTGGGTCACCCATGTTCTGTAAGTATCCCTCACCTACACTCTGGTAATTAACTCAACAAACTCACTAGTTTACTAAGCTACACTTAGATAGAATAGTTTCTTTGGTCTGTTGTTTATATCCTAGGTATGATCCTTAGGTTTTGCCAACTTGACTCAAACTATCGTCACCTGGGAAGAGGGAGCTTCAGTTGGGGAATTTCCCCCATAAGACTGGCCTGCGGCCGGCCGTGTCTGAAGGGCATTTTCTTAATTGCTCATTGATGTAGGAGGGCCCATCCCAGTGGGAGTGGTGCTATCTCTAGAAAGGTGGGCCTGGATTGTATAAGAAAGTCAACTGAGCAAGCCAAGGAGCAGCGTTCCCCATGGTTCCCTGGTCTCTGGTTGCCGCCTCCGTGTCCCAGCTTGCTTGAATTCCTGCCTTAGCTTCCTTCCATGATGGGCTGTGAGCTCTAAGCCAAATAAACCCTTTCCTCCCCATTTGGCTTTGACAGTATTTTATCACAGCAACATGGGATGAGTAGACTTTTGTTCAAACCACACTAGGGAAGTTCTCCCAATAAGCTGCTATGTATGGCATATCCTCAAATCAATGAAAGAGAATAGAGGCCAGAAGGCAGGTAGCCGCGGGGAGATGGAGGGAGTCACTGTCACTCCGGGTGACATTTCTAATCCTGGTTTCCATTCCACGAGCTCTGGCTAAGTTGGTTTCTATGGGAACCCCCAAGCCATTACAGCGCAGTTGCCCACCCTCAATCTGAAGTGACTCATTTATAACGGGCATCCCCCAAGGAATGCAAAAGTGTAAAAAAGTTGCCAACATGTGTATGGCATCCCAAGAAGGACAAAACTGATTATTCTCTGTAGGTGCTGGAAGAGCTTGGCCAGCAGTTGCTTAAAGCTTAAGAGGCAGACGGTATCTTACAACTTAAAACTTACAAATAGTAAGTGGTATCTACACTGTTTGGCAGCAGGATTTCTGCGGGGTTAGGCGCAGAATCAGAGCATGGAGGCTGTTAAGTGCAGAGCATCTTCAAAGATGAGGAAAAGGCGTGTCCCCCAGAAATCTGGTATGTGGGAGAGAGGGAGTCTAGGCATAAAAGGTAAGGCGCAGCCTGGTCCCCACATGGCAGATTGAAGAGACAGCCCTGTATGCAGAGAAGGTAAGAAGTCATCACCTAGGCCCAGAGACACGGGGAACGACAAGGTCAGGGAAGATGAGCAGCTGCTGGAGGAAGGAGATGCCTGTATCACCCCGGAATTAGAGACAGAGGACAGAAGGGAGCACTAAGGATGGGCCTGTGGCTAGAATAGGACCCGTGCCAATGGACCACAGAAACTGATTGGTTTATCATGGGCGTCAAGCAGTAAGGGGTGCCCTGATTGGCCAGCTTGGTCAAGTGGCTTGCCTGGCCTACACCTGAAGCTAGAAGGGAGCTGCCGAGGAAACGGGAAGTGAGGTGATGGTAACTGTACTAGGAAAACAAACAAATAAACAAAAGGACATGCCTAGAGTGTTGCCAAAGATGTAGCTTGGACAGCAAACCTGACAGCAAGCCCCGAGGTCAAGGTGAAGGTGAAGGAAAAGGCACATTTTTAGTTCAGGGACGATGGTGGCAGCTTTGTTCTCAGTTGTAAAAGGCGGAACACGCAGCAGCCCCAGACTAAAGAATAATCACCCAGTTCATGAGCAGGCCCCTAAGGGCAACAGGGATTAAAGGGCCGCTTTGGATTTGGGGGTTTTCGGTTGTTGTTTGCTTTTAGAAGGTTTTGTTCTGTTTGAGATACGGTCTAAATAGCTTTAGCTTCTCTGGAACTGGCTATGTAGACCAGGCTGGCCTCCGATCCTCCTGCCTCTGCCTTCCCAGTGCTGGGATTTCAGACGTTACAGGCTTTGGTGGGGTGGTATTGCATGCACAGACATGGAAATATACCTGTGAGAGTGCAGGCTGTGGTGGGGGCGGGGGGGTTAGGTGAACAATATCACGATCATATTTATGTTGAGAGAGGCAGTAGATTCTTTCGCAGCACTTTCTGGAAGCTATTCTTAGGGGGAAGGGCCCTGTCAATAGAGTTCAGGAGGGCACAGTCCAAAGAAAGAAGAGCTGAGTGGGAGGACCCGGCAGAGATTTTTAGCAGCTGCTTGGAGTGAGATGGGGGAGAACGGAGGTGTGTTCTGGAAGCCTGCGCCTCCTCTTTAAGGAAAACAATAAAGATTTACATTCTTCTTCAGGCTCACAGAGTCCTATTTGGCTTTATCTGAGTGACTGCTAAGCAGAAACTGGCCTTAAAGGCTTCTGAGATATATTTGGGTCACAGCCACATATACTCGTGTAGATGTTTGAAAAAGAGATATATAGGGGCTGGAGAGATGGCCTAGCGGTTAAGAGCGCCGACCGCTCTTACAGAGGACCCGGGTTCGATCCCTAACACCCACATGGCGGCCGAGAACCGTCTGAAACTCCAGTTCCAGGAGAACTCCAGTTCCAGGGGAATCCGACGCCCTCTTCTGACCTCCGCAGCATTGCACGACACAGGTGCACAGACTTGCATGCAGACAGTACATTCATACACATACAGAAAAAAAAAAAAATAAAAAAAAAAAAGAAAAAGAGATATATACTAAACTGCCAACAGCAGTTATCTCTCTAAAGATGAAATGTCAAAGGTCCCGGAAGTTTGACTTTCTCTGCATTGTTATGGGTTTTCCTAATCATACATTATTAGAATAAACAAAACATATAAAGAAAAGGAATATCTACTAAAATCAAACAAAGTGCACAGTAAATAAACACATGTTCTCTGCACGCAGAGTCAGTAAACAGTAATTAAGTGACAAATTAAATAAAGCCAGTAACAAAGACTTGGGGAATAATGAAAATCCGACACAATGGAAGACCTCCCTCCCCATCCCTACCCCTGCAGATCCTCCCAGTCCTGTTTGGGATTGTGAGGAGCCTTAGAATAGAAAGTATTTAGTCCCCAGTCTGAGGGTTCTTCCAGGAAGGCCTGCTGAGGGAGGAGCTGAGGGCCAGCAGGCTGGGCGTGGTGGGGTCAGGACTGGACTCTTACAGGTCCTCTTTCCCTGCCCCTCCCTTTTCTCTCCTCCAGGCCTCCTCTCCCTCTCAGTTGGGTTCAGGAGTCACTTCTGGAACAGAGTGGGTTGCAGTGATGGGGTGTAGGCTCCTTAAAGAAACCAGGAAAAACCTACCTGTCTTTAAGGAGCTTCCAATCCAGAGACAGAGGGGGCTCCACAGAGACTCCAGATTAGTGGGACAGAGAAAGTTCCCACAGAGTGGTCGCTCAGCAAGTGGGAGCAAATATCTTCCCCTAGAAGACCAGGGTGACTTGAGCAAAGGAGAGTTCAGGAAAGTGTGTATCAGGCAGACAATGTCCCTGTGACCAAGGGGCAAAGGGTAGCGTGTTCTGTGTTCAAGATGTGACACCCTTCAGAAAGTGTGTGAGAGTTCCAAGAGGAAACGGCAACACCTAATGGTGCTAGATGATGGAGAGCCCTGAATTTCATGCTCAAGAGCTGAGACCTTATCTTCAGGGCACTAGAGGTGGAAAGATACTGTGGAGGGTGGTGGGAAGGGAGAGAGTCAAGGAGGTGGAGCAGTTCCCACCTGAAAGGTGCAGCCCCGGGGGGATGAGGAGAAGCAGAAGAAGCATGGGTGGGGCAGTTGTGATCTGGATGCTGTAGCTGGCCTGACAGGAATGAAGATATTTCCAAGAGATTCTTGTGCCTCTTATTTTGGCTACCAGACTTTTGAAACACTAGACCCCAAGAAACTGGAATTCCAGCAGCAGTCTCATGATGAGAAATTAAAAGGCTGGTGCTGGAGAGAGGACTCAGTGGTTAAGAGTACTGGATGCTCTGGGAGAGGAGCCAGGTTCGATTCCCAGCACCCACATGGCAGCTAACTACCATCCATAGCGCCAGTTCCAGGGGAGTCCAATGCCCCCTTCTGATCTCCGTGGGAATTGCACAACAAGGGTGCTCCTGCTTACATGCAGGCAATACACTCATGCACATAAAATAAAAATAATTAATAAAAATATCTTTAAAAGAAAAGAAAGGGCTTAAAGCCTGGTGTCAGCCCAAAGAGGAATTTGTATCTCAGAAAAGAGATTTCACACAGTTCTGAAAAATGAGTCTGATCGCCTTGCTAGAGAGCCCAGAAAACAACAGGCAGGATCACACCTTGACTGGGAACTGCATAACTCTGGCCTCTACTTAAACCTCAGTCTTGGGGCTGGAGAGATGGCCTAGTGGTTAAGACCACCGACCGCTCTTACAGAGGACCCGGGTTCGATCCCCAGCACCCTCATGGTGGCTGAGAACCATCTGAAACTCCAATTCCAGGAGAACTCCAGTTCCAGGGGAATCCGACACCCTCTTCTGACCTCCGTGGCATTGGCACAACAAGGGTGCTCCTGCTTACATGCAGGCAATACACTCATGCACATAAAATAAAAATAATTAATAAAAATATCTTTAAAAGAAAAGAAAGGGCTTAAAGCCTGGTGTCAGCCCAAAGAGGAATTTGTATCTCAGAAAAGAGATTTCACACAGTTCTGAAAAATGTGTCTGATCACCTTGCTAGAGAGCCCAGATAACAACAGGCAGGATCACACCTTGACTGGGAACTGCATAACTCTGGCCTCTACTTAGACCTCAGTCTTGGGGCTGGAGAGATGGCCTAGTGGTTAAGAGCGCCGACCGCTCTTACAGAGGACCCGGATTCGATCCCCAGCACCCACATGGTGGCCGAGAACCGTCTGAAACTCCAATTCCAGGAGAACTCAAGTTCCAGGGGAATCCGACACCCTCTTCTGACCTCCGTGGCATTGCACAACATGGGTGCACAAACCTACATGCAGACAGTACATTCATACACATATAGAAATAAATAAAGTTAATAAAAAATTTAAAACCTCAGTCTCACTTCCAGACCCCAAAGGTGGACTGGTGAGGGTCACTGGATCTCTTCCCTATATATGTCCTTCTTCCCTATATGGCCACATTAAATAAATCCTCTTTCTGCTTTTTATGATTAATTTGACTGTTCTAATTGGCTTACCAAAACTGAACCTGGCTTCTTGGCACCGACTGTGACTTCCAAGTTCAGCAGTAATAACAGGGCCCTCCCTCTCTGACTCCTTAGCAGATATCTAGTTCTCAGAGGAGAGATCTCCTTATCGTGTATCATTCATTCATCTTATTGTGTAGCATTCATTCACATGATTGACATCACAGAAGCCTTGTGTGTGCCCAGCCCAGGCCAGTCACAAAGACACAGACACAAATGAGACATTATCCCATTTTCAAGGAGCTTAGAGTCTCGTAGAGGAAGCAAATATGATATAGATTGATTGGAGAGAAAATTGCAGGTATTTCTCTGCTTGTACGTACGAGCCTTTGCAGGGCGACCTTGGACTCCCCTATTGTACAATGGGATTATTTCCCATGCCTTGAATCTGGGCTAATCTTGCAGTTTGCCCTGGCAGAGAGAATGCAAGCATTCCTGTCAAGTCTTAGGCAGAGGCTCTGCTGCTTGGACTCTTAGAACATTGATGTGCCATAGGAGACCAGACCATGTGAGACACAACCATGTCTGTTGAGTTGTCCCTGCTGGAACTGAAGCAAGGCAAGAAGGCACAGCCAAGACCAGCCCCACCCAGATTGGCAGAGCCTCCAGACAACTCCCATTCACGAGCAGCAACAAATCATTTTATTTATTTTTAACTGTCTATTTTTCTGTGTGCACTGTGTATGTATATGTGTGCATACACATGTCAGGTGTTGGGTTCTTACCTTCCACCTTGTTGTTTGCTGCTGCATTGCATACTCCAGGCTAGCTGGCCCAAAATGTTCCAGGGGATTCCCCTGCCTCCGCATCCCATCACGTTCTATGGGAATATAGATATATATCACTTAGTCCAAAATTTTTTTGTCTTTTTTGAGACACAGTCTTCCTGTATCACCAGCTGGCCTGGAACTCAGAGATCCACCTGCCTCTGCTTCTCCAGTGCTGGGATTAAAGGCTTCTGCCACCATGCCTGGCTTCAAAGATTGCTATGTAGCCCAGGCTAGCCTCAAAGTCCTCCTGCCTTTGTCTCTTCAACATATTCTACCCACATGTGCCACCACCACCAGCTTTGGGTTTTTCTTTTGTTGTTGTTGTTGTTGTTTGTTTGTTTTGGTCTTTTTGAGACAGGGTCTCCTTGTAGCCCCAGGTGGCCTGGAACTCACTATGTAGACCAGGCTGGCTTTGAACTCACAAAGATCCTCCTGCCTCTGCCTCCCGAGTGCCGGGATTAGAGGCGTGCACCATCACACCCGGCTTGTTTTGTTTTTAACACGAGTTCTGAACTCAGGTCATCAGACTTACAGAGCACTTTTACCCTCGGAACCATTTCCCTGACCCTTATTTTTATTTTATTCTCCAAGTCCTGGGTGGTTTGCTATATGACAATAGCTAACTGAAACAGTATATTAAACGGATCTTTTATTATTATTATTATTTGGTCTTTTTGAGACAGGGTCTCCCTGTAGTCCCAGCTGTCCTGGAACTCACTCTGTAGACCAGGCTGGCCTTGAACTCACAAAGATCCGCCTGCCTCTGCCTCCCAAAGTGCTAGGATTAAAGGCGTGCGCCACCACGCCTGGCTAAATGGATCTTTTAAAAAGCATACTGTGACATTACTGGGGCCTCTTAAATAGCCTCTGTTCTCACTTGCACTACCTAGAAGGAGCAGTGCTGGATCTTAGTCCAGGGGCCTGTTCACCAAGACTCAGAGACTTGCACATGGTACAGCAAAGAGCTTTTGTAGAGGATGTCCATATGAGAAGTAGCCTCAGAAGCAGGAAATACTTTCCAGGGCAACAGAGCGGCTCTCCGAAATAAAGACATTATTCTCCAGGGAGTCTCTCTCTCTCTCTCTCTCTCTCTCTCTCTCTCTCTCTCTCTCTCTCTCGATGTGTGAGAATGCAGACATGTGCACATGCATGTGGAGGCCAGAGGTCAACTTCAGGTACTGTTCAGGTACTTCAGGAGCCATGAAATAGATTTTTGAAATAGGCTCTTTCACTTGGTCCAGAACTCATCAAGGAAGCTAGACTGACTGGCCAGAGAGCCCTAACTATCCAGGCTCCCAGTGTTGGGACTGCAAGGGCCCCATCACACTGGGCTTTTTTATATGGATTCTGGGAATCGAACTTGGGTCTTCATGCTGAAGCAGCAAACAGTTTACTACCTGAACCACCACTCCAGCCCTTGAGGACAAATCTTTTTTTTATTATTTTATTTATTTTTGTATGTGTATGAATGTACTGTCTGCATGTAGGTTTGTGCACCCGTGGCGTGCAATGCCGTGGAGGTCAGAAGAGGGTGTCGGACTCTCCTGGAACTGGAGTTCTCCTGGAATTGGAGTTTCAGACGGTTCTCGGCTGTCATGTGGGTGCTGGGTGTCGAACCCGGGTCCTCTGCAAGAGCGGTCGGCGCTCTTAACCGCTAGGCCATCTCTCCAGCCCCGAGGACAAATCTTAAACAGACTTACAGTTTGTCACAGAGAATTGGTTCTACAGTGAAACCCTCTGCAATGATGGTTTTTTAAACCATTCCTAACGCCCCTTTCTCTGTTTTGTTCAGAGTCAGGGTGGGGGGTGAGGCTCATTTACACCAGCCCTGGGTAGGAAGAAAGTTAATACTGCCAAGTGATTTTTGTTTGTTTTCAGATGTCAATGGGACATGTTACCTCTTCTCAAATCTACCGCCAGGGCTTCCATGTGGAAATAAGGCAATAAAACTCCAAACAGAAAAAGAAAGTGTTTCTTGAGCAAGAGGTTCCTTTCCTATGATGAGCCCCATCTGTGTGCCATGGGTGTCTGTCAGCTCCCTGTGCCACCCTGTAGGAACCCTATGAGCCCTTACTCTGTGACTGCTTCTGTTTCCACAAGTCATAAAGGCCTTTGTATCGAACCCTGGTACCACACTTCTTCTGTCAGCATCCATTCTGGCAGGCTCTGTAAGAAGAGGGAGTCTCTGGTCATTTGTACTGATTGCTGCTTATGCCCACAGAGACCATTTATTCTAATTCCACAGAGGCTTGGTCATTGAAGTGATTCACTGAAGATATCACAAGATGACAAAAGAGAGCTTTACCTAGCATGCCAAGCAGAACTGCCCCCCCCCCGCCCCACGAAGCATGTCCTCCTCTGTATCGGTTACTTTTCTCCTCCCTGTGACAAAAATACCTGATGGAAACAACTTATTTTTGCTCCTGGTTCAGTCCACAGCCGCTTGGCCCCATGCTCCTGGGTGAAGCATCGTAACAAAAGCATGTCATAGAGCGCTCCATGGGCAATCTGAAGCAGAGAGTGGCTGGTAGAGGCCAGCGACAAGACACCGCCTAAGACCCCCCCCCAGTGTCCTATTCCTACCAGCGAGGTTCCCCACCCTAAAGATTCTGCAAGCTCTCAAAATAGCACACCCAGCTGCAGGAGACAGTTCCTGTTCAAACCACAGCATCCAGTGAGCCTCCCAAACATCCTCTTCTCCCTAAGAGCCTTTGACATGCCACCTTCCATCAGCTCTCTGTTGTGTGGCTGCCAGGCAGCCCAGCCCCATACCCCCCACCTCAGGCTTCTACAGCTCTTCTGTGCCCTGCTCTCCCTATTTTTCAAGGCCAGTCTCTCCTCACTCATCCCTTAGTACAACAAACAAGGACTCTATAGGCTCCACCTTCATCCAAACAATTTAGTTTTGTGATAAAAATTTGAAGGAAGGATCCAGGCATTGTGGTGTATACCCATGATCCCAGCACTCCGGAGGTTAAGGCAGGATTGACAATTCAAGACCATGTTGGATCACATGGTGATAGTCTGTCCTTTCTTCCCCCTCCAAAAAAATATTCTAATAAATATGTAACCAATATGCTATAAAGGCAGAAAAAAAGAGATAAATATTCCTGAGGTGATCTATTAAGGATTTGGAAAAGGCATCAGTAATCCTTGAAGGATGACTAGGCTTTCCAAAGGCTTGAGACACAAGAACTTGTCACTTGGAAATGACATGTGAGAGGGAGGACCCTTCCTAGGCTGGGGCCAGGGATGGGTTTAGGAGGGGTTTAGGGCTGGAGGGATAGCTCAGTGTGTGAAGTACCTGCTGCATAGCCTGAGGATCTGAGTTTGAATCTCCAGTACTCAGGTGAAGCCATCTGTATGTAACCCCACTGCTGGGAGCACAGAGAGACAGGTTGATCCACAGAGCTCCAGATTCAGTAACAGACTCTGTCTCAAAAAATAAGGTATAGCCGGGCATGGTGGTGCAGAGGCAGGCAGATCTCTGTGAATTTGAGGACAGCCTGGTCTACATAGTGAGCTCCAGGACAGCTGGAGCTATGGGGAGAACCTGTCTCAGAAAGATAGATAAATAAATAAATAAATAAATAAATAAATAAATGGAGAATTGATTGAAGAGGACTCTCAATGAGGCTTCCACATACACACACACACATACACATACATGATGTATTGGTTACTTTTTTGTTGTTGCAATAAGACACCTAATGGAACCAAGGCACCTTATAACATATTTTATTCATCTATTCTTCTCTTGATGGACATTTTAGGCTGTTTCTCTTTTTTGCTGTGACAAATAATTCAGTAATTATCCCTTCATCCCCTGCATCATTAGATCTTTTCCTTCCTACCAGATTGGTCCCACCAGCCAACAAACACATTGTGATAATAGAAGACTTTATTTGGCTTACAAGTTTCAGCAGGCATAAAGTCCATCATGGTAGGAAGGCATGTTGGCAGAGGTGGCTGGAGCAGAATGCTGAGCACTCGTATCTTCAAGCAGGCATGGGAAACAGAGAGAGACAGACTAGAAACCGGCATGGCTATGAACTCTCAGAGCCTCCAGTGACAGACTTCTACCTCTTAAAGGTTCCATGACGCCTCCCCAAACAGTGCCAAGTGTCCAGATACTTGGAGCCTAAAGGGGACATTCTCATTCAAACCACCGCACATGTATACCTGTGTATCAGTGCACAAATACCCACATGAGCAACACACACACACACACACACACACACACATACACACACACACACACACGCCACAGGCCGTGGGTACAATCTCAGAGGACATTTGGAGCAGACTGGAATGACCATTGGAGTCATGATGAAATGCAGCCCGTCTCTGGGCACTGGGCACACGTGTGAGGTTCTTTAATTCACACATGAAATATCAAAGCACAAGGGCTTGTAACCAAAGGAAACACCCACTAATCATAGTTTTCTCCAGGAACACCCTAACTGACATTTTAATTAACAAGCTGTTCTCCCCCCCACTCCATTTTTAATATAAGGACTTCTTGTTGCTTTAAATCTAAAATTAATTAAGTAAGAGTTCTCCTCTAGAGGGGAGTGTACGGCTCTCGCTAAATGGACAGGAGTGATAAGGTGAGATATATGTCTGAAGTGATGGGGGTGGGCGCTGAAAAATCCCCCACCTCCACTGTGGAGAACTAAGCCAGCCGCAGCCCATTCCATCACTGGGGACCTGGGGATGCTGGACTTTTTCCAAGAAATACTCCACTTGAATCTATAGCCCAGCTCAGACTTGGAATTACAGAAGCTTAAAACAGTGTTACAAGGACCTACATGATCCAACCCCTATCCCTCTCCTTCTGACTTTAATCTTGCCAAACTCTGCCTGTTCTTACACCAGTCGTGATGGCCGTCTTGCTGTTTCTGAACATGGTGGGCTCGTTCGCAGCCACCTACAATCAGGTCTCTGGTGCAGCTCACCTCTCCCCACGTCTCTAATCACCCCACCTAGGGTACTCACTGCTCCCTCTCCCTATTTCAGTTATTCCCTTCATAACAGTTATCAGTAACTGAAGCCCTATGTTATGTATGTGCTCACTGTCTCCCTCTGATACAATGGCAGCCTCAAGAAGGCAGAGGTTTGTGGCATGTATGCTTAGTGACGGCTTCTTGGGTAAATGCAACAGAGGCGTTCCCTCTAGTTAGCATGTTTTAGTGTCTACCTAGGATGGAAGTTCTATAAGGACAACACATTGATAAAATATTCCATAATTGGTAGCTGCTATTTTTATTTTATTTTAAGTGTCATCGTGAGGCAGAGCTCTCTGATCAAGATAAACAGAATGACGATGTTCCAAGATAGCCTCAGACAAAGCCACGCTCTTCCTGTGATGTGTGAAGGTGTTTGCGGATATTCAGAGTACCTGAATATGCCCCCCCCAAAAGACTGATGTGTTAAAGGCTTGATCCCCCGGGTACCAGAGTGGCATATCAGGAGGCAGTGAACCTTGAAGAGGTGGAAACTCTGGGAGACCTTTAATGGAGGGAGAGCTTAGGTCATTGGAGGAATGATATTGTACTGGATAGCTTTAGTTGTCAACTTGACACACCTAGGTTGAGGGAGTCTCAATTGGGGAACTGCCTCCATTGGACTTGCCTGTGGCTATGTCTGTATAGTATTTTCTTGATTGTTAGAATGATGTGGGAGGACCCAGCCCACTGTGGGCAGTAAGCAGTGCTCCTCATGGCCTGTACTTCAGCTCCTGCCTCCAGATTCCTTCCCTGAGTTCTTACCTGGGGCGCCCTCAGTAATAACTATGACCCCAGAGATGCATGCTAAATAAACCCTTTCCTCCTCAAGCTGATATTGGTCAGCGTGTTTTGTCACAGAAATTGAAAGCAAACTAGAACAGACCAAAAGGGACTGTGAAAAGCTGTCTCCTTCCTCCCCTGTCCTTTTGTTCCCGGGTGACGGGGCTTTTTTGCTTTACCACGTGTTCCTGTCCTGATGATCTGCCTTGGCATGTGCCTAAAGCCATGAGGCCGATGGTTTCTGGACTGGAAACTCCAAAACTGTGAGCCAAAATAAACCTTTTCTCTTTGTGGGTCAGTTATATCGGGTGTTTGCCACGGTAATGTGAATCGGGGAAGCACATATGTGAGAGGCCTTGGGGCCTGGGTCCAGTCTGTTATACAAGAGTTCTTGGCATGTAGCTCAGAAAACAGTACAGTGTCAGGTTTCTCTCTGCTATTGAAATTCTTCCCTTAGGCAGTGAGTCAGCTGTATAGTTTCATTATTTTGATTATAACATATTTTATTCATCTATTCTTCTCTTGATGGACATTTTAGGCTGTTTCTCTTTTTTGCTGTGACAAATAATTCAGTAATTATCCCTTCATCCCCTGCATCATTAGATCTTTTCCTTCCTACCAGATTGGTCCCACCAGCCAACAAACACATTGTGATAATAGAAGACTTTATTTGGCTTACAAGTTTCAGCAGGCATAAAGTCCATCATGGTAGGAAGGCATGTTGGCAGAGGTGGCTGGAGCAGAATGCTGAGCACTCGTATCTTCAAGCAGGCATGGGAAACAGAGAGAGACAGACTAGAAACCGGCATGGCTATGAACTCTCAGAGCCTCCAGTGACAGACTTCTACCTCTTAAAGGTTCCATGACGCCTCCCCAAACAGTGCCAAGTGTCCAGATACTTGGAGCCTAAAGGGGACATTCTCATTCAAACCACCGCACATGTATACCTGTGTATCAGTGCACAAATACCCACATGAGCAACACACACACACACACACACACACACACATACACACACACACACACACACACACACACACACACAGGCCGTGGGTACAATCTCAGAGGACATTTGGAGCAGACTGGAATGACCATTGGAGTCATGATGAAATGCAGCCCGTCTCTGGGCACTGGGCACACGTGTGAGGTTCTTTAATTCACACATGAAATATCAAAGCACAAGGGCTTGTAACCAAAGGAAACACCCACTAATCATAGTTTTCTCCAGGAACACCCTAACTGACATTTTAATTAACAAGCTGTTCTCCCCCCCACTCCATTTTTAATATAAGGACTTCTTGTTGCTTTAAATCTAAAATTAATTAAGTAAGAGTTCTCCTCTAGAGGGGAGTGTACGGCTCTCGCTAAATGGACAGGAGTGATAAGGTGAGATATATGTCTGAAGNAATCCATCCATGTAATGTTCTAGGATCCAATTCACATTGCCTTTGACCATCTTCCTTGGCCTTATCTTTTCTCTGGGATCATCTTTCTTTCTTGCAAGGTCTCATCACATCCCCTTTCTTGGTCCTTGTCAGAAAAAGGAGGAGGAGGAGGAGGAGGAGGAGGAGGAGGAGGAGGAGGAGGAGGAGGAAAATTTTTTTCCCAGCCTCTTTCTCTGAGTCTCTTTATTTCTCTGTACTCCAAGCTATGGCAGGTCTCAGGTGTCAGTCCTGAGACTTAATCTATTCATCACTGTGCTCATTCCCTGGGCAATCCGTCTGGCCCCAAAGTTCCAAATACTATCCACATCTTGCTGCCTACACGTTTCTTCGACTTACCCTGACCTCGTGGGTCCAGCTGCCTTCTTAATGTCTTCACTTAAATGTTCAAAGGACATATTAAATTTACCATGCCATCCACACACGTCCTGTGCTGGTTCGTTTTGTCAACACAACCTAGCTTCCCCTAGAAAGCGGGAACTTCAACTGAAGAATCTCCTCAATCAGATTGGCCCATAACCACCCCTGTGAGAGATGGTCTTGACTAATGATTGATGTGCTATGTGCGAGGGTCCAGCCCACTGTGGGCAGCACCATCCCTAGGCAGATGGGCTTGAGCTGTATAAGAAAACTAGCTGAACGCAAGCCAAAGAGATCAAGCCAGAAAGCATCATGGCTTCTGCTTCAGTTCCTGACTGTGACCAGGAAGTAAAAACTGAAATAAACTCTTTCCTCCCTAAGGTGCTTTAGGTCATGCTGTTTATGAAAGCAAACTAGGACACATGTTGTGTTTGTGCAGCCTCCCCCCACCTTCAGAAACAGCAGTTCCAGTCCTCCAGGTGCTCAGGCCTAAAGCCTCCTTGCCAACCTGGACTCTTCTCACTCTATCCATCCTTCAGCAAACAAATGAGCGGAACCTTCAATGCCTGCAAAGCACTAATTCTGGATTTATCTCCACCATCATCTCTTGGTCTAAGCCACTAGCATTCCTTATGTCAAGAACTGCAACAAACACCTCATCCCCTAGTTTTACCATATCTGTAGTCTATTTTTAGCACATCCGTGGCATCTGGAGTGATCTCTTTAAAATAACTCAGGGGGATGGATAGATGGCTCGGGGGTTCAGAGCACTGGCTATTCTTGCATAAGACCCTGCACTTACATACATGCAGGCAATAAATACATGCATACACATAAAATAAAATAATAATAAATAATAGACAACTCAAGGCCGGACGTGGTGGCGCACGCCTTTAATCCTAGCACTTGGGAGGCAGAGGCAAGCGGATCTTTGTGAGTTCAAGGCCAGCCTGGTCTACAGAGTGAGTTCCAGGACAGCTGGAGCTACAGGGAGACCCTGTCTTGAAAAGACCAAAAAAAAAATAATAATAATAATAATAATAGACAACCTAAATCACACTGCTACTCCATTTAATCCTCCCCAAGGCTTACCTCTCTCACTCAGAGTAAAAGAAAAACCCTTGACAGGGCTTTGCATGAGCTGAGTCCTCACCCCCTCCCCTGCCATCTTTCCCATCACAACTCTCCTCGATCGGGCAGAGTTGATCTATGTGCTGTTTCTCAGATTCGTCAAGGCCCAATCTACTTCAGGGCTTTTGCACTGAGTAGTCCCAACGTCCACAGTAATCCTCTCCCCTCCCATAGACATATCCACCATGGCTAAATGGGTCGCTGATAAGAAGTCTTTCCTGAAAACCTATCTTGGTCAATTCAGGCTTCTGTAATTAAAAGGCCCTAGACTTGGTGATTTAAATAGCAAACATTCTTTTTTTTTTTTTTTTTTTTAGATCCCCCTGTGTAGCTCTTTTCACTCAGGGTTGTTTTGGCTATTCAGCATCTTTCGTTTTTCCAAATGAATTTAAGGACTTTTTTTTCCAAACCTGTGAAGAAACTCTTGGGGATTTTGATTGGAATTGTGTTAAATCTATACAAGAGTTTCAGTAGAATGGACATTTTTACAATGTTAATTTTCCTAATCCATGAGCATGGGAGGTTTTTTCCATCTTCTAGTGTCTTCTTCAATTTCTTTCTTTAAAGGTTTAAAATTTTTGTTGTAGAAATCTTTGGTGTCTTTGGTTAGGTTTGTTCCTAGGTATTTTATTGTTTTTGAGGCTATTGTGAGTGGGAAGGTCTCTTTGAATTCTTTCTCCAGTTGCTTGTTCTTGGTGTAAAGAAAGGTCATTGATTTTTTTTTTTTTTAGGTAATTTTGTATCCTGCCACTTTGCTGAAGCTGTTAATCGTTTCTAGGAGTTTTCTGGTGGAGATTTTAGCATCCCTTAAGTAGACAATCATATCATCAGCAAATAGGGATAGCTTGACTTCCTCTTTTCCAATTAGTACTCCTTTAATTTCCTTTTCTTACCTTATTGCTCTAGCAAGTGTTTCAAGCACTATATTGAAGAGGAGTGGTGACAGGGGGCAGCCTTGCCGAGTTCCTACCTTTAAAGGGAATGTTTCTGTCATTTCCCCATTTAGGATGATATTGGCTGTGGGTTTCCTGTATATGGCTTTGGTTACATTGAGGAATGATCCCTCCAATCCAATTCCTTCTAGGACTTTAAGCATGAAGGGATGCTGGATTACATTCATTTTTTTTTTAAAGCTCTGGCAGCTGAAAGTCTGAGATCAGGGTATCGGCACCATCCAGTTCTCTGTGAGGGTAATAACCCTGGGGTCTTTTTCCCCAAGGAAGAGTAGAACTGAGCTCAGGTTCCATCCCTTGCTATCAATCCCACCACGAAGGCTATACTCCCATGACTCCATCCAAACTTAATTACATCCCAAACTTCCATTTCCAATGCCATCGCACTGGGACATGAATTTGGGGGGTTTGGTCTATGGCACCACTGTGCAGAGCCCAGCACCCCCTGTTCCAGGGCTCCTTCACTCTCCTACTTAGCACTTGGACCATGTGACATGCTCTGTGTTTACTGATGGGCTGACTGAATATTGTCCATCTCTCTCCAGCTAAAAGGTAAGCCTGTGAATGAAAGGGTTAAGACACATTATTTCAAGCACATAGTAGATGTGTGTGTGTGTGTGTGTGTGTGTGTGTGTGTGTGTATACAACTCTGTGTACCACAGGCTTCTTCAGACATGCAAAGAGAAATGCTCCTTTCTACAGTATGTGACTTCTCAAAGTTCCTAGATATAGTTCCATGGCGGGAAGAAGTGGCTGGGGCATGAGCTTCCCATTTCCCCAGATCCTTGTCAGTACTTGCAAGTTTTGTCAAACTTATAATAACTGAATGAGACAGCATGGCTTTTTACCAGATCAACCCTGGTCATCAATGAGGTTGAACATCTGGTCGCTGCTTCTTACAAGTTTCCTTACTTTTCCCTCTTCCCACTTGGTCAGCTTCTCGGGACTTCAATGTCTCTCACACTTCAGAAGTAGTGGCCTTTAAAGACATTCACTTGTGCTTTTCTTTTTGGTTCTTGAGCAGCCCCATGGCTCAGTTCTTCTAGGCACTGAGGGTATGCCAGGGATAAAGAGAGACACGGACTTGCTGTCCTGAAGTTTGCATCTAGGAAGGCAAGTTAGAAAATAACTGAGAACACCAGAGGTGGTGGCCCACGCCTTTAACAACATTCAAGAGGCAGAGGCAGGTGGATCTCTGTAAGTTCAAGGCCAGCCTGGTCTACATGGCGAGTTCTAGGCCAGCTGGGGCTACAGGGAGACCCTGTCTCAAAAAGACCAACATAGGGGGGGAAAAAGAATAAGAAAATAACAGAGAACACAAACAAGGAAGTGATATAAATTCAGACCACGCTCTGTGCCATGAGAAGAAAGGGAAGGATGGTTGCAAAAAGCCTTTCTTGAGAAGGTACAATTTGAGCTGGCAGCTGAACGATGAGATGGAGTGATCTATGGAAACACGCTCTAAACACAAGGACCAGCAGGTGTGCGGGACCTCAAAACCAGCTTGGCGATTTTGAGGGAAAAAGTCGTGTTAGCTAGAATGATCCCATCTGAAGGAACAGTGGATCTTAAGGCCAAAAGGAGGGGGAAGACCAGGCTGGTTATAGGGGTGACAAGAGGGAGGGTGGCAGTGGGGCAGAGAGGGCCGAGAGATGGGAAGAGAGGAGCGAGAGAAGTTTGAGCTGAGAGGTAGGGGCAGCATGCGACCTGTGGATCCTGGGAGAATGTTGAAGTCTCCTCTGTAAGAAAGCTTCATGTCCACATCCACTTCCTTAGCAGAGGCTGTGTGATGCCTAGGTCAGCGCAGAACAAAGGCTGCTGCAGGAAAACAGGCAAGGCTGGCTGGACTGCTTGCTGCTGAAAACCCTTCAAGGATTCAGAGAGCCACCATCCCGGGTGTCTCAGGAGACGCAGGGCCTGCTCTGTTTGACCAGAGCTAAAAGACATGGGGATTTGTTCTCCATGACCTTCCCAGCCAGAACAAGAGATGAGGCCACACAGTCAACTACCTGAGGAGGTGGGATTCACCGGGGCCATCAAAGCGGGTACTGCTGTGTTCTAGGACACGGAAGATGGGGCAAAGGACATGAGGATGCTGGATAAAACACAGGTCCCATCAAGGGGGGTCAAATGCCCTGTCCCTGCCAGTACAGCCAGGCCAGCCACAGAGCCCAGCATGGCCAGATCTTCAGACTGCCCAAATGAAGCTAGAAAGGCATATTTTTATGTAAAATCTCCTAGTTTTTAATCCTGATTACAAATTCAAATTGGGGCAAAGAGGTCAGTCATAATTCACCAGCCACCAGCTTATAACCTTGTTTCTAATGTCGGATCCTTTTGAGAGAAGGAAGCCTCTTTACACGGAACAAGGTCAAAAGGGGAGCATCTTAGCAGAGCGTTGAGAAACCACCCTCTGGAGATGGAAGTTTCTCAGCTGAAAAGAAGCAGCAGCACTCCTTTGCTGCTTGAAGCTCAGGTAACCAAGGGCAGGCTGGCCTAGATGTGACTTCTCTGGATTCAAATGGCTGCAGCTGGAGTGGAGAAGGTCCCAGGCAAGGGAGCAAATCCATAACAAAGCCACATGCAGGTGACCCTACCCATCCCAAGAGCATCCTGGTTCGTTTTGAAAGAAAAGAGGAATATCAGGCAGGAAAGGCAAAGCAATGGTCTAAGAGATGTGGACTCCGCCACACGGGATCCCGGACCGGAAGCCAGCCCCTCTTTGAGCCTCCCCGACTCCATCTTCTCCATAATGAGGGGATGGAACTAAATGAGTCTTGGGAGCACTCCCGGCATAGAAGAAACAGCTTCCCTGGAAATGGGCCCCATGGGGCAGCTGAAGATGCACCCTGAGACACCCCACTACCACCACCCCCACCGCATACTGAGCAATCATTTCTGGAATAAACTTCAGATTCAAACAGCTTTTGTAAACTGCCCCGTTTAAATTAAAACAAATCAATATGCTTTCTAAAATTTAGTCTCAGCTAAACAGCTGTGACAGTTCATAGCAACCTGAACTTGAAATGAACCCACCCTACGTATAAATAAAGCCTTTGATGTCTTCATTAGTTTCTCACATGCCATTTTTTCACAGTCTATCAGGCTAAGTGCTTTGCAACTTATATATATTTTTGCAGGAGGAGTATTTAACCTTCTGATTAGTCACCGCAAGCAGCACAATGACAGAAACCCTGATTTTGCACACAATGAATTTATTGATAGATTTAGCCCATTAGCTCTATTTACCTGTCAGTTCTATGGACACTAATGAGTTGTTTTTCAAGGACTAATGAGAACTGTAATGGCTAATGGATGTTTACAGCTTCACCGCGCCGCACCATGTGATGCTGTGAACACCCGCTCCTGTCCCTCCGAGTCTTTAATTGGCACCATCAGAGGACTCTTTAATTACATTTGAGCAGACAATAAGGATCCTGGGCAAATCGGTGGGAGGAAGCAGTGGAATCCCACAGGAAGCTGGACACTCCGATGGGTACCAGCCTGACGTTCCAGCCAGCACCGGAACTTCCCTCAGTAAACACTTTGGTGGAAGGAAGTGAGGAAGAATTTCCAAGCAAGGTGTGTCTCTACCAGTCCACCTGCTAGCTCACCTCAGGGCTTGTAGAGCAGGACTGCAGGTCAGGTCGTTGTCCAGACAGGAGAATATAGTCTACACGTGGAGACATTCCAAGGCATTAGAATATGGAACATCCTTTAGGCCCTTAAACTTTTGGATCCGCAAGGGCATGTGTTGGAAGGTGTCAGGTACAATGATTGAGTTGCAGTTAGTGTCCCTGCCGGCTAGATCTTAGCATTAGCAAGAGAGAGTTGGCTCAAGGTGAACTTCCAGACAGGACCTTGAACTTTGCGATACTTTCTCTTACATTCATGTATCTGTCCATTCATTCAGCATTTATCAAGGAACCACTGAAGACAAAAAAACACACCCAAAATGGTAGAAATCCAAATAGCACATTGCCAGGTAGGCAACAAAGGGAAAGAACAATTAAACTTGTAGAACGCTTTTAAAGATGTGAAAGCATGTGCCTTTCAATTGCTGTTTTGATCCCAAGGCCTCATACTTGCTGAGCCTGTTAGATGTTTCTGATCAAAACCAGTATACCAGATGTCTGAGGAACACCTTGTTCTTTTCGGTAGGTGAAGGTACTGTTGTTCCGTTTTTCACTGGAGGAAAGAGATCTGCTTCACTGATCAATCAAATCTTCCCTCAGAGGGGCAGGGGAGAAGGAGGCACTGCTACGGCTTGATCAATGGTGTGAGTTATATGCATGGTAAGCCGGGGAAAAAGCAAACCAGTAGGAAACCAATGGGGAGTGGGAAACGGTCCCAAGAGAGGATATCTGCTTATCGACCCAATGGGATCACCCAAGATCACTGTGCACAGGACACGAGGTGCAGCTATTTGAACACCAATCTGTGAGTGAATCTACTGCTGGGTACCTACTGGCTAGGACCCCAGCCAGTCCCAGGAGGAAAGCCTGACCTCTATTGGTACTTCCTATGGCCTGTGAACATATTAAATCTGACGATGAGGATGTTGCTAGAGAAGTTAGAAGAGCAGTTTCCATAGAGAAGTGGGGGCGGGAGCCAGATTGCACAAGGATTAAGGAAGGAGTGGGTGGTGAGGAAGTGCCAGCGATGACAAGTGAGTGATGGAGAGAGATAGAGCAGTCACTCAAGGGGGGTCAGGAGGACCCAAGCACGTTCCTAAGTTTCTAGAAAGATGTCAGCCAAAAAGGAAAGAAAGGGAGGTGACTAATGAAGTAAGGTCTCAGCAGAATAACAGGGAGGAGGAGCGATTCGCCTCAGAATAAGGGGGAGGCTTTGCCCAGCATTTGTGACACGGAAATGAGGAAACTGACTTCAGCACTCCTTATTTTGTTCTCCAAGAAGACTAGGCTAGGAGGTATTGCTTCTCTCCAGTGCCGGGAGGAGGGTGGAGAAGACTGGTCACACTTGAGCTGTCAAAGGCATCTCTCAGTACCAAAGAATTTGAGATGCCCCTGGCTGGAGCATCTGAGTGTCTCAGGAATCATCTCCAGGAGACTCAGTTCAGCAAAGTTGCCTGCCTCTGCTCATGAAGGAGAAGACAAGGCAGAATGGTTTTCCCAGAATTCAAGATTAGTAGGGAGCTGCATCTAGGCCAGAGGATGCTTGGAGGCTGCATGATCTTGACCACAAGGGCTGAAGCTCCCAATCTAGAGGAGAAGAGAAGTAAAGGAAGCAGGTAGTAAAGAGACAAGGCTCTCAGGAGAAATGAAACAGGATATGAGAAAGGTCCCTGGGATTTCAAGACCCACACAGGCCAGCTCAGTGGCTAGCAACACTGCCCTGCTGAAGATTGAATCCTTTTATTCATCAGCAGCATCTTGACTGGTCTTAAGCACTAAGTGGCAGATGGGGTCAGCCTTAGATTTGTCACCTTGGCAGGTCCCACATCTGATGTTCTTCACCCGACCTTAGCCGAAAGACTGAGAAGCAACCCCAGAGCTGGTATTCTTGGAGCAACTTTTTTTGTCTCCCAAGTCACAGCCTTCCTCCAAGGTTTGGCAGAATTCTCAACTAAGGTTCTGTGGCCAATAATCAAGTTCATGTTAGAAAAGAAGCATTGTGAAACCCTGCCTTTTCTTTGCCTGGATCTTGTGAAACAGAGTCTCATGTTGAGTCATCTCAGACAGAAACTAGAATGGCCCCAAACTGTCTTACAAGTCTCAGGAACTCTCCTTGGAGAGGACCCTTCAAAGAGTGACGTCCTGAGCAGCTCAAGCCTCTAAAACTCACTACAGCACCACAGATCCCATCAACCAGGGGGAAGTTGCAAGCTGCCCCAGCCTTGGGGAAGAACTGGCTGGAGGGATTGATCCAGAAACAAAGATGCCATCTTTAGAAGGAAACTCCCTGTGCTCCATCAATGTACTGGGACTATCAGCCTCGGTGGCAATCGAGAATTTTCATCAAGATCAGAAAAGACCAGGAAAGAGGAAGAGAGGAAGGAGGCAAACCCTTTTCATGATATGTGTATCCCAGGTGCTTTGGGAACATTCTCTCATTTAATTCTCAAACCAACCATGTGAGGCAAGAACAAAAGACGTGGGCCACTGTCCAGGCATTTGCATAGAGGGAGCAGCACAGAGCTGGGCTTTCACCCCCTGCCTCTCTTCCCTTGCAGGTGGGTGCCTCTCCCACGACCCATGCTGCTTCGGGAGATTCTGCCGCCTCCGCTACCCTGCAACACCCTGAGCTTCCGTTCTACCCACCCAAGGTCCCTGTGTCCTGGTTGCTAGGTTGAAGCCCTCCTTCTTGCCAGGTCCTGGAAGGGAACAACACTATAGCAATCATACAGCCACACTATACTAAAGGTTAAAATTTTCATTTGAAACAAAAAAGACCAAACTTGGAGTTATATCATTAAGACTCGGTGAGTTTGTTACTGGCTCTTTGTCCTACCAGCTGTGTGAGCTAAAGATGTCATTTTCCAGGGCTGGAGAGCTGGCCTAGCGGTTAAGAGCACCGACGGCTCTTACAGAGGACCCAGGTTCAATCCCCAGCACCCACATGGCGGCCGAGAACCGTCTGAAACTCCAATTCCAGGAGAACTCCAGTTCCAGGGGAATCCGACGCCGTCTTCTGACCTCCGCGGCATTGCATGACACGGGTGCACAAACTTGCATGCAGACAGTATATTCATACACATACAGAAATAAATAAAAAAATTGTTTAAAGATGTCATTTTCCACTGTGAGGCTGTTTCCTCCTCTGCCAACCTAGAACTCCTTCCTCTTGAAAATACATATAATTAATGGCACGCTACGAAACGTTTAACAACTAGCTCTGGAAAAAAGGAATGCAGGGCTGGCGAGATGGCTCAGTGGGTTGACTCTTGCTACACAAGCCTGGCGACCAGAGTTCGATCCCTGGAACACACATAAAGGTGGAAGGAGAGAACCAACTCCCCAAAGTTGTCCTTGGACCTCCATATTTTGCACTGTGACATGCACACCCACATAGGTGACATCCTGCCTAGGGTAGGATAGGCACAATAATAGTAATTGTTTTTATTTTTTATTTAAATGTCTATATGCTTTTTTTTTTCATGCCTGGCTTAAGAAGGTTCTTAGCTGCCATGTGGGTGCTGGGAATCGAACCCAGGTCCTCTGCAAGTGCAGTCAGTGCTCCCAACCACTGAGCCATCTCTCCAGCCCCAATAATTGTTTTTAAAAGGAAGAAAAGAACACTTTATGTTTATACTGTTGCTGATCTCCAGAGTGTAACTGCTTCTAGCCTGGCTGATGTCTGGCTAAGGGTCCAAGCTTCCATCTTTTTACCATGAACCTCTGGGGTATATGGGTACCACGCTGCTGTACAGAATTCCTTCCATGCAGACAATATAGTTAGAAACAGCTTCCAAAGATCCATCCCTAGAGTATCGGTAGTAAAATGATAAGAAAGTAGTGTGGTGTTTAGTGTTGATTATAAACACAGCTTATATAATTATAATTTTATATAAGTTAATCTTCAGTACTGGCTATATTTAACAACTAATTCACAAAATTCCTAAAATGTAATTAGCCGTTCTTATGAGCCACCTCCAACACAGCATCCAAAACAGTGGATTTGCTGGGCTGCAGTAAAGGTAGAGTTGGGATTTGAACCCGGGTCATTCTTAGGCACTGTTAAGGGAATGGAGGGAGCTGCTGATCTGTGTAAGACCCCAACACAGGAACTTAGCATGGCTGCCCTCCTGCCTCCATATAGGGTAACTGGCTCAGTCTATATAACAGTCACCTGCTAATCCAAGCAGCCCTGCCTTTCTTTTACAATGATGTCACAAAGGTCATTTCCGGGTCCAAGCATTGTGCTCTTTCCGAGAGCTGGACTACTGACTTAGTTTCCCCATCCACTCCTCTCAACATCCTAGGTCTCTCTCTCTCTCTCTCTCTCTCTCTCTCTCTCTCTCTCTCTCTCTCTCCCTCTCTCTTGCCTATTAAAATGAGCCAGGTGGACCAGCTAACCTTGAAAGTCCCTCCCAGATCTGAAGCCCTCAGATGTGACTCACTACACAGGCACTGCCAGAGGTTCTGACAGCTTCAGAGAAAGCAGGTGACAGAATCATGGCAGGAGTCTGAGCAGCTGCTGCAGGGGGCCGGATGGGAGGCAGAGACCACATAGCAAGTACCGGAGAGTCCCAAAGAGGCAGCCGAAAGGGTGACAAGACACTACTTTTTATGCACAGTTTCATCGTGTAATACATGCCTGGCAGTAAGCAAACTAATCTGGCTCCTGATCCCCACTGCCACCTACAATCACGGGTCCCCTCCTTCTCCATATGCACCTCACCTTTTCATCCCTAAATAGGAGACACTAAATTCTATGGCCTCTGACTTCCTTCCAATCTCACTGTTAAGTCCTCTGTGGCCGCTAGTATAAACACCCCAACTGAATGCAAAGACAGAAGAGGGAAGGGATGCGGGGCACACGACCACTGAGCCAGATGGGGCTGAAGGAAAAAGACACCCAATAGCTCCAAACTTCAGCTTCGAGGAGGATAGAAAGAAATTGTGAGGAATTAATGAGTGCGCAGGTGCGTGGATGAGTGCACATGTATGCATGCGTGGTGGAACTGATGCTATATTAGGGAGCAAGTGTGGACGGTGTTGGGCATTTGTGCCACATGCAAACAACATCCCAGGCCTGGAACTGTTCTGAGACCTGGATAGAGGGGTGTGAGCTACCTGGAGATACTAGCAAAGGGTTGCCATGGGAGCCCAGGAACAGTGCAGACTGAGAAGTGAGCGTTGGGTGTTGCACCCTCTGGAAAGAGCCTGTGTCACGCCTTTGGCAGAACATCAGGTGGGAGTCTCAGTGCACAATGAGCTATTGTTCTTTGAGGCTTTACGTTAAACCCGTTTCCAAGGTTTTATGAATCATTTTCCTGCTGATCTTAAAAAAAAAATAATATACAAGCCACAGTGGAAGAAGGCTTCAGCTTCTTGTCTCCAAGAGAGGGATGTGAACTTGGAGGGAACTCTTCCCCACCTCTTGCCTGAGCAGATGCTCTATCTTCCCCGTAACTGTCAGAAAACCTTCTTGGCAGGCTGTGATTCTGCCTGTGGCACTGGGCACCTCAGCATTGAGCCACAGTGTGGGGAAGATCCTGAAGCGGGAGCACATAAGCACCCAGACTTGGGGACTGCCATGCTGAATCACTGACAAGCAGCTCAGGGTAAGGCCAAGTCGAGGCCGTGGGACACAGGCCGTCCCCAGAGATGCCTGTGTCCTTAGGAAGCTCACACAGCCACTGCAGCCTGCATGGAGATGAGTGTTTGCCTTCCAGGCATAAAGCCGGCCCTGTTTGCTTCACAAACTCATTTCCAAGGAGGCACAGGGCCCCTCCCAGCAGTTCCGGCTGAGAGTGGTTCCTTGTCCTGTCTGTCTGTCTTCTGGCTGACAGGCTGAACTTTCCCTTTGAAAGCCAGACCACAGAAGACCATGGAAGGAAAGACTTGGGGTCTAGTTACTAAAGATGCCATGGCTGTGCCCCTTAAGGTGTCCTAGTTCCCAAGCAGAAACTTCAGCATTGAGTCGCCATCGGGCCACCTACACGCTGCCTGAGCTATGTCTCAGCTATGTCTCAGCAACTTGCTTAACCAGCCCCCATGTTCAGACAGTGGCCTGTGGGGATGCTCATTCAATAACGCGATCTCTCTGGGTTTTGTTGCTCCAGATGGAAGGTGGAGGGGTGGTCTTCTCAGGAGCCCACCCTGCTCTTCTGTCACCAGGGAAGAGCTAGCTTTTCAAAAAAATTTCAATTCCCAGCCACAGATGTGTTCCTGCGCCTGCTCTAATTCCTGACTGGGATGGAGCCCAGGTCCTCCCATCCTGCCTCAGGTTTGCCCCTGTCCTCTGGAGGCCCAGACTCTGAAATACTTCCTAGCCCCCAGCCAACACTTCCTTTGCCTCCCAGGCCTCAGTCCCCACCGCCTCCTACTGGCTGGCTCCGGTTTACAGATGGTTCCAGCACTGGTTATTATTTAAACGAGCTGCTTCTGGCTCACATGTTAATTAAAACCCGCTGTCCAAAATCTCCTGGTACAATTTGCAGTGTAATCTGTAGCCTCTAGTGCATCATTGTATCTCTATTAAAAGGGATTCTCTGTAATGATGCGGGGATTTAATTAGTTTCTTTGCCAATGTTGTAAAACACAGTGATAAACGAGCCAACAGGTCCGTGGATCATTATTCTCCTCAAGATGAGCTTATTAGCTGATTATGAATCATTAACAAAGTCTACACGGGATTTTCTTATCTAATTCAACACAATTTTTAACATTCAGTGCTCAACATCCATTTCATTCTACCAGCAACATTGTGCAGTGATTGCAATCTGTATGTGCGCCTCCCTACTCTGGGTCTTCCTCCTCTGCCTACTGAATTTCAGATATATGGAGGGGGAAACATGACAAGTGATCGGAGACTCTATTGGGGTGAGCTCAGAGTCTTGTTTTATGAAGAGTGATGGGCGCAGTGAACAGGGGCTGGAATGTGTGCATTTGCGCACTTATGTGTGGGTGTGTGTACACACATATACACACATCAGTGGTACAGGGACAGTCTGGGGACATATGAGTTCCTATGTACATGGAAATGTGTACTTTGTATTCACATACTTTATACACTTTGACTTTCCTAGTTAGGTATGTGTGGACGGACACACACACACACACACACACACACACACACACACACACGTACGTTAACAAAGGGGGAGCTTCAGTAAAAGAAAATTCTAAATAGATTTCAGACTGATGTTATTCAGTCACTCTCTGGGGTACCTGTATCCCCCACAACTTTCCCACAGCTCGCTCCTGTCTTCCCAGCCTGAGGTCATTCACCTTTGATTAGGCACACAGACTGGGTCCCTGATATGGTGCAGGCTCAGAGCTTGGCACTACCATGCCTTACAACAGCTCTGTGAGATGAGGGATGCTCTCCCTGTTATACAGACAAGAAAAGTGGGGTTCAGAGAAGCTAGCCAGCTTCCTCAAAGCTGTATCTGGCAACCAGTGGGGTCAGAACACAATGTAGTCCCCACGTCATTCCAAAGCCCTTTCTGAAATGCAAGGCTGTTCCCTAAGGCTGACTTCCTACCCAGGAAACCTGCGGCCCCTTGGACTGACCTGGGGACTGTTCCCCCACCACAGTGCCACCTCCACGAGGTGCCACCTAAGCCCCAAACTTCCACAAGCTGAATGTGGGAAGAGTGGCATCTGTATCCAGGATGCGGCACCCCAGCGAGCGCCTTTGCGGTTTGGTCCCGACAGTTCTCATCATTCTCTTATGCTTTTCATTTCAACAAGAAAATGGTATCATTTGTGCCTTCAGCTACTCTGACCAAAAATATGACTTCTAACAAGTATGACAGCTGCCAAGTACACATGATGTGAAGAGAATAAGATGAGCATTATCTTCTCAAAATTGGAATGACCAAGAGACGTGGAGGGTAATATGCATGTAAGCATCACTGTCATGGTTCAGGGGGCCAGGAGGCCCAACCTGCTCGGATCTCGAGCACACCAGTCATAAGGAGACCAGGAAACCTGGATTCAGGGAGTTAGGGAATGTTATGGACAGAACTACGTTCTCCCAAAATTCATAGAAAAGTCCAACAAATCAAAATGTGACCAGATCTGGAGATTGTGCCTTCAAAGAGGTAACTGAGTTAAAATGGAGTCATTGTGGGTCTGTAGAGATGACTTAGTTAAGAGCACTTGCTGCTCTTGTGAGACAGCTTGGGTTTGGTTCCCAGCACCCACATGGCAGCCAACAACCATCTGAACTTCAGTCCCCAGAGGAATCTGATGCCCTCTTCTGATCTCCACAGGCATCACACAACATGGGTACACTCACATACATGCACATAAAATAATTCCATACACATAAAATAAATACATATATAGTTTTTAATGGAGTCTTTTTTACTTTCTTTTTTTACGTGTATGAATGTACTGTCTGCATGTAGGTTTGTGCACCCATGTCGTGCAAAGCCTCAGAGGTCAGAAGAGGGTGTCGGATTCCCCTGGAACTGGAGTTAAAGACGGTTCTCAGCCTCCATATGGGTGCTGGGGATGGAACCCAGGTCCTCTGCAAGAGCAGTCGGCACTCTTAACTACTAGGCCATCTCTCCAGTCCCTTAAATGGAGTCTTTAGTATGGACTCTAGTCCAGCCTGGCTGGTGTCCTCAGATGAAGAACATAAGGGGAAGAAGACATAAGGAGATTATGGCTACATACAAGCTAAACAGAACCTGCCAGCACCTTGACCTTGGGATCCTAGTCTCCAGCACTGTGAGAACATAAGTTGTTGCCATTTAAGCCACCCAGTCCATGGTAACCTTGGAGGAAACAAGTCTTCATCAACTTGTCAATATCATGTCTGAAGAAGGTCAGTGAGTATGTGTGTACTTCAGGTCACTGTCCACACCCACACAGGTCCACAGTGGCCAACCATGAATGCCTGGTTGATTAGAAAAATCTCAAATAAATAAATAAATAAATAAATAAATAAATAAATAGGCTGGGCGTGGTGGTACACCCCTTTAATCCTAGCACTTGGGAGGCAGAGGCAGGTGGATCTCTTTGAGTTCAAGGCCAGCCTGGTCTACAGAGTGAGTTCCAGGACAGCCATAGCTACAGGGAGACTCTGTCTCAAAAAAGACAAAAAGACAAAAAAAAAAAAAAAAAAAAAAAAAACCCTTTTAGATGATATATGGTAGTCCCAGATAGGTGGAGAAGGAACACAGCAAGTGAGGAGCTGAAAAGAACCCAGTAGGGGTTGGGGCACCAGCAAGCCAGTGCTGTAGAGAGAAACTCTAGTCCCAGCAAGAATATGAAGTTCTGGACGAGAATGAGAAGTAAAATCCTGGTCATGCCAGTAGGACAGTTGCATGAGGTGAATCTTCATACACCCCTGCACAAGCTCACGGATCAATAAAGTTCCCTCTGGAGGTATGTTGCATTTTGGGTACCAAGTAGCTACAAATTCTGTAACAGGTAGTGTCTGCTAGATAACAACCCACCCTAAAACTCAGTAGCTTTAAAAACTTCTCACTGCTCCTAAATCTATAGATCAGTTAGGTTTTCTGTGGATTTTGATCTGTTCTCAACTACTCTGGGTCAGCCCAACTAGTACCAACTGGGTTTGTGCATGAATTGGAAGTGATTTAGGACGGCCTCCCCTGGTGCATACAGCTGGATTCTATGCATCTCCTCCAACAGGTCAACCCAAGCACCTTCTCTTCTCAGCAGCAGCCATGCAAGAGAGAGCTGCTCTGGGCAGGTGGTTTCAGGGGAGGCAGAGGCGCAACTGGATGCAGGAATCTACGCGTTTACAAAACATCACATTGGTCACAGCGAGTCATGTGGTCAAGCCCAAAGCCAAAATAAGAATAGACGACAAAGTTATCAATCAAAAGGTTTAGACAAGGGAGGCGTTGAACTAGGTAGGGCCATTGGTGCTGCCAGTCTACCACAGTGAGTGGGTCAAAGATTTCAAGCTGAAGTCACAGGGAGCTAAAGGAAACTCAGACCCTGTTTGTGGGTGGGATGAGGCCCCTATGTTTGAATACTTGGTCCCCATCTAGTGGTGGTGTTTTGGAAGGCTGTGGAACCTTGAGGTGGAACCTTCCCTGAAGGACTGTCATGGGGCCCACATGGAGGGATGATAGTCCCTTTTCCGGTCTGTGCTCTGCTTTCTGACTCCAGACCCAAGGTGGCCAGCTGCCCCACACTCCTGCTGCCCCGCCTTCCCTTCCATGGTAGACTATACCCTTAAACTATGAGCCCGAGTAAACCCTTCTCCCCTTAGGCTGCTTTTTTGTCAGGTATTTTCTCACAGCAATAGAAAAATAACCAATACAGCCACTTAGTCCTCCTGCCCAGTCAGAAATGGCATGAAAGTCTCCAGAACTGAGACAGACCTCCCATGCAGCCCTATCCAGAGGAGCGACAGATCAGCACTGGACCCCATTCCATACAGTTGGGGTGCCACTAGAGTGTCATGTGGAGCCTAAGGACAGCGGGGTCTTCAGGAGTCGCCACTCCCTTTCTTTGTACGCACCCTCCATAATCACACCCCCTGTCCCCAAGATAATTACTTTGCTCCTGTGATAACATGGGTAAAGAGCTCATCAGGAACAACAGTTCTGCTGGACACTATCTTTACATCGGGAATTGAGGGGGAGAGAGAGAGAAGAAAAAAAAAATTTCCTAGAACACACAAGTGGACAGATCCCAAGCGGGTCCTGTGGTAATTCTCGAAGATTCCACCCAAGATGACACCAACTGCCACCCATATTGAGCACCACAGAGCTATGTGATATGATCTGAATCCATGATTGCCAATGCCACCTCCCTTCAATGCCCTGTAGCTCACTACCATGCAGCACGAATTTATCTTCATCCTCACAAAATGCGATCCTCCGTCTACATTCATGATCCCCCCCCCCCACTTACCCGGTCACTAAAGCCTGAAATCTGGAAGTCACCCTTGACACCTACCTCTCCCTCACTAGCCCAGTCCAGTCCACATCTCCACAGTTGACATGTTTTGTCATTTTGACCATCTACAGCAGACCGAGGGACACGTCAAAAAATAAATCTGGTCATTCTACTCCTTGGCCTCTACCAGCTCTTCAGCGGTTCCCCGATGCCTGAAGGCTTTCGCATTGCTTACAGCCCTCCATAAGACCCAGCCCCAGCAGAGCATCCCAGCCTCAACCCTCTCCCCTCTTCTATGTGAATGTTAACTTCCTCATCTTGTTCAGTTCTTTAAATGGCATCCTGACTTCCCTCTCAGGCTTTTGCATATGCTACTTCTGCTGGAAATACTCCCACGCACTGTTCCTACTGCTTGATTGCTCCTTGAGCTTCAAATATCAGACCAGATGCCTCTTTCTTAGAGAAGGCATCCTTTACCCCCATAACCTGGTGCAGGTCTTATCCCACAGAACCCCCTTTTGAGCACTTGTTATATTATCTTGGGCCTCTGGGCTCATCTCTGCTCATATACACACTAATCTCTGAGCTCCTTCAAAGAAGAGCCCACGTCTGGAGCTCAGTGCAGCCCTGTGCTTGGAAGGACATCCACACAAGGTGAACCTATAATAAAGGGTTGGTTTTTTTTAATCCTTTTTTTATTTATTTTTGTATGTGTATGAATGTACTGTCTGCATATAGGTCTGTGCACCGTGTCATACAATGCCGCAGAGGTCAGAAGAGGGCGTCAGATTCCCCTGGAACTGGAGTCAAAGATGGTTCTCAGCCACCATGTGGGTGCTGGGGATTGAACCCGGGTCCTCTACAAGAGCAGTCAGCTCTCTTAACTGCTAGGCCATCTCTCCAGTCTGTAAAGGGTTGTTTAATGATGTATAAAACCCACATGAGTCACATGAAGTTTCATTTACATACCCCAGGGGAGTTTCCATCTACCTATATTAAATTTCTTTGCCAGATGCCAAGAGTTGCCATTCATATAGGGATCACTGAAGTTAAAAGTTTTTATATCTGACATTTTATTTAAAAAGGTATACTTGATAAATGAGGAGGCAATTTACCAGGAAATGTGTTCCTTGCCCTCTCTGCTCATAGAAGGATCTTACTCCATGCTCAACAACAAACAGGCAAACATCTCCAGAGTTATTGATTAAAAGTTAGATATTGATCTTCTTTGCAAACTTCCCATTGCTGGTATTGCAAGAGGGTCGTTTGGTGAATCGGAACATCCATTGTGACCTACTTACATTTAGCTGTGGTGTTTAATCTAAAGAAAAAAAGAGAGAAAGACAAGCTGTCATCTCTGGCTTCAAGGAATTTTTGGAAACAGATTTGAATGAGTGTCCTCAGAGGATACTCCAGGACTGGAGGAATATTTTGGCTCAAGATAAAAAAAAAAAAACTTTCTCATTAATAAAACTAGCAAAATGAAATCAATTCTAGAATGGAGACAGGCAAAGAATGGAGGGCCATGGATAACTGCTCGAAAATGCAGAACAAAAAGATGTGAGTGTGTAGAAGGCAGTCACAAAGGGTATGAGGAGCAGTGTCATTTAATGGAGTCAGAGAAGCGTGGAAATGATAGGAATGGAGCATTGACATTATTAGTTGGAGATGGCTCAGTGGGTAAACGGGTGGCCATGCAAGCGCGAAGACCTGAGTTCGGATCTCCAGCACCCATGTAAAAGCATGTGAAATCTCAGCACTGGTGGGGCAGGGACAAGAGGATCCCTGGAGTTCATTGGCCAGCCAGCCTTCATAGCTGAACTGATGAGCTCCAGATTCAGTGAGAAACCCTGTCTCAGAAAATAAGATGAAGAGGGCGGAGAGATGACTCCACAGTTCAGAGCTCTGACTGCTCTTGCAGAGGACCCAGGTTCAGTTCTCAGCACCCACATGGCAGCTAACCACCATCCATAACTCCAGTTCCAGGGGACCTGATTGCCCTCTTCTGACCTAGTCAGGCACTGTACACATGTGGTGCACCTACATACCTACAGGCAGAACACCCATATACATAAAATAAAATGCCAAGCGTGGTGGTGCACACCATTAATCCTAGCACTTGGGAGGCAGATCTTTGTGAGTTCAAGGCCAGCCTGGTCAGCCTGGTCTACAGAGTGAGTTCCAGGCCAGCTGGGACTACAGGGAGACCCTGTCTCAAAAAGACTAAATAAATAAATAAATAAATAAATAAATAATTTTTAAAAATTATTAAAATGGGGGTGGAGAGATGGCTCATAGTTAAGAACACTTGCTGTTCTTCTAGGACTGGGGTTTGGTTCCCAGCATCTACATGGCTTCTAACAACCATCTGTAACTCCAGTTCCAAGGGGTCTGACATCTTCTTCTGGCCTCTATGAGCATTGTATGCACATGGTACACTTACATATATGCAGACAAAACATTCATACACATAAAATAAACATAATTTTAAAAATTGTTAAAAGATGAAGGGCAATCAAGGAAAACACCCATCCACCTCTGGCCTCTATACACATATGTACCCATGCATACACACATGCACATGCATACATATATACATACATACATACACTGTGCTGGCTAGCTTTAGTGTCAACTTGACACACCTGGGTGGAGGGAGCTACAGTAGGAGGATTTCCTCCACTGGGCTCACCTGGGACCATGTCTGTGAGGCCTTTTCTTGATTGTTGAGTGATGTGGAAGGGCCCAGCCCACTGTGGGCAGTGCCACCCCTGGGCATGTCATTATGTATTATATAAGGAACTAGAAGATATTATGTTAAGTGACATAACACAGTCCCAGGAAAACAAACGACAAATGGTATCCCTCATCTGTGGATGCTAGCGCCAATTACCTAGTAGTAAGTATTTCTTGTGCAGGGCTTCTTGAGCTTTTGTCCAAGTAGTTGGGAGTGGTGCATATTGGAAAGAACAACAACAACAGAAAACACTGCATCAAAGAACTGACTGAAACAGTGAACTTCTGCCCTAAACAGTCAACCTCTACATCGAGAATTTTGAGAAAGACTGAGAAAAAGATGAAAAACATGCTTTGCAGAATGCATGAGCTCTGGTGGGGTGGAGGGGTAGGGAGGGTGACATGGGTCTAGATTTTATTTGTAACATAATCTTGTACAAATATATACATATATATAAAACAATAAAAACATAAAAAATAAAATAAAATTAAAAAAAAAAAAAAAGAAATCAGGCTGAGCATGGGCCAGGGGAGCAAGCCAGTAAGCAACATTCCTTCATGGCCTGTGCTTCAGCTCCTGCCTCCAGGTTCCTGCCCTGAGTTCCTACCTTGGGATCCCTCAGTGATGAACTGTGACCCAAAAGATGTAAGACAAATAAGCACTTTCTTCCCCAAAGTTGGTATTCCTCAGAACATTTTTGTCACAGCAATTAAAGGCAAACTAGAACACACATAAACAAACAAACAAAAAATAAAGAAATAAAGAATTGAAACCTTTTCAAAATTGAAGGAAATATAATTAATTATATAAAAAATAGATCAAATGAAGAAAAGAGAATAAAAATTCTCAGTAGCAATAACAGATGGCAAGAATACAGTAAAATAACAGTCCAAAATTATGAATGAAGATAGCTCACAATCTGAAATTTTATACCCAGATAAACTAGCATTCTAAAAATTAGGGGGAAGGGGGGACTTCAAACATGTAATAACTATGAATTTCCCAACTCCTTAATAAAACAAAACCTCTTGAAGATTTGCATTAAAAAAGATAAAATCTTTGTAAAGACAGACGTCTCATCTTTACATCAATAAAAATGCTGAACAGGGCTGGGGTGTAGCTCGGTGGCAGAACACTTGCCCAGCATGTACAGACCCTGGGTTTGAACAAACTAAAAATCAATGACTATTCTCAGATCCACTAGAGAACTGAGGTAAAAGGGTAAATTACTACCACAAAATCTGGAGGGAGAGAGATTAATACAGAGAACCTCAGCCAAGGTCAGCTGACCTAGAGCAGAAGCCACCAGAGTCACAAACTGGTTGGAGCCCTTAGATGGGAACTTCCTTGAATTGCTGGAGGTAGAACAAAGATCAGTGTGAGCCCAAGGGATGTCTCAGAGCTGAAGTCTTGGGGCATCTTGTATTTGTCCTGGTTCTGGCTCCAAGAACCTCATCAATCTGCCCAGAGAGGAGTCAAAAATCCCATGTTTCCAGCAGAGGTAAAGGAAAGTTAGCTCTTTTTGATAAATCCAGAGCTTTCTCCTTAGCAAACACCTGGTCATTGATGGAAAAGACCGAATCAGAGCTTTTTCTAATTTGGAGGAAAAGAAACAGCTAAAATCCACTGTGCTGGATAGCTTTAGTGTCAACTTGACACATCTGGGTTGAGGTACATACATTGTAACAGCAATGAAGAACCTGTCTCATGGCTACACTGGTAAACTGGGCATAGCCAGGAAAAGAATCACAGACATTGAAAACATGTCAATGACTCATCCATATCATCCCTGCCCCCAAGGCTCAGCCACCATCACAGAAAAGGGAGTGGAAAGATGATAAAAACTAGAGGCTGGGGACAAACTGAGATAGTGTCATCTGGACTTGACAGGATCGCTGCAGTCATGAACTCACAGCAGCAGTGGCTGCCTGCACAAGATCTCCATAAGATCGAGCCAGTCAACATTCTACCATGAAGGAAAGAGGCTCAAGAGTCCCCACCCCAACTGAGGAGCTGTGGGAAGTTGTTAGCTTCTATGGGAGGGAGAGTGTCCCTGGTAGTCAGTCACACTCCAATGACCTCACACATGAGCAGCACAAACTGGACTCAGTGAGCTATTATAGAAGAAAGGGGACACAAAGTTGGAGAAGGAGTTGGGGACAAGTCAGAGAAGAGCTGGGGGGTAAATGGGGGTAAATATGATCAAATTTTATGAAACTCTCAAAGAATTAATAAAAATGTTATATATAAAAAAGAAGCTATATCAACAACATTGCTCAAGTTAAAATCCAAAGAGGAAAAAAAAAGAAAGAAAAAAAAGGGAACATGATATCCAGGGACTATGTCACTATTTTTAAAGTTATCACATAATTTGAATACCAGAAAGAGAAGAACAGAGCCATGGAAATACTTAAAGTAATAATGACTAAGAATTTTACAAAATTAATGACATAGCAATCCACAGCACCTGGAAACTCAGAAAACAGTGACCAAATGACCCCAAACTCAACCTATTTGTCACGTTCAGATTATACAAAATCAACGACAGAAATTTCAAAGCAAGAAAGAAAAATCAAAACACTTTGCTTATGGGAAAACAGAGATAAAAAAAATCACTTTGGACTTGACATCAGAAACCATGTAAGATAAAAGACAATGGATAAAAGCATTTAAACATTGAAAGGAAAAGACTGCCAATTTAGAATTCTACATCTAATGAAACTATCTTTTTTAATATTTTACTAACTTTTATTTTATATGTGGTATGCCTGCATGTGTGTTAAGTGCACCTGTGTCATGCAGTGCCTGCTGAGGACAAAGAGGATGTTGGATCCCCTGGAAATGGAGTTACTGACAGTTGTTAGCCACCATGTGTTTGCTGGTAACTGAACCCAGGTCTTCTCCCCCCCCCCCAAACCCAGGTCTTCTGCAAGAGCAGTCCGTTCTCTTAACCCTTGAGCCATCTGTCCACCCCCCAGAAATTATCCTTTTAAAGTAATAAAAAAAATGCCTGCAGTGGTGGCACATACCTTTAATCCTAGCACTGGGGTCAGGGAAGAGGGGCAGAAACAGATGAGTTCAAGACCAGCCTCATCTATAAAGCGAGTTCCAAACCAGCTGGGAGAGATAGGGAGACCCTGTCTCAAAAAAAACAAAAAGAAAACAGTAAGAAAAAATACTTTCTCAAGCAATTTTTTTTCTTTATGAAATATTCTGTTAAAAGAATTAGAAACCAAGTGACTGGCTGTGAAAACATATTTGCAAACCACAGAGGTGAATATCCCAACTATACAGTACCAAAGACTCTTAAAACAACTAGAGGAGGAGCTAGGGAGATAGCTCGGCACTGAGTGCTTACTTCTTACATTCTTCCAGGTGTCCTGCGTTCAGTCGCCACATCAGATGGCTCGAAACTACCTGTAACTCTAGCTGCAGAGGATCTGATACCCTCTTCTGGCCCACCTCTGCACTCACGCTCATATGGTACAGACGAACACAGACAGAAAGTTTTCAAAAATCTTAAAAAAAACTTAACCAGAGGAAAATAAACTAACCAAGGAAGACACCTCACTATAAATGAAAAATTAACATCTGAAAATATATTTAATATCCTTTGTCACCAGAAAATTGCAAAATAAAGCAATGGAATGCTACAATGGTTAAAGGTTGAAATTTTTCAATATTTTATTATTTTTATTTTATGTGCATGAATGTATTCCCTGTATGTATATAAGTACACCCATGTCGTGCAATGCCTGTGGGAGTCAGAAGAGGGCATCAGACTCCTTGTAACTGGAGCTACTGATGGTTGTTAGCCACCATGTGGGTGCTGGGAATTGATTGGTTCTGTTTCTGTAGAGAACCAGAACTAATGTGTGGGTTAGTATAAACACATAAATTTTTGCTCCATCAGTTGGAAAGAAATTATATCTTAGTATCCATGAGCACATGTAATGTCCAGATCTTGTCATCGTGCTTTATTCTCCAATAGAAAGTGGCACAGGGGGCTGGAGAGATAGCTCAGCAGTTAAGAGCACCAGCTGCTCTTGCAGAAGACCAGGGTTTAGTTCCTGGCACCCACATGGCAGCTAACAACCACCTGTAACTACAGTTCCAGGGGATCCGACACCGTTTTCTGACTTCCATGGGCACTGAACTGCACAGGTGTGCTTACAAACATGCAGGCAATATACTCATACACATAAAATAAAAATAATACGTCAAATACTTTAAAGATAAGAAAATATTTAAAAAATTTTAAAAGCAGCACACATCCCAAGAGAAATGGACTGAGGCAGGAAACATACAAGATGATCTTAAGTTCCATAAAGCAAGACAATGCTTAAGAACAGTAGACGAACAGAGAGCTATCACAGGACCTACAGGAGGGGCTGGCTACCCATGACTGAGGCAGAACATTCTGAAAAACAAAACAAATAAGGCAGCACTCAATTATAATCCAATGTATAAAACAAATATTCATGAGCTGAATAATACTTGCATAAATAAATGAATTAATAGATGATTGATGAGACTCAAATCTCCCATGCAGAAGAATTCCAAATAATGTATGTGGATACTCCACCCGCTGTTGAGGGCAGCATAACCTCCCACTCCTTAGGTGTGGGTTTCATGCAGCAGCTTCCTTCCAAACGTACTCTATGGAGGGCTGGGGAGAGTAACTTTCAATGGAGAAACCTGACAAACACCACCTCAGCCAGATGACCAGGGCCAACATCAACAACACGCATAAAGCCAGCATGATGCAATGCAAACGGCACTGTAGGCTGGGTGTAGCACACACCTGTAAGTTCAGCACCCAGGAAGGAGAAGCAGAGGATCACTGCGCACCTGAGGCCATTGTGGTCTACATAGTGAGTTTCAGGCCAGCTGAGGTTACATAGTGAGATGTTGTCTTAGAAGGAAGGAAAGGAAGAAGGGATGGAGAGGACGGGAGGGGGCAGAATGGGGAGGGGAAGAAAGAGGAGGGAGGAAAAGAGAGAAGATAACCACAATACCAGTCTTATAAAAAAAACTAAACCTCTGTAGTAGGATACCTTACAAAATATTAAAACTATCAAAGTCATCAAAAACTAGGAGGATCATAAATGCCATGCTCAAAATTTGCCTAAAGAGGGGCTGGAGAGATGGCCTAGTGGTTAAGAGCACTGACCACTCTTGCAGAGGACCCAGGTTCAATCTCCAGCACCCACATGGCAGCTGAGAACGTCTTTGACTCCAGTCCCAGGGGAATCTGATGCCCTCTTCTGACCTCCGTGGCATTGCACGACAGGGTTGCACAAACCTACATGCAAACAGTAGATTCATACACATACAAAAATAAAATAAAAATTTTTTTTAAATTGCCTAAAGAGATGTGACAGTTCTGTACACCGTAGGATTCTGGGCGGGATCTTGAAACAGGAGGACATTAGGTACAAACTAAGGAAGTTGGAACAAAGTACAGTAGGATTTTAGTTAGCAGTTGTGCATCAATATTGGTGCCTGAATTCAAATAAATGTGTCATGCCAGGGGCATGCTAACAGGTGAGACTGACCGGCCTATGGGAGGTCTTGGTACAACTTCAGATTTTCCTCAAAAAGATTTAATGTGTATCTTAAAGAAGCAAACATAAAACAGATCTGTTGATGGGCCTGGTGGCGCACACCTTTAATCCCAGCACTCAGGAGGCAGAGGCAGGAGGATCTCTGTGAATTCAAGGCCAGCCTGGCCTACATAGCGAGTTCCAGGACAGCTGGGACTAAAGGAAGACCCTGTTTCAAAAAGAGCAAAAAAAAAAAAAAAAGGAAAAAAAGAATATGTATGGAATAAAGTATAGAAAATTTAAAGGATAAATACAAGTCTAAAAATACAGTCCGTTTTCCAAATTGCCCAGGGAAGAAATGGTTTGGGAATATGGCATAGATGTGGGAAATTTTTCAGTTCAACAGAAGGTAAGGAAGAGGGGGAGAAAATCAAGCAAAGACGAGGAACTATGAAAACACATATCGTTATCATAAGCGCTAAGATGCATCTTATGCACACGGTTCTCAAAGCTCTTGGCCTCGCTCATCCCGCAGATACTCTGCCTGTTGATCCCGAAGTCACAGCCAACCCACAGTCAACTCTGTGTCCAGCTGGAGGCCACTCTCCCCTGTCTGATCGCTCCCGCTCGCTTGGCACTTTTTGCCACAGTTCGAGGACCAGGTAAGACATTCAGAAGAATGAAATCCCTAGGGCCAGACTGTGACTAATTAGACAGGAGGCAGGAAGCTGTCCACAGATAAAGTCCCTTCTCTTTCCTTCCTGTCAATAGGTTTTTTTCAAGACATGACTATGACTGTATCTATGGAGACAGGCCAAGGGCTGCGTCAATCTGTCTGTCAAGGATTAGCACCGCCCTCCAGCTTTCCATTTTCTTCTCAGACTCCTCTGCCTGTGCTCCTGTAGCTTCCTCTTCTTAATGCCTGGAGTAGCTTTAGGCTCTGCTTTTAAGACAGACGTGAGGGGTTGGAGAGATGGCTCGGCGGTTAAGAGCACCGACTGCTCTTTCAGAGGACCCGGGTTTGATTCCCAGCACCCACATGGTGGCTAAGAACCATCTTTGACTCCAGTTCCAGGATTCAACGCCCTCTTCTGACCTCCATGGCATTGCACAACACAGGTGCATCTACCTACATGCAGACAGTACACTCATACACATAAAAAATAATAAATAAATTTTTAAAAAGACAGATGTGAAAAGAAAAACAAGTCCACTTCCTATAATACAGAGATTATAAGGTTTGCTTATTTTTATACCTTTATTTATCTTGGTGTACATAAACAATATTATTAGACAAATAATCTACAATTATGTGTGCAGATATGTACAATTTATATGTAATATAACATAATTATATATAATATATTATGCATACTTATATGAAGAAAGAAATCTACCAATGAATATATTTTTACCTCAAGAAACAGAAACAAACAGAATTAGGAGGAAAACAATGATAATACAAAAGTGCAATAGAAAAGCTGGGCATGGTGGCACATGCCTTTAATCCCAGCACTCAGGAGGCAGAGGCAGAGGCAGGCAGACCTCTGTGAGTTCAAGGCCAGCCTGGTCTACAAAGCAAATTCCAGGCCAGCTGGGGCTACAGGTAGACCTTGTCTCAAAAATACCAAAAAAAAAAAAAAAAAAAGTACACTAGGAGGGTTTCTGGGTAACAGGGTAGGCCAGAGGCTGCCTAGGTTGGAGAGTCCAAATAAGAAAAACTGGCTTTGTTCCAAAGACAGAAATTAAGGAAATGCTTCGGAAATGCACAAGGAAAGTGAAAAGGCCGAGGAAAGGGGCAGAAGCAAGGTTCTCTGGCAGGGCGGGCCTGAAGCTGTTTGTTACTTCCTCATCAAGTCCTGCCAGAACTGAACCTTCAGGAGAAGACTGCTCAGAGATGAAAACTTAACCCCCAAACCCAGAGGAAATACCCAAACCAATAGACATGCAACTCAGATCATGGGATGGCAAGAAACATGAAAAAGCATGGCTGAATGACTCTTTCAAAAGCCCCCAAGTCCATGATGAAATAGGAAACGGGCCAGGTAAGGATTGCCATAGTTTTCAGGGGGGGGGGGGAGATTAGTGACCTGAATGAGGATACAAGTAAGCAGGTGAATTCAATCCAAGCCCTGGAAAGGAAAGTGGGGTGGCGCATGCCTTTAACCCAAGAACTTGGGTTAAATACAGAGGCAAGGAGATCTCTGTGAGTTTGAGGCCAGCCTGGTCTACGTAGTTAGTTCCGGGCCACCTTGCATTACATAACAGACTTTGTCTCAAAAGTAAAAAATAAATAAATAAAAATAAAAATCCTACTTAGGCCCTAAAGAAGAAAGTCAGCAAGACAGAAGAGAAATTCAGAAACTGAGATTGATTGCAAGGGAAATTAGAAATGTTAGAAATGAAAATCTCAATGACGCAAATTAAAAAAAAAAAAAAAAACACAGTGGGAAGCATCACCAATAGACTTCACAAAGCAGAAGAAAGACTCCCGGGGATGTCAGAGAGGGTGAAAGAACAGACATCGTCAGGAAAACGAATAAAGTACATTACTGTTACTATAGTATACAAGAAATCTGAGGTAGGATCAAGATACCAAACCTAGCTACTGGAGAGATGGCTCAGTGGTTAAGAGCACTGGCTGCTCTTGCGCTCACTTCGGCAGCGCATATACTAAAATTGGAACGATACAGAGAAGATTAGCATGGCCCCTGCGCAAGGATGACATGCAAATTCGTGAAGCGTTCCATATTTAAAAAAAAAAAAAAAAAGAGCACTAGCTGCTCTTAAAGAGGACCCAGGTTCAGTTCCCAGCACCCACACAACAGCTAACAATATCCATAACTCCAGTTCGAGGAGATATGACACCCTC
Organism: Rhizomys pruinosus; assembly: GCA_009823505.1. Classification (NCBI taxonomy): domain Eukaryota; kingdom Metazoa; phylum Chordata; class Mammalia; order Rodentia; family Spalacidae; genus Rhizomys; species Rhizomys pruinosus. The sequence goes on from VZQC01014276.1 coordinate 487,446, forward strand.
TTTGGTCTCCACAGGCATTGCATGGTACAGGTACACTTGCATACATGTATATTTTATATGTACACTCATACATATAAAATAAAAATAGTAGGGGCTGGAGAGATGGTTCCGCAGTTAAGAGCACCGACTGCTCTTGCAAAGGACCTGGGTTTGATTCCCAGCACCCACATGGCGGCTAAGAACCGTCTTTAACTCCAGTTCCAGGGGAATCCAACACCCTCTTCTGACCTCCATGGCATTGCATGACACGAGAGCACCGACCTACATGCAGACAGTACATTCATACACATAAAAAATAATAATAAATAATAAATAAAATAAAATAAAAATAGTAAATAAAATATGTTTTAAAGATACCAAACCTACAGATTCACAGGATAGAAGAAAACTGATATAAATACTAATGAAAAAAAAAAAAACACTAACAGCAGAACTCAACAATGAAATTATAGCAAAATACACTTCAAGATGTAGGCATAGGCAAAAATTTTTTGAATAAGACTCCAAATAGCACAGGTAACAATCCCAAGAGTTGACAAATGAAGTCACATAAAAGTAACAAGCTTCTGCACAACCTGTTCCCAGCAGACTCTCCCACCTGTCAAGCTGACTTTACGTCATACAGAAAGCCCCAGGGACGCAGCTTACGTGAACCATCACCCATGCTGAAGTAGGCTTTTGGTGACAGCTGTATACACCCACTTATTAGCCAAGTTGGACTTGGTCGAATGGTTACTTATTGGTCCTTTGCCTATGACCTCTTTAAGGTTAATGGATGCTTGTATCTTCTCAGGAAAAGTCACACAACAGAACTGAATAGACAGTTCTCATAAGAAGAACTAAGGCATAAGAGAGCTGTGGCTCAGCAGTTAAAAGCACTGGTTGCCCTTTCAGGGGACATGGGTTTGGTTCCCAGCACCCAGAACTCTAGTTCCAGAAGATCTGATGCCCACTTTGGGCCTCCCCAGGTGTTGCACACACATAGTCAGTCCAGTTACTTATATGTAGGCAAAACAGACATAAAATAGAAATAATAAATAAAAATTATTTTATGTGTATGAGTGTACTGTCTGCATGTAGGTTGGTGCTCCCATGTCCTGCAATGCCACAAAGGTCAGAAGAGGTTGTCAGATTCCCCTGGAACTGGAGTTAAAGACAGTTCTTAGCCACTATGTGGGTGCTGGGAATCGAACCCGGGTCCTTTGCAAGAGCAGTTAGTGCTCTTAACCGCTGAGCCATCTCTCCAGCCCCAAATGAATTAAAAAAAAAATTTTTTTTTTCGTCTTTTTGAGACAAGGTCTCCCTGTAGCTCCAGCTGTCCTGGAACTCACTCTGTAGACCAGGCTAGCCTGGCCTTGAACTCACAAAGATCCTCCTACCTCTGCCTCCTGAGTTTTAGGATTAAAGGCGTGTGCCACCATGCCAGGCATAAATAAAAAATGTTTAAAGAAGAAATAAAATGATGAATAAATACGTGAAAAGATGTTCAATAAACTCAGGTACCAGGGAAATATAAATTAAAATTGCCTTCAGATTGTGCCTCATCCCAGTCAGGATGGGCATCATCAAGAAAATAAATGACAACAAGTGCTGGTGAGGATATGGGAAAAAGGGAACACTTAAGCACTGCTGATAGGAATGCGAACTTGTGCAGGCAGTATTGAAGTCAGTTTGGAGGTTCCTCAAAAACCTGCAATTAGAACTACCATATGATACAGGTACATCACTTTGGGGACTCATAAGTCATATACCACAGAGGTACCTGCACATCCATGTTTATTGCTGCACAATGGCCAGAAAACTGAACCCTCCACATGTTCATCATGACAACATATATGTCCAACAACATGAATGGATAAGGAAAATGTGGTATGTGCACACAGTGGAACTTCACGCCTCTGTGAAGAAAAATGAAATCATGACATTTGCAGGAAAATATATGCAACGGGAGATCATTATGTGAAATGAAATAAGCCAGACCCAGGAGAAAAAGAGAGAAAGAGAGAGAGAGAGAGAGAGAGAGACATAAAAGGGAATCATGAGAAGGGAGAAAGTAGTCTTAGAGAGAGTAGAAAATAGAGAGGAGAATGGAGTGTACATAATATGAAGAGAAAGGGGAAGAAAGAGGTGGGGGGAGAGAGGACACAAGAAGATAATAAGGAGGCAGACAAACGAGAACACTGTGTAATGTATGTAATGAGGAAGTCCACTGCTTTGTATGCTCCATTAAAAATTAACTTTGGGCCGGGCGTGGTGGCGCACGCCTTTAATCCTAGCACTTGGGAGGCAGAGGCAGGCGGATCTTTGTGAGTTCAAGGCCAGCCTGGTTCACAGAGAGAGTTCCAGGCTAGCTGGGGCTACAGGGAGACCCTGTCTCGAAAAGACCAAAAAAAAAAAAA
>VZQC01014276.1:491835-541065 GCA_009823505.1 Rhizomys pruinosus
ACATAAGGGTTTCTTTTTTTTTTTTTTTTTGGAGACAGGGTCTCCCTGTAGCCCCCAGCTGGCCTAGAACTTGCTTTGTAGACCAGGCTGGCCTTGAACTCACAGAGATCCACCTGCCTCTGCTTCTCAAGTGCTGGGATTAAAAGTGTGTGCCACCATGCCGGCCAGAAGGGCTTCTTTTTTTTTTGGTATTTTTTGAGATAGGGTCTCCCTTTAGTCTCAGCTGGCCTGGAGCTCACTCTGAAGACCAGGCTGGCCTTGAACTCACAGAGATCCGCCTGCCCCTTCCGCCTGCCTCCTCTGCCTGCCTCGCTTCCCAAGTGCTAGGATTAAAGCCACCACGCCTGGCTTCAGAAGGGCTTCTTAAATAGGACATTATAAGAAAACAAAAAAATTAGTAACTTGGACTTCATTTATAACTTGTTCAACCACAGCTACCATAAGCACAGGGGAAGGCAAGCCACAACAGACACTTTGGAGAGCAGTGTGGCATCAGCTGGGACAGTTGAGGTATGCATACTTTATGATTAAGAAACTGTTCTAAGGCAGCGCCCCTGGAGAAACTCACCCACGTGCGGGCTGGGAGATAGGCACAAGAATGCTCACATGTTGATTGAAATATTTTTTTAATTTTTTAAAATTTATTATTTTTTATGTGTGTCAGTGTACTGTCTGCATGTAGGTTGGTGCACCCGTGTTGTGCAATGCCACAGAGATCAGAAGAGGGCATCAGATTTCCCTGGAACTGGAGTTAAAGACGGTTCTTAGCCGCCATGTGGGTGCTGGGAATCAAACCCAGGTCCTCTGCAAGAGCAGTCGGTGCTCTTAACCGCTGAGACATCTCTCCAGCCCCTGATATATTTTAAAATTTGAGGGGGAAAGAAATCAGATCCACAGCAGAATGGACAAATAAGCTGTGGGATGTTCATTAGCTAAAACACCATCATCACCTTTACAAGTGAGAAACTAGAGCCCATGTCCCAAGGATTAATCCTACAAACAGGCAGAGTCAAAGCAGCAAGACGTAAAAGAAGGGAAAAATGACTCTGTGCATATAAATGCCAACATGGGGGTGGGGCTAGCTTCTAGAGGTTCAGTGTCTCAGTAGTGGAAAAGCTGTATAGAAACGTGTGACAATGGAAAGCCAAGGTGGTAGCAAGTGATCTCATCAATAACATTAGAAGGAGGTCATAAGAAGTTTCTAGAACAGGAAACTTCCTGCTTCTCCAGTTGAGCGGCAGTGTCCATGAGTGTTCACGGCAATTACATTAACATTTATACCTTGAGCTCTTTCCTGAATGTGCGTTTCCTTTCACAATTTTAAAAGATTGGAAGGAAGAGTTCATAGGCTGGTCTTTCTAATGTATATGAGTAACCAGTGATTCAAATTTAAAGTACATATGTATTTTTAAAAGACTTCTAATCAAAAAGAAAAAAAGAAGACAAAAGATACAAACAGGCAGGTCTGGAAGCAGAGGCCTATGATGCCAGCTATTTCAGAGGCTGAAATAGGAGTTCAAGGCCAGCCTGAGGAACTTAGTGAGACTCAGTCTCAAAATAAAAGATAAAAATAAGAAAAGAGCAAGAGATGTAGCTCAGTGGTAGAGCACTTGCCTAGCATATGTGAGGCCCTGAGTTCAATCCCCAGCACCACACACACACACACACACACACACACACACACACACACGGAGGAATGTAGTAAATATGTATGTGTAAGATTATCGCCAGGTGTGGCGGCGCATGCCTTTAATCCTAGCACTCAGGAGGCAGAGGCAGGCGGATCTTTGTGAGTTCAAGGCCAGCCTGGTCTACAGAGCAAGTTCTGTAGCCCCAGGACAGCTGGGGCTACAGGGAGACCCTGTCTTGAAAAGACCAAAAAAAAAAAAAATCTGCTTCATTATTGAATAAGATTGCTTCGAATTTCAAACTGGGTGATTAATTAAAATTTCAACAATGATGGGCTATTTTATATCCATTAGACCAAGTATTAGTGAAAACAGAAAATCAGAAAAACAGAGCTCTAATTCTACTTCCAAGATGTATGCCTTAAAAGGAACTGGCTGCATTCAACAACCTGGTATGGAGGTTGGTGGGGAGGGGCATTCTGCACAGTTTGACACTATGCAAAAAAGTATGTTTTACAAAAATATATATCTGTGCTGTTGTTTGCAAGGGCAAACTTTTTTTTTTGAAGTTTAGTGCTTCTAAACAAAAGAATGAATAAATAAATTGCAGTAGAGTAACCACGCAGCATCACTGTAAACTAGAACTATAATATCAAAATAGAAAAGAAATGCATAGAATATGCATGCAAAGGCTCCATTTATATAAACTTTGAAAACGTGGGGAATAGCATCCTGCATTGTTTATGATACATACATATGTAGAAATGGCATAAAAATAAAAATATTTGTGCGAATCGTAAACACTGAATTTAGGGCGGTGTCGCCTGCAGGGGAGGAGGGGGAGATCAGATAGATCGGGAACAAGCAAGCCTACAATTATAGCTGAAACATTTTACGTGCTTTTAAAAGAAACGAAGCAGGAAGAAAAGAAGATCCCTCATTTTCATTCACCAGATTAACAAATGAAAGTAGAACACCCATGTATCTCAGTGTGTTTAGAAAAAGCATTTGATGAATTCAGCAACATTAACTTGTGATAAAAAAAACTATAATTTTTTTTTAAACTTCCTTAACTAGAAAGAGAACTTTAACTTGGTAAGAGGTGTTCGCCAAAACTCAATCACAAATATCATGCAAAATGTTGGAAATATTTTTCTTTTGTGTGTATGAGAGAGTATACACATTTGTGTGTGTGTTCATGTGTAGGTGCACCTTTGAGATGCACGCGTGGAGGCCAGAAGTCAGAGTCACAGTATCCACCATTTTTTATTTTTTATTTTTTTTAATTTTTATTGTATTTCATTATTATTTTTTATGTGTATGAGTGTACTGTCTGCATGTAGGTTGGTGCACCGGTGTCGTGCAATGCCGCGGAGGTCAGAAGAGGGCATCAGATTCCCCTGGAACTGGAGTTAAAGACTCCAGGTAGGTGCTGGGAATCCAACCCGGGTCCTCTGCAAGAGCAGTTGGTACTCTTAACTGCTGAGCTATCTCTCCAGCCCCATCATTTTTTATTTTTAAGGCAAGGTCTCACTATGTACCCCTGGCTGGCCTGAAACTCGATATATTTGACCAGGCTTGCCTTGAACTCACAGAGATCTGCCTGCCTCTGCCTCCCAAGTGCTGGAGTTTTCCTATTTTTTGAGACAGAATCTAATCTCTTTGAGTCCAGAGCTCATCAGTTAACTAGACTGGATGGACAGAGTGTTCCAGGGATCTGGCTGTCTCCAGGATCAATATTCAGGTTCCTCTGCTTGCTCAACAGTCACTTTACAGACTGGGCCATTTCTCCAATTCACAAAGTATTATTATTATTATTATTATTATTATTATTATTATTATTGGTCTTTTTGAGACAGGGTCTCCCTGTAGCCCCAACTGGCCTGAAACTCACTCTGTAGACCAGACTGGCCTTGAACTCACAAAGATCTGCCTGCCTCTGCCTCCCAAGTGCTAGGATTAAAGGTGTGCACCACCACACCCAGTTGGAAGTATGTTTTTTCTTGTTGTTTTTTAATTTTATTTATTTTCATATGTGTATGAATGTACTGTCTGCATGTAGGTCTGTGCACCCGTGTCGTGCAATGCTGCAGAGGTCAGAAGAGGGTGTTGGATTCCCCTGGAACTGGAGTTAAAGACGGTTCTCAGCAGCCATGTAGGTGCTGGGGATCGAACCCGGTCCTCTGCAAGAGCAGTCAGCATTCTTAACAGCTAGGCCATCTCTCCAGCCCGGAAGTATGTTTTTTTAAGTCAATAACAGACTAAGATGTGTGGCGGTCCTGGGCAGTGCAGTAGGAAAATGAACATAGGACAGAATGAGGAAAATGGAAGGTCAGAAGAAGAGAAGAGGACGGAGGGAAGCACGGGGGGAAGTAGGGAGAGGGAGGGAAGAAAAATAAATTTAACCAACACTGAGATACCTCTTTATACTTATCAGATTGGCAGAAATTTGAAGTGACAGATAACATCACATATTTTGGAAGCTAGAAAGAACAGAAGCTCTTCTGTGTTAGGCTGCAGAGGGGCACACCTGTTAGAAGAATCAGTTGCTAATATCTGGTTAAGTCAATGATGTACATATCCTATGACCCAAGAAATCTGCTTTCAGATTTCACAATAGAGAAAAATTAGGAAGCAACCAAAATCCATGAAGTGAAGATAAACAAATCAAGGACAATAAGCCACGTATACCAACATTGAAACAAATGAGCAAAACGCCCATTTATGCACCCAGCTAAGTTTCTAAACATCACATTTAATGAATAACATTAGCTGCAAAATCACACAGTCAGCAGCACAACATTGATGCTGGTGTTTGGAACGCAGCGCTGTGCTCTGTATTGTTCATAGTTTCACATGTGTGAAAACAGGCACACAGTGGTTTTAAAACCTTAGAGCCAACAGTTTTCTTTGAGGAGGAAAGCAAGCAAGAGCCACTTAGCTTTATCTATGAGTTGTCTTCCTTCAAAGAGAAGGCTGGGAAATATAGGGAAAAGTTAGCCTCTTAATTCTGGATGTCACCATGGGAGTCTCTACTACATTAAGTTTTTTTTTTCAATTTTTTATTTTTGTATGTGTATGAATGTACTGTCTGCATGTAGGTTTGTGCACCCATGTCGTGCAATGCCTCGGAGGTCAGAAGAGGGTCTCGGATTCCCCTGGAACTGGAGTTCTCCTGGAATTGGAGTTACAGACGGTTCTTAGCCGCCATGTGGGTTCTGGGGATCGAACCCTCGTCCTCTGCAAGAGCAGTCGATGCTCTTAACTGCTAGGCTATCTCTCCAGCCCTACATTAAGTTTTACCTTTATTCCTGCATGCTTAAGAAAAAAAAAAGTTCAGGGTCAGCAAGATGGTTTAGTGCATGAAGGAGACTGCCACTAAACAGAAAGAACTGATTTCAATCCTTGGACCCCCACATGCTAGAAAGAGAGAAGCAATCACTCCAAGTTGTCTTCAGATCTCTACATATAGCACACACACACACACACACACACACACACAATGTAATAAAAATGTATTACATAAAATGTAAAAATAAAAATTTCATTGTTAAAATGATCTTTTACTGTCCACGGTGGCACACACGTGGAATCCCAGCACTTGGAAGGCTAAAGCAGGAAGACAAAGAGCTCAGTATGTAGCCTAGGCTACATAGTGAAACATTCTCCCCCCAAACAAGTAAGAGCCAGGTGCATGTCTTTAATCATAGCATTGGGAAGACAGAGGCAGGTGGATCTTTGTGAGATCAAGGCCAACGTGGTCTACATAGTACACTGTAGGACAGCTAGGACCACAGGGAGACCCAGTGTCAAAAAAAGAAAGAAGGGGGGGGAGGTGGAGGGACTGGAAATATAGTTAAGAAACAAGAAAGGCTGGGCTGGGCTGGGCAGCAAAGGGGCCATATACTTCCAATACCAAGGCCACCTCTCCACATGAGGCTTGTCCCCAGGTTCCCAACAGCCACTTGATTCCGAGGACCCCAATAGTAGTTGGCAGCTCAGTGAAGAAGGAGGTGGAGAGAGTGTGTCTGGTCTCCAATCTGGTTGATCCTTGTCACTGACATCCCAGGAGAACCTGGGAGGAAATTCTTCCACCTCCTCCTTCTCCTTCTAGGGCAGCCTTTTACATCATTCAAGACCCAAACAATCCTGTAATAATAACAAACCCTGCTGTCTGCTCTTTAAAGCTAACCCAGGGCTGGAGAGATAGCCTAGCAGTTAAGAGCACCGACTGCTCTTGCAGAGGACCAGGATTCCATTCCCTGCACCCACATAGCAGCTGAGAACCATCTTTAACTCCAATTCCAGGGGAATCCGACACCCTCTTCTGACCTACGCAGCATTGCACAACATGGATGCACAAACCTACATGCAGACAGTACATTCACACACATAAAAAATAAATAAATAAAAATTAAACAAAAAATAAAGCTAACCCAAATCTCTTGTGAGACACTAAACTCTTTTTTTTTTTTTTTTTTTTGTCTTTTTGAGACAGGGTCTCCCTGAAGCCCTAGCTGGCCTGGAACTTGCTATGTAGACCAGGCTGGCCTTGAACTCACATAGATCCACCTGCCTCTGCCTCCCCAGTGCTGGGATCAAAGGCATGCACCACCATGCCTGGTAGTAAACTCTTTACAAAGGCATCTTCTTGTATTTCAATGGCACCAGGCATTGTGGCTTAACAAACACATACATCTTGTCTACCATGTGTTAGGCATACTTCTGAGTGTTTCACTCTGACTTTTTAAAAAAAATTCTATTTATTTTTATTTTACTTTATTTTATTTTGTTTTGATTTGCTTTTTGAGACAGGGTCTCCCTGTAGCTCTAGCTGTCCTGGAACTCACTCTGTAAATCAGGCTGGCCTTGAACTCACAGAGATCCACCTAGGATTAAAGGTGTGTGCCACCACACCCAGCTATTAATATTTTAAACAATATTTCTTTAATGTATTATTTTTATTTTATGTGTATGAGTGCATGTACGTATGTAAGTGTACCTGTATCACACTATGCCCGAGGAAGTCAGAAGAAAGGTTCAGATTCCTCTAGAAATGGAGTTATGGATGGCTGTTGGCTGCCATGTGGGTGCTGGGAACTGAACCCGGGTCCTCTGCAAGAGCAGCCAGTGCTCTTAACCACTAAGCCATCTCTCCAGCCCCATGCTGACTTATTTAGAGAGATGATTGTGAAATCCAATTCTGCAACTAAGGCACAGAGGGGCTGAGTCACTTATGCAAGCTCACATAGCTAGATTTTAGCAGACCAGGGTTTGTGTTCCTGCAGTCTAAACCTAGAATGCATGCTTCTTTTCCCTGCTGTGCTAGGCAGGCTCCGAGTCATGTTGGAGTTGTTTACGCACATGCCTTCTCGCCCCCACTAATTTAACTGTTTTATATAACCTGCTTTTTCCTCACTTAACACATTATCATGTACATCTTTCCAGGCCATTAAATATTATATTCCACAACACTATTTTTTAATGACTCCCATGGTAATCTGCTGTGATGTACACGCAGCCTGGGTGTCAGACATTGAAGTTGCTTTCCCTTTTGCACTACCATCAACAATGTTTTGGTAAATACACATAGAGTAAAATCTCTGCAGACATCCTCGACTGTTTCTTTAGGATCTGTTCCAGAAGGAACTGCTGGATCAAAGCAAACTTTTAAGGCTTTGATACTTATTGCCAAATTACCCCTGGAAAGACTTCTCAGCAGCGAATAGGAGAACCTGTTCCCTCGGGTCCAGGCCAACCCAGCTATAATCCCATAAGGGAATTAGGGGCTGGAAAGATATTTAGTTGCTTTCAGTTGTGTTACTTTGATTATAGATAAGGCATGTGTCTTATCTTCTTATTGATTATTTGTATTTATTCTTTCATGGGTATCTTTTGATAATATTCAAATCGATATTTTTTTTTCCTTTTTCAGTTTACAAGAAGAAAAAGACAGGGAAAGAGAAAAACCCTCAAAAGATAAGGCCTCACAGACCGTTCCTCCACCATTTTCAGAAATAGGCACTAGTAAGATTGTGGTATATGGGGCTGGACAGATGGCTCGGCAGTTAAGAACACTGGCTGCTCTTGCAGAGGACCTGAGTTTGGTTCCTAGCACCCACATGGTGGCTAATAACCGTTACTCCAGTTCCGGGGGATCTGATGCCCTCTTCTGACCTTCAGGCATTGCACAACATGGGTGCACTTACATACATGCAGGCAATAAAATACATATATACACATAAAATAAAAATAATAAATAAAATATTTTTTAAGAGTGTAGTATACATTTGTAGACTTTTACAGAAGCTTTAGCAAAAATAAACTTAGTCATGTAGCTCAGAGTAAAGTTCTTTCCTAGCATGCATGAAGCCCAAGGTTTGAGTCTCAGCACCCAACATGGTGGTCCACACCTACGTAATTAGAGCCCCCGAAAGGTGGGAGCAGGAGGACCAGAAGTTAAAAGTCCGCAGCAAGAAGTCCACCTACACAGTGAGAAGTCCACCTACACAGGGAGAAGTCCACCTACACAGCGAGAAGTCCACTTACACAGCGAGAAGCTCACCTACACGGCAAGAAGTTCACCTACACAGCGAGAAGTCCACCTACACAGCGAGAAGCCCACCTACACAGCGAGAAGTCCACCTACACAGAGAGAAGCCCACCTACACAGCGAGAAGTCCACCTACACAGAGAGAAGTCCACCTACACAGCGAGAAGTCCACCTGCACGGCGAGAAGTCCACCTACACGGCAAGAAGTCCACCTACACGGCGAGAAGCTCACCTACACGGCGAGAAGCTCACCTACACGGCGAGAAGTCCACCTACACGGCGAGAAGTCCACCTACACGGCGAGAAGTTCACCTACACGGCGAGAAGTTCACCTACACGGCAAGAAGTCCACCTACACAGCGAGAAGTCCACTACACAGCGAGAAGTCCACTACACAGCGAGAAGTTCACGTACACCACAGGGAGAAGTTCACCTACACAGCAAGAAGTTCACGTACACCACAGGGAGAAGTTCACCTACACAGCAAGAAGTTCACCTACACAGCAAGAAGTTCACCTATACCACAGCAAGAAGTCCACCTACACAGCAAGAAGTTCACCTACACAGCAAGCTCCAGGCCAACCTGTATCAAAAACTTTGTCTTAAAAAAATAACTTCAGCAGTTTTCTGTCCTCCACTAACTCCCGGGCGATGAGTGACAGGTACCCTGGGCAGTGCTCCTACCCTGTCCTGGGTCTGAGTGGCAGATGTGCCTCCAGATGCAGGGTCAGGCCTCTCCCAAGGCCAAATCCTACTCCACAATTCACAGCCACACACCTTGAGCAACTCGTGTGACACACGTCCCATCTCCAGTTCCCATTTGTAAAATGAGAATGATGCTTTATTTGGCTGTTCGGAGAGCTAGGTAAGTTCAGTACAGAGATCTCCCTATTGCAAGCCGGGCATGGTAGTTGCCTTTAACCCCAGTGCTCCGGAGGCAGAGGCAGGCAGATCTCTGTGAGTTCAGGGCAAACCTGGTCTAGTGAGTTCCAGGGGCTACAGGGAGACCTGTCTCAAAAAAAAAAAAAAAAAAAAGAAATGTCCCTATTGCTGGAGAATAGTTCCGGGCACAGCTGAGGCATTGTAGGGCTCTCAGGATGAACCACCCAGGTTGGCTCCCTGGAAAAGTTGACATTTGGATGCAGCTTTGAAGACTGGATATGCATGGATAGAAAGAAAAACCAAGCCTCAGATAAGGAAATTTTGGAGGTCTAAATAGAGGAAGATAGCCCCAAGTCTATGAAGGATCATGTGATTAGAGACCAGAGGAGATAGGAAGGAGAACAAGAATCAGATCTGGAAGAGCTGTGAACACCAGTAAGCAGCGTAGGCTTCTCCCTGAAGGCAGCCCAGTTCTCAGGTTTAGAAAAACCTTACATCAGTAACACAAGAAACAGAAACCCAGGAAAAAGGGAGCACAGGCCTGATCTGAACATGAGAGGAGTGGATCAACACAGAGGCTCCTAGCTGGTTCTGCCCAGAGGCAAGAAGGACCAACCGATGTCTGGTCAGTGAAGATCGACAGTGAAGATTGACAGAGTGAAGATCCTACTATGAAGCAGGGCCATTGGGCACTGGTTGTTAACTAGTCTAAGCCTGATGAGTCAGAACACCCCCACACGCAGGTTATGGGAAATGGACTTATTCCTTTCTAGCAGTGAATGGGGAATAACAGAAGCCAGGGAGTCCACGCCAGCCGGACCCTCAAGGCTTAGGAAAACTGCCTTGAGCAGATGGAGTCTTGGCCGTGTGTCGCCCACTCCCGCACAGCTCAGGGACCACAGAAAGCAGCCAACCTGGACTGTACATCGGAATGATGTGACTCACTGGCTGAACGGTTGAAGAACGTCTCAAGGCACAAGTGATTAGAACAAACCCAAGTGCCCTCCCACACCCCCAATCTCTGGATGTCACCACTTCTGGAGTGAAGAAAGAACTCGCTTATAGCTACATTTCTCATTGCTTCGACAAAATGCCTGATAAATGCTATAGAAGGAGGGAAGAGTATATTTTAGTTCACAGCTTGAGGGGACAGTCCATCACATCAGGGAAGGCACAGCAGCAAGGCCAGCTGGAGCTGTGATGGCAGCCAGCGACGATGCATCTGCTGGTGCTCCAGGACCCTAACCTGGGGGCTGGTACCATTGACATTAGGGTGGGCCTTCCCCACCTCAATCATCCCAACCTACATATTCCCTCACAGATACGCCCAGAGGTTTCTCTCTTAGGTGATTCTAAATCACATCCTGTTGACAAGATGAACCACCACAGCTAGGTTGGCCCAAGGCCACGTAGAGAGCTGCCCTAAGGGACAGGTGGCCTCTCAGGACTTCAAGGCACTGGGGAAGAGGGGAAGAGACACACCTATCTGGATTAAGATGCTCCGGTCCATGAGCAAAGAATCGTTATGTTTCCCATGTCCAACGCTGAGTCCAGCCAGTCTAATAATTTGATACTTGCAGTGAGTGATGTTTGGAACTGACTCCCAGGCTGTTCTCTGTAGCCAGAACATGGGCTTCTGGGACACACTTGGCCTGAGTGGCTGTAAAGACGTGGTATGAGGCCCGTGTGGCCAGGAAATTCCTGTCAACAAATACTTTGTAAGAAAATGCAGTAGATGAGTCCTTGAATGCTAACTGCTGCCACAAGCAACTCTAGAGCAATCAGTCATTGTACAGCAAGGATTTACTTCACACATAAGATCCAAGGCAGATGCTCATAAGATCTTGTGTATCTGGTTAAAGAATGGTGGAAAGGTGGAAGAATGGGGTCCTCAACTCGGTCACTTTGGTCCAGTAGGTATGCTTGTCACTGTCTCTGATATTCCACAGCAAAAGATAGTCGCAAGAATGTACACAAGATCGGAAAATGCCATCCTGGGCAAGGGGACTATGAGTCTTTGGCATTTGGTTGTCTATCCTTGCAGTGAAATAGTGCTGAACAAGACATCACTCCACCCTCCAGCGCTCGAATCCCAGTGGGACACACAGACAAGGACTGTGAAAAGGAAGTCAAGAAAAAGCACTAGGGAAGGCTTCTCAGAAGAGGGGGCAACTGACCAGAGAGCTGTAAGAGTCTTGACGTGGTTGACAGGAAAGAGGCAGAGGAGGTGAGGGGGGGGGCGGCTCCGCAAGCTGCCGTAGTCTAGATCCAAAAAACATTCAGTCAAACCCGTGAGGCTGGAGATGCAGACAGGACCAGAGACTTCCTTTCTGCACTCGTTCACTCTATAGGCCGGCGTTTACCAAGTATCTGACACTTGCCAGGCATTGTTCTCCACAGCCAGATGAGCAGCGTAGATAAAAAGAGACCAAGTCCCAAGGAGGGTGAAAGAGCCTTCTCAGCCAGGGCAAGGACGTGCCCTCACAGCATTCTGGTGCCAAGGCTCTCAGGGAGGTGTGGGTGAGCCCACATCATACAACCCTTGCCATCTTCCTCAGAACATAAGGATGGAGCGAGCCACTGAGGCCACAGTCTGGAACTGGCAGCTGTGTGTGGCTCTGATTCCTGGCATTTGGGCAGGTGCCCTTTCTGTGGATGGATTGTTTACTCTGCCATTTGTTGTCATCATTTCTGATCTTTTGCTTATTGTGTCAAAGATAAACACCACTTGGCTGATCCCCTGGGAGCAGGACGCCTGTTCCTCGAGGCTCTGTGAGCATCGCTTCGTACTTGAAACAACCTGTTATTTCCTCTCTTGAAAGAGGCTCATAAAATGATAGATGAATCTCCTGTAACTATAATACCTTCCTAATGGTTAGAGAAACCGGTGCCATATAGCAGGAAGGCAGTCCAGAAGAAAAATAGGAGAGTTAGAAAGACAAGCTTTAAAATACAATGGTGTCGTAACGGGCAAAATGAAACACGGGATGCTATCGGAATTCTGCCCGATGCGTCTTAAGCATAGCATTTGCTGGAGAGTGGTCCTTTCTGCCAAGATCCCTTTCTTTCCCCAGGGTGGATGCCATTAACAGTGTTTGTTGAATGACTGAACAATGACGGCCTATGTCGAATGACAAAAACTACAAATATTGCTTATTGTACAATTGATGGATAAACTCCTAAAAGTGTTGGGCCCCTGAAGGCACTGGAAAAAATGTGTGTTGATTAAAAAAACAAATAGTCCTAACTGCTCAACCTTCAGGGCACTCAAGAACTATGGACATTTACCATGCCTTCCTCCTACATGGACTGCTCATTAACTTCCCAAACCAGATAGCTGGTCTTTCTAGTGGATAAACAGAAAGATCAAAGACAATGAACTCTTGCTGAGGGTGTAGTTCACATGGTGCAGTACTTAACTCCTGGCCTAGAACCCCAGTACCACATAAGCTGCACATGCATGTCATCCCAGAACGTCAGGAAGATCAGAAGTTCGAAGTCATCCTTAGCTACATAACAAGTTCAAGGCTACCCTGGGCAACAGGAGACCCTGCCTAAAAAAGATGTGTCCATGCAAAACTGAACAAGAGAAGAGACATCGTTTCCCCATCTGAAGGAGAGTTGGCCTGTCTGTGATGAAGCTGTAAGGCATCCCTTTGAGTGCTACTTAACTCAGGTATGGCGGACTGTGTTTTACAAAACAAGATGACTTCAGCCACATCTCACTTCCTACATTCTCTTTTCCAGAAGGGTGGAGCTTGATTCCCCTATGCTAGGCTGGAGTCTGCGTAGGCTATGATTCCAACCATGGATGACAATATGAGGGTCCTTTCCTAATGGTGGCTCAGCTCTGATTTGTCCCCCCTATGGCATCTGCTCTTGGGCCCCCTCATCCTTAAGAAGCCCAAACTGGACCCCATGGTACAGTCCTATAATGCTAGTTAATTCCAGGCTGAGGCAGGAGGATTACAAGTTCAAGGCTGGCTTGGGCTACAAAGTGAGCATGGCCAATCTGGGCAACTTATTAAGAACCTGTCTCAAAATGAAGAAAGAAATAGAAAAGGGGGCTGGGGGTATAGTTCAAGGGTAGAACACTTGCTCAGGATGTGTCAAGCCCTAGTCCCTCAGTTCTAGGGCAGCCAGGGGGCATCCCATGTACTCCAAGGCCACCATGCTATGAGGAAGACAAGCCATAGGAGAAGAGTTTATAATCACCCTGATATTTGTGTGAGCCCAACCCACCATCCAGGGCCTTAAGCAAAGAACACTCTAAGGACACTAGCTGCAGCCTGTGATCTTTCCTAGCTGAGGCCTTGCACATCAAAACGGGAGAAGCAAGCCATCCCTAGTGTCCTGCCCATGTTCCGACCATCAGAATCCATATGTATAATATCTCCCCCAGGACAAAGGGGTGCTCTTGTTACATAGTACTATAGGCAGTATTGAGTCTGTTGCAGAATTCCTGTTATACTCCCTAATCCCAGCACTCCAGAACATGACAGTATTTGGATATATGTCTTTAGGAGATGGCGTGACGGCTCAGTGGCTAAGAACACTGGCTGTACTTGCAGAGGACCCAGGTTCTATTCCCAGCACCCACATATCAGCTAACAACTCCAGTTCCAGGGGAGGTCAGAAGACCTCCTCAGGCATTGTGCACTTACATACAAGCGTACTTACATAATATATGCAGGCAATATACTCATATACATAAAATAAAATAATAAAATATTTTAGGTATAGGCTTTTAAAGAAGTAATTAAGGTAAAAGAAGGGGTCAGATGGATAGACCCTAATCCAATACAACTACTGTGTGTGCGTGTGCGTGTGCATGTGCGTGTGTGCGTGTGCGTGTGCGTGCGTGTGTGTGTGTGTGTGTGTGTGTGTGTTTAGGTCAGAGGACAAATTGCAGGAGTCATTTGTATTTCTACCATGTTCTACCATGTAAGTCCCAGGGATTGAGTTTCAGTTGTCACCTTTACCTGCTGAGTCATCTCACCAACCCACAATGGGTTTCATTATGAGAAGATATATGACCCCAGATTTGCAGGTAGGAGCCATGTGAAGATGGGAAGGCAACAGCCCATCATCAAGTGAAGGAGAATGTTAGAGGAAGTCAAGGCTCTCGATCTTCATCCTGCAGAGCTGGAGACAGCCAGTTGTGGTGCTTTGCGGTGGCAGCCAGAAGAGAGTAGGCACACAGGAACTGATAGCCACCCTGCATGATGCCAGACCCTGGGCAGGGGCCTCAGATCCCAGACTTCAGAAACTGTTAGTGAGGAGGAGAAGAAATGAGACTCAGAGAGAAACAAAAGTGAAGGTTTTCCAGGTCGCGTGGAAAACAAAGTACTACAGAGTAAAGTGACTTTGAGCTGAACCTTAACAGGTGGCTGAGGGAACTCACTATGCGGAGATCAGCAGATGCTTCCCGGACAGAGGGCAGGGTCTGCTGACCAAGAGCCTTACAAGAGCACAGGGTCCAGTGTCTGCTGGATCCCCCAAATAATGGAGTGCAGGAAACAGACACTTGGGTTGGAAATCAATGAAGGCAGGACATAAGCATCCCCCAGGGCCTACCTCAGGAGAAGCCCCCAAACCGCAGACCCAGCGCTCCAGAGGGCGGGTCAGCGGCTGGCGGGGAGCCTGGGGGTGGAGGGGTGGGCAGACACAGAGTCCCATGAATATACATGATCCCGCCCTGGAAGCGGCGTCCTGCAGCGCGTTTTAGCGAGCTCTATCTTGACAAGGTGATGTCCTTCAGTAGAGGACAAGATACGGCTCTTAGTTCAGCAGTTCTGTCAAGTCCAAGCAGGCGTTTGATTTCGCTTCATACATATGCTTAGGTGCTGAGAAAAGGCAGAGAGGCCGGGGAGGGAGGTCAGCCCCAAGGAGGAAGACGTCTTCTCTGGACTGCTTCCTGCCTCTGACTTACAGCTGACTTTGGCCGCTGCCCCGTGGGCTGCATTTTAACACTCTGCACAGCAATGGGGGGGGGGGGCGCTAAGGGCCATCCAGGGAATCTCCTGCCCTGTTTCAGCTCTGCCACTCAAGCTGGGCGACCCTAGTGACGGCTGTTTCCCTCTCTGGGTCACAGGTGTCTCCTCTGACAAATGAGCAAATGGTATCAGTGGTCAGCAAGTTGTTTTCTTCCTCTAAAGTACTTGAATCCTGATGCCAGACACAACTTACACAGATAGCAAATCTCTGAGAGATCTTGCAGGACCCATGGCAAGACTTTGAAACCTGCAAACCCCTTGTTTATTTCAAAATGCCTCACTGACCCTACAGGAGAAAATCAGTTGTATTTTTAATTCTCCGTGGTGAGAATATTAATAGAAAGACTGGGTTTGGCGATACTTCAAGCACATTTATATTTTGATTATAGCCTCTATTGCAATTTTAGAATAGCCCATCCAAGGAAGTCACAGATATATCTATCCAGCCCACAGCAGCAATTGCTAAATATCCCCTTCTAGGAACGTGGTTATAATAAGCACCGTGGACATTAGGATAGCCCAGCAGTATGTGTTGATCAATTTGCCATACTTTCAGGCCCATTAGGGGGCTGTCCGGTACATGATCTGAAGGTTGAGTTGGGGGGGTCTCAGTCTCGAAATTTTAACATTTTAACAATTGTGTGTAGGAGGGTGTATGTGTTCCATAGCACGTGGAAGTTACAGGACAACTTTCAGGAGTCAGTTTCCGCCTTCCACTTTGTTAAGGCTGGGTACCCCGCTAAGCTGAGTGAGCACTCCAGGCTAGCTAGAAGGAGCGTCCAGCCAATTCTCCAGTCTGTCTCCACCCTCCCATCTTGCCTCAAGAGCGTCACTGCGCACATCCTTTTTATGTAGGTTCTGAGATTGAACTCTGGTGGCCAGGTTTGCACAGCAAGCGCTTTTACCCATTGAGCCGCCTCCTTGGCCCCCAGTCCCATACTTTTAAGAAGTCCCCAGGTGGTTCTGATGCAGGTGGCTTAGGGACAAATGGATGACAAATGCTAAACTGGATGCTCTTAAAAGACAAAGCGAAGCAGCATGCATTGGTTAAATAAGATTAAAGAGCTCCATCCTCTCACCCCTCTCCTGAGCAAAAGAAAAGACCCTGCTGGGGTTCAATCATTTCTCAAACTCTCTAACTACAAAGCTCTTAACAACTAGTTCTGGAATATTCTTGGAGAAGTGCTGGTTTATCATCCGTAGGGCTTGATGGCTTTACATACTCATGTGGGGTCCTCTGCAATAATTTCTTGGCTTATTCAATGGTTAAATCTCTCTGTCTCTGTTGGCTTTTTATGGCCCCAAACCAGAAGGGCAAGGGACAAGTCCAGGTGCCTGGCTTTTTCCCCCAGCGAAGAGTCGTGAGCACTTTCCCAGCCTTGACTGAAATAGAACCCATGAGATGGATGTGTGAAAGAGCTTCATCCTGGTTTTGCACTGAAACTAGCTCTATGTCACTTGAGCAATTTGGAATCTAACAGACTTGCATATGAATCTTAGTCTACACTCAGTGCCCAGTGAGAAAGACCCTGCACCTGTCAAGGCTCCTGCTTCTGTGTCTATAAAGTAGAGATAGTAATCCAGCTCAACCTTCTGTTGTGAAGATCAAGAGAGAGAGAGAGAGAGAGAGAGAGAGAGAGAGAGAGAGAGAGAGAGAGAGAGAGAGAGAAAGAGAGAGAGAGAAAGAGAAGCAGCCAGTACTGGAACCCCCTAAGCCCATACAAGGTGACCTGATGTATTATCATGAGTGTCTGTCTGTGAGCACATGAGGCAGACGAAGGTGAGAGGACAGGATGAAGGTGAGGCAGACGAAGGCAGTAGACGGCAAAGTCCTTGCTGTGTGCTCCTGCTTCTTTACACTTTCTGCTTCCAGCCCATTCATTCTCAGACTTTAGCTTGAGGAATCAGCTGCCTCCCAGGTTAGTTACATCAGAGCCTGTGGAGGAGCACCCGAGCATCGGGAATTTTAACCCTCAAGCCTGCACTTCTCTTCTGGCTGCAAAGCCCTATTTCTCATCTCTTCCTGGATATATCTGGTCCTCTCCCAGCGTCCTGCGCCTGGGGAATGGTACCAGCCAGCCCATTCCAACAGCCGGACCTTGGGCTGCTCTGCCTCCCCCACCCCAGTCACCAGCACTTGTTGAAGATAACATGTTTCTATGTCTTTCTGTTCTCACTCTATCAACAACCCAGTCCGAGCTACCAATGCCCTTGCCTGTGCCACTTCCTGACTCATTTACATGTGTCTATTCAGATCCTTGACAAATTCAATCATGTGTATACAGAGAGAGAGAGAGTCCCACTTCCCACTCTTACAAAGAAGGGGCTCTTCACCCCAATCCCCATCTTTGCTCCCTATTACACAACTCTAGTTGAACATACCTCCTGCTGAACATACCCACTACCTCCCCAGAGCCTTTGCAGATGCTGTTCCCCCTGCCCTGCTTGTAGTTCCTTGCATGTCCTCTTTCCCTAGAAAGTTCTTGACCTCTCAGAACTCAGTTTAAAGCAGCCACTTAACCCCTAAGACCAGGTCAAATTCTCCCATCCTCGGCTCCTCCCTGCCCTCCATTGCACCCCGTCAAAGTCCCAAGTAGCATCTGTCTACCTGACTACTGGATTACTCTCCATACCCCCACTCCAGACTCCAAGTTCCTTGAAGGCAAGGCCTATTTCTCCTTGGCTAGCTTTTTTCTTGCGGGAGGGGGGGGGGCTTCTTTTCAAGACACGGTCTCCCTGTAGCCCCAGCTGTCCTGGAACTCACTCTATAGACCAGGCTGGCCTTGAACTCACAAAGCTCCGCCTGCCTCTGCCTCCCAAGTGCTAGGATTAAAGGTGTGCGCCACCACACCCACCTGTCTTGCTATTGTTTTAAGAACAAACTGGGCACCAATTAAATGTGTGAGTACCATTCAGGCAACTCCACCACCAACTGCTTTCCAGGGAATTTCACTGACTGCATTTTTACTGGTGGGCCTTAATGAGGATTCCCAAAGAATGTGGAGTCATAGGTATGAGTTTAATTAACTCCAATAGGCATTTAATGTAGATTTAATAAGACAGTTATTGTATGTTAATTAAATGTCAACTGATTGCTAAAAGGTTTTTGCAATTATTGAAGTTTACTAATTATCTAATAGATAAATCAGTTTCCCATGTAAATAACTAGCATCTACATAAGCAATAAATATGCCATTAGAATCCACACATTAACATATTTAAATGAGAGGTTAGCCCCTTGGGGGATTCTGGGAACCGGTGTCCAATCCAGGCAAGGGAGGTACCACACATCTTGCAGTTCTTATGCCCCATCCTGGCAGAAGCAGTGAGAAATAGAATAGCCTGTTTGGGGACTGCTGCGTCATCCTACTCTCCCAAAGCAGCCAGCCAGCCCATGAAAGGGGTCCATTCTGGAAGAGAAGCTGCCTGTCTTGGAAGCTCTCACTGGTGAAAGAGGGGTATGGGAAGATCCTTGCCCCAGGCCAGGATGTCTGTGACTGTGGAATGGCTGGTTCCCGAGCACAGCTCACAGGTGAACACAGGACATCTCTGTCTCCTACCGCTCACCAAGCACCCGTAAAGAGACTTCGTCCCTCCCCATGCCTCAGTTTCCCAATGTGGAAATCTCCCTCTTGTGGATATACAGAGGAAACAAACCAAGTACCTGTAAGTCTGAATAAAAGGAAGACATGGATGGGGAGAAGAGCGGAAAGAGCAGGTGCTGTGGGTGCTATCATATTCCTTCTTACTTAATCCCTAGCTTCTAAGTTCACCCCCATTTGGAGACAGGGAAAGAGACACAGAGAGGTGCAGAATTTGCAGAAAGCTACACAGCAAGAGAGAGGAACTCAACTGCACTTCGCAGGGACTCTGAGGACCTCAAACACCTGGGGCCACAGGAAGTTGAAGTAAATTCTAAACATTGCCCTTCCAAAGTAAAGATAAGAGAACTCAGTCCAAGCCATCCTAAGTAGTCTGGCTGTCCACTGTTCATGCAACATCCTTAAGAGCTGTTCTTTTACAGGTGAAAAGCTAGGAAGCACAGGGAGGTTTAGGAGTCTCACCAAGGTTGCACAGTCAGTAAGGGGTAGAACTCAGAATCTGAAACCCAGGCTGGCCAACTCTTGTGCCTGGGCCAGGCCACTCTGAACATCTTCGTGATCCCAGGCAAAGGCACAAATAGAGAATTGTTTGCCATAGCCTGAACACTTGAAAATTTAAAATTTGCTGCAGGAAATACCTCTACAAAACTGCATTCACAAAGGTCCAAGTGGCCAATGTGCATTAAACCCTTAAACCCCATAGAGTTCCAACCTGGCTCAGCAGCCCTGATTTGTATACACAACACCCCAGGGTACCCCAACAGTGGCAAGCAGCTACCTCCCTGAAAGAAACAGCAAGTCCTCACCCCAGAGGACCCGGCCAGAGGAGGGACAGAGCATCTCATAGGAAGCTTAGCTGGGCCTAGCTCAGAACTGAGGGCAGTAGCTCTGCCCTCCACCCCTGGGCTATATGTTGAGGTCTCATCTTCGGGAAATCTTTCAGTGACCAGGAGGTTGGGGGGGGGGTTCTAACCAATCTAAACCCAGGCCATCTGGCTCCAGACCCTAAGCTCTTCACCAGTTCACTAGAAGGCCCTTGGGAGGCAGTCAGCCTTTGTCTAGCATCCTTGCTTGTCTGAGGGATGAGCCAGCAATGGAGACACTGAGGCAGCCTGCGGCCCCTAGGCACTCTGCGTTCACCCTCCCCAACACTAATCCAATCAGCACCTAGCTCCAGCAGCTTCCTCATTCTTGAAATGAGAAACTCTAAGAACTGACAGGGCACCGACAGAATATAATGTCAGTAAAACACTGAGTGGGGTCCTGGGTGCACAGTAGGTCTTGGCTAAATGTTAAAGAAGCAGAGGCACACCTCCATCTATCTCCAAGGCCTCATCCTGTGTCCCCAACGAGGCTCCCCAGGTCCCACACCCACCTCCCATGCCAGCCGCACAGACCTCCCAGCCGCAGCACCACCAGCCATGCCAGCCCTGTGGGCACCTCCTCAGCCTCCAGGGGGCCTAGAGTCCTCTTTGCAGAAATTCTCTTCCCTCCAGAGAAAGCCTTGTCTTTGGGAAATCCTCTTCTTTTCAATGACCAGGAGGCCAAAGGGGCCTTCCAACCAATGAAAACTCATGGAGCAAATAAAGGGACACAAGCCCCCCCAAAGAGCTCCCAGGACCCCTGGGGTCAGAAGCCAGGCACTGCATTTATGTGCAAATGGAGCCGGATTGGGGATTAGGGATTAGCAGAGTCCCGAATCACTTGCAGCTGCCAGGTCTCTTTGTCCACCTCCCCCACCTCTCCTCCCCTAAGCTGTCAGAGGCAGAAGGTGAGAGGGACTCTCATTGCCTGCTGGGGGAGCCCTGGGGGAGGGCCGGGACAGAGCTGAGGAGAGGCAGGCCTCTAATCGATAGGCAGCCCACGTGACCCCTGCCTATGGCAATCGATGCCTCTTCCTGCAGATTCCTGATTCCAGAGCATTCCGGGACGGGGAGGGGGTGGTTACACTCAGTACCACAATTCCCAGCTCTAACTTTTGCCCAAGGCACCTAGCCCAAGAGACCCACTGAGGCAGATTCCTGTCTTCAGATATAGCAGTGGCTAACAAACCATTCCCATACTGACAAACTCTAGCAGCTTCTCTTCTTCCTGAGAGCTCTATCCAGCCCCGCCCAAGGAGCAGGTGGGACAACTGAAACCTTCCAGCTCGCAGGCCAGGGTTCTGTTTTATATTGGGATGTCAGCTAGAATCTTGGATGCTGGTGGCAGCAGCAATAGTTTTAGAATCAATGTCTTTGTCTCTCTGTCTCTGTCTCTCTCTGTCTCTTTCTTTGCTAAGTTCAAACAACCCTATAGTTAGCCCCCATTTTAAAGCTGAAAAGCTGAAAGGCAGAAGGGTTTGATGGCTCATCCCAAGATCATTCATAAAGATGACAGCATGGGAAACATAGCTTGGGACTGCCTGCCTGCTAGAACCTTCAAAACAGTACTCTGCAACCCCTAGTCAAACAAAGCTACACGAAGGCCAGCATTAGAGGGACTGAGGCCCAAGTCTGTGGGGGCCACAGATACTTGCTCCAGGGAGAACCGGGAAGAACCCATCTGGACCATGTGCCCAGGGTCACCGCTCCCCAGAACAGTTTCTTAGATATTGTCCAGTCTATGACGCATCCCCCACTCCCATGGTCATAGCATCTCTGCTGTTCCCAACCCAAAGGACAAGAAGCCAAGGGGAAAGGGTACTGGGGGCCAAAATAGTCTCGTGCTACGTGGAGGGGCTGACCTGCTTCATGACCCCAGGGGCTGGGGATTACAGACCTTGCTGAGCCTGCGGTGAGAACAGGCAACGTGAGGTTTTGTGCAACACAGCCACTAAAGCAGAAACTGGAGACCACGCTGCACAAGGGCGTTGGTGGGCAGAACCCAGGTAGGAAACATTCCAGATGGCACCACACACCTCTGTCCCAAACTCCTCTTTGCTTTGCTTTTCAACTCTTTAAAAATGCAAAAACCATACCTAGCACAGAGGCCAGGCTTGGAGCTGGAATGAACCCCTGACCCCCACAGTTTGCTATCCCCCCTGATCTAACCTCCTACTGTCTCCTGGAGGAGAGAGAGAAAGAGAGAGAGAGAGAGAGAGAGAGAGAGAGAGAGAGAGAGAGAGAGAGACCGCCAAAGGAAAATGTGCACTGGGAAGTATTTTGAACTGAGCACATGGCCTCTCCAAGTCAAAGAGTAGTATAGGTGCTGGGCAGGGGCTGGGACTGAGCTAAGGTAGGGACAGAAGTGCCAATGACAGCAGAGGCTGAGGTGGGAGTGAGTCTGGGCAGGGCCTGGGTGCAGCTGTGAGGGAGCCAGGTCTGATCCCCACATTCTCCCCTCAGCGAGAATCAATAACGATTTGAATTCCTTTCATCTGAGCAGGGATAGCAACACACGCAAACACAGAGAGCGAAAGGCATTGATCCCTCCCAGCTGCTGCCAAGCCCGCCTCCCTGTTCCCGCCGCCCCCCTGCCATCTGGCCTCCCCTCCCCCAGGCCTCTCCTCCACACCCACTCCCCGTCCCATTCTGTAAAGCCCCAGGGACGTCCAAGGCAAGAGCAATGCCAGGACCTTAGGACTCTAACCGCGCCGCCAGTTGGTGCCAGAAGAGGACCCCAGTGAGTGTAAACCCCTCAGCATAGGCCAAGCCCGAGCCCCCCTTGGGGGACCCGCACCTCCTGGGAACACCTGACCCTTATCGC
The DNA here is from genome assembly GCA_009823505.1 of Rhizomys pruinosus. NCBI lineage: Eukaryota > Metazoa > Chordata > Mammalia > Rodentia > Spalacidae > Rhizomys > Rhizomys pruinosus. Next base: position 514,184 of record VZQC01014276.1, read on the forward strand.
AGTGCCTACTTCCCACCCTGCCATCCTGCTGGCTTCAGGAATCCATTTTCATATTCATGCATCGGAGAGACAAAGCAGGTATTTCAGGATTGGCTTCGTGCACAGAGTGTGATTTTGGATTCCGCCAACATCGGAGTGGTTCCCTGAGGTGTCAGATAATGGATTTCGTGGGGAGACGCAGGAGGCGTGTGCCTGGTGAGAAGAATGAGGCACAGGAACTGAGAGGTGATGCAGGCCTGAAATAGGGTACCAAGGAGAGGGTGCAGAGGGGAAAAAAAGAGATCTCCTTCCTGCCCGTTGTAGAGGTCATGACCGGCACCCCAGAACAAAAGTCAAGCCAAGACAGGAAGCACAGCGGACTATTTGATCAGAGCTTAACGCAAGGACCCCGAGAGGCATGTTTGTGCTCAGCTTTGAAGAAGCTGGGGTGACCTATAGGGATGTAATCGGATGAAAGGTTGTGGTCCAGGGCTTGCAGAGCCCAACAGGCCCATCTCTTCAGAATCTTCTGGACCTCCTCAGTTGTAGCATTGCTTCATCTCGGGTATGGGGCAGGGCCATTCAGGAAGGAGTGCCTCGATGTCTTTATGGTCAGTTCTTATATAGAAAGGTGGGCTGGAGGTGAGAAAAACACTTGTTATGACTGGTTTCTGTCATACATGCACATATATATACAGAGAGAGAGAGAGAGAGAGAGAGAGAGAGAGAGAGAGAGAGAGAGAGAGAGAGAGAGAGAGAGAGAGAGAGAGAGAGAGAGAGAGAGAGAGAGAAGCTGGAGTTCCTCTTCCTCAAGGGGCGCATCTGCTCAAGCGCACGCACATGCGCACATGTGGAGGCCAGAGGTTGCTATCAGGGGGTCTTCTCTACTGCTCTCCACCTGATTTTAGAGACAGGCTTTCTTATTGAACCTAGAACTCACCAATTCAGCTAGACAGACTGGACAGTAAGCCCGGGAAACTGCGTATGCCTGCCTTCCTGGAGCTGAGGACACAGGAGCACACGGCCACTCCACAATTTTTACATGGGTGCCAGACATCCGGATCCAGGTCCTGGTGCTTGCACAGCAAGTGCTCTACTCACTGAGCCCCCATAATGGCAGATTTTATGATTTACCTTGGGGGAGAAGGACGGTGAAAGGCAGGCAGGAGAGGGTTAATGGGAAGCTTTATTATGAGGCAGCTTCTAGGCCTATGGGGTGGGGTTGCCCTGAGCCCCAGTACAGGATGGATGGAAGCATATCTTCAATATAAAACTAGTAGTATTTAGTGATAGGTCCAGGAGTGGGCAAACGGTCCTGATTTGGGTTGGTGGGTGGCAGGTCACTCAGCAGGAGGAGTCCAGCAGGAGAATTGGGTCTGCAGAGGAATACAGTGAACTGGTCTCAGCTCTGCTGGCCTGGACATGCCTAGGAATTCCACAATGCAAAGGTTTTGTCATGTCACTTGGCCTAAGTCTTGAGAAGTACCATGAACTGTAAACATGAACCTGAGCCTCCTCACCTCTTCTCCTTGTGGAACCCCACGCTCCTGGGGGACCCTTGCCCTTGGACCTTCTCCTTGTGGAACCCCATGCTCCTGGGGGACCCTTGACATTGGACCTTCTCCTTGTGGAACCCCATGTTCCTGGGGGACGCTTGCCATCGGACCTTCTCCTTGTGGAACCCCACACTCCTGGGGGACCCTTGCCCTTGGACCTTCTCCTTGTGGTACCCCACGCTCCTGGGGGACCCTTGACATCGGACCTTCTCCTTGTGGAACCCCATGTTCCTGGGGGAGCCTTGCCATCGGACCTTCTCCTTGTGGAACCCCACACTCCTGGGGGACCCTTGACATCGGACCTTCTCCTTGTGGATCCCCATGCCCCTGGGGGACACTTGCCCTTGGACCTTCTCCTTGTGGAACCCCGTGCTCCTGGGGGACCCTTGCCCTTGGACCTTCTCCTTGTGGAACCCCACGCTCCTGGGGAACCCTTGCCCTTGGACCTTCTCCTTGTGGAACCCCATGCTCCTGGGGGACCCTTGCCCTTGGACCTTCTCCTTGTGGAACCCCATTTTCCTGGGGGACCCTTGCCATCGGACCTTCTCCTTGTGGAACCCCACGCTCCTGGGGGACCCTTGACATCGGACCTTCTCCTTGTGGAACCCCATGTTCCTGGGGGACCCTTGCCATCGGACCTTCTCCTTGTGGAACCCCACGCTCCTGGGGGACCCTTGACATCGGACCTTCTCCTTGTGGATCCCCATGCCCCTGGGGGACCCTTGCCCTTGGACCTTCTCCTTGTGGAACTCCATGCTCCTGGGGGGCCCTTGCCATTGGACCTTCTCCTTGTGGAACCCCATGCTCTTGGGGGACCCTTGCCATCAGACCTTCTCCTTGTGGAACCCCATGCTCCTAGGGGACCCTTGACATTGGACCTTCTCCTTGTGGAACCCCACGCTCCTGGGGGACCCTTGCCATCGGACCTTCTCCTTGTAGAACCCCATACTCCTGGGGGACCCTTGCCATCAGACCTTCTCTTTGTGGAACCCCATGCTCCTGGGGGACCCTTGCCCTTGGACCTTCTCCTTGTAGAACCCCATGCTCCTGGGGGACCCTTGCCCTTGGACCTTCTCCTTGTGGAACCCCATGCTCCTGGGGGACCCTTGCCCTTGGACCCTTGCTCTTTGTTTCACCTCCCTGCTGACCACTCTTCCTCATTCAGTGGACTCTGCAGACCCTGCACCTGAGTCTTTCCCATTCCATTCATTTTGCATGACTTCAGAAGCCAGATGGAGAACCTCTCCTCCACACCCAGCTTTTCAGGCCATGACCTCCCATACCCCCAGTTTCCTCTCTCTGACAGTTTATGGTGCAGGGGGAAATGGCGGGGGTACCTCCAGACAGTCCTTAGTTTCATTCATAAAAGAATTTAAGAATGGATTCAAATGGAAGCTTTAGGACAACTTTATTAGAGTTTAAGGAAAAAGCCTCAGTGCTGGCAGGCTGGAAATCTCAGCAGCTGCCTTGGGAAGAACGGAAAGGGGAAGGGAAAGGCATAAAGCCATGTAGGCATAGAGGTCAACGCCTGGTGGACTAGCAGCTGCTTGATGGGCAGGGGAGTAGAGAAAGAGCAAAGGAACTTGAAATGTTGGGGCAGCCCAAAGCATTAAAGAAAGCATGGTTAGAAAAGAGAGAAGAAAAGGAGAGATTCTGCTCTTCTGAAAAACTCATAAAGACCAGAGATTTTAATCCTCTTGACCACATTTCTTTTTTTTCTTTTTTTTTTCCTTGTCTTTTTGTCTTTTTGAGACAGGGTCTGCCTGGAACTCTGGCTGTCCTGGAACTCACTCTGTAGACCAGGCTGGCCTTGAACTCACAGATATCCACCTGCCTCTGCCTCCCACGTGCTAGAATTAAAGGCGTGTGCCACCATACCCTGCTTGACCACATTTCTTTTTTTTTTTTTAATTTTATTTATTTCCATATGTGTATGAATGTATTGTCTGCATGCAAGTCTGTGCACCTGTGACGTGCAACGCCGCAGAGGTCAGAAGAGGATGTCGGACTCCCCTGGAACTGGAGCTCTCCTGGAATTGGAGTTTCAGACGGCTCTCGGCTGCCATGTGGGTGCTGGGGATCGAACCGGGGTCCTCTGCAAGAGCAGTTGGCGCTCTTAACCGCTAGGCCATCTCTCCAGCCCGACCACATTTCTTTAAGGGGCTTTTTCCTAGAGAAATTGTGCCATCTCTGAAATCCTCAATTTAAAAATGCCTTCTCTCCAATCAAAATTTAGGCTCATTCTAGTTTCTTTCCATGGGTTCCTTTCTTGATCTCACTGAGATGCCAAGTCATCAGTATTTCCTTAACTTCTCTTAGAAACATAGTTTAGAACTGGCGTGGTGATGCACACTTTTAATCCCAGCAAAGAAAGAAAGGAAGGAAGGAAGGAAGGAAGGAAGGAAGGAAGGAAGGAAGGAAGGAAAGAGAGAGAGAGAGAGAAGAAAGAAAGAAAGAAAGAAAGAAAGAAAGAAAGAAAGAAAGAAAGAAAGAAAGAAAGAAGGAAAGAAAGCTGTATACAATCAAAATCTGACCACAGTGGCTTAACCTGGATGGAACACTTTTCTCCTCCCAGAACAAGACAGAGCACTCAATTGCTGCTGAAGGTAGCCACTGACTCTTCTGACTTCCTGGTCTACCACCTTTGGAAGGAGCTTCAAGGCCATTGTAGTAAATTGCACTACTCACCAAATGCTTTGCTCCTGCTGTGATTTGGATCTGAAATGTGCCTCAAGGCCATGTGCTTTATAAAGGCTTGGTTCCCAGCCAATGGCTTTGTTGAGAGGGGCAGAAACATTAGCAGGTGGTCATGGAAGGTCAGTGCGGGGTGCTCTGGAAGAAGGGTGTGTTGGGACCCTGGGACCCTGGCCCCTTCACCTATGTTTTCTCTCCCGCCCCCTCCCCCTCTCCCTCCTCCCCCCGCCCCCTTCCCCTCCCCCTCCCCCCTCCCCCTCCTCCTCTTCCCTCTCCCTCTCCCTCTCCTCCTTCTCCCTCTACCTCTCCCTCCCCCTTTTCCAGTCCAACAACCATGAGGTCAGCAGCTTTTCTCTGCTACATGCTTCCCAACACCATAGGGACCACGGATTGAAACCTCTAAGACCGTGAGTCAGAATAAATCTTCCCTCTTTTCAACTGATTTTCTCAGGTATTCTGTCACAACAGAAAGCTGACAAGCACACAGCCTCCCTTGTACCCATGCCTCTCTATCATGTGACTCCGCAATCTTCCCCATGAGGGAATAGAAACATGTCTCTACCTCTTGACTTTGGATTTAGCCACACTGGCCAACAGCCTGAGGCAGACAGTGTCTGTGCGTCAGTCTAAGCCCAAGCCTTAGGAGACTGTGTGTATTGCCACCTGAGAAGAGCAAGCCTCAGAGGGAGGATAAAAGGATGGGGATGCCTCGGCTGGCACAGCACAAAGCAAAGCTGCCCAGCTCAGCCCAGCCCAGACAGCAGAAACACAGCCAACGGGGAGATTCCTGGCGGGTTGTGTTTGGGACAGTTTGTTCTGCAACATTACTGTGGCGATAGTCAGTGGATGCCCATGTTCTCAAGAGAGTAGCTTCCCTCCCGTCTCTCCATCTCATTCGAGACATGAAGAAGAACAAAGAGCAGAAGGCACATTCCAGATGGGTTTTCCTCTTTAATTAGCCTTCATAGTTACCCTCACCCAGCAATTTCCATTTATATCTCCTTAACCAGAGCCACTGCCATGTCCACTCTAAGTGAAAGGGTGTGGAGTGGAGGAATTATTTTTAACTCACCCGTTCCGAGCCAAATCTAGGTTTTTATTTGGCTAGACATTAATCTAGTGTACAATACAGAAACAGAAAATATACCAATAAGTGCTATAAGGAAGATAAAATGGAAATAATGCATTAGAGAATGATTGGCAGAAAGGCCTAGTATTAGCGCAGAGGACCCAAGAAGGCCCCCCTTAAATGGGTGGCATCCAAGGTAAAGGAGCCACACAGAAAGGTAGGCAGCCAAAGGAAAAGCCCCAAAATGAGAATGTCTTCAGCACGTTTGAAGACATTCAGTCAGTGAAAGAATGAGGCAGACAGGAGAGGAGAGCCACCCATTGCGGAACTCTGCGAGTTACGGTTAGAAGTCTGGGTTTTGTTCTAACTGATCTACAAAGATGACTTTAGACAGTCTGTGCAGGGAGGACCATAACGTCAGCAGCAGAAACACCACTGGAGAGGGAGCGTCTGCATCTACACAAGAGTCAGGAACAGCTTGTATTAGTCAGTGCTGAACTGGAAATCCTAGCCAGTGTCATAAGACAAGAAAAAAAAAATCAATTAAAAAAAATGCAGATAAAGAAGTGAAACACAACCCCATCTCTATATATGGGTAACACAATTGTCTAAATTAAAAAACTCATAGACTGTAGATTATCTATGAAGAAACTACACAATAGATGAGAACAAATAGATGACTTTAGTAAGATCACAATACACAAAACCGTATACAAAACTCAAGTGTTGGAGAGCTCATTGGTTAAGACTATTTGGTGCTTTTGCAGAGCACCCAGGTTTGGTTCACATCACACACACATGGTGGCTGACAACCATTCATAAGTCCAGTTCTAGGGAATCCAATACCGTCTCCCAGCTCCAGCAGGTACTGCATGCACATGGTACACTTACATGTATACAGGCAAACATTCACACATATATAATACAAATAATTTAAAAATTTTTAAATTATTTTTTAAAAAATAATTTTTAAAAATCAAGTAATAGTCTATATACTAGCAATGAACAATTAAAAATTTGAAGGTACCATTTATGATACTACTGCAAAAAATGAAAATTATTATGTCTACCAAAATACACGCAATATCTATATCCTAAAAACTTATCAAAGGATTCATATGTAACATATATAAATGGAGAGCTATGTTTCACATGGATATGAATTCAATTCTCCACAAACTGATTTATAGATTCAGCTCAGTCTCTATTGACATCCCAGCAGGATTTTGTTTTTAAATAGAAATCAGCAAACCAATCCTAAATTTTATATGGAAAAACAAAGCAGCAATTTTGAAAAACAACAAAGTTGAAGAACTCACACTGACTGATGCTAAGACTTACTAGAAGGAGCTAGAGAGATGGCTCAGTGGTTAAGAGCACTGGCAGCTCTTGCAGAGAACCCAACCCAGGTTCAACTCCCAGCACCCATGTGATGGCTAACAACCATCCGTAACTCCAGTTCCAGGGAATCTAACACCCTTTTCTGGCCTCCACAGGTTTGTGCAACACAGGTACATTTACATACATACAAACATTACACTCATACACATAGAATACAAACAATAATGTGAAAAAATAATTACTATAAAGTTAGATTAACATGTGGTAATGGTGGAAAAACACATCTAAAAAGAAAAGACCAGAATCCAGCAATAGGGTCCTACATAGCTAGTTAACTGAGCTGCCAGGAAAGTGTAAAGGCAATTTAATGATGAAAGAACTGTCATTTTAGCAAGTAACACTGGAACAATTATACATCAATATGCAAAAGAAGAAAGAAAAAGGACAGAGGGAAGGAAAGAAGCAGGAAGAGAGGGGGAAAAAAAACAAATAAGAAAACTGACACATACCGGGTACCATATATTAACAATTAACCCAAACTTAATCAAAGGTCTTATAAAATTTCTAGAAAAACTTTGGGTTAGGAAAATATCTCACAGGTGTCACATCAAAAACATGATTGATAAAGAACTGATAAACATAACATCAGCAAAGTTAGATCTTTCTAGCCGGGCATGGGGGTGCATGCCTTTAATCCTGCCAGAGGCAGGCGGATCTTTGTGAGTTCAAGGCCAGCCTGGTCTACAGAGCGAGTTCCAGGACAGCTGGGGCTACAGGGAGACCCTCGGAAAAGACCAAAAAAAAAAAAAAAAAAAAAAAAAGTTAGAACTTTTTACTCTTTAAAAGACACTATTAGGGGACTGGAGAGATGGCTCAGCAGTTAAGAGCACTGACTGCCCTTCCAGAGGACCCAGGTTCAGTTCCCAGCACCCAAATGGTGGCTAACAACCATCCATAACTCTAGTTCCTGGGACCTGATGCTCTCTTCTGGCCTCTACAAGCATTGCACAATGTGAGTGCACTTGCACACATGTGGGCTATATACTCATACACATAAAATATTTATATTTTTAAAAGACCCAGTAGGGGGGCTGGAGAGATGGCTCAGCAGTTAAGAGTACTGACTGCTCTTGCAGAGGACCTGGGTTCGATCCCCAGCACCCACATGGCTGCTGAAAACCGTCTTTAACTCCAGTTCCAGGGGAATCCAACGCCCTCTTCTGACCTTCGTGGCATTGCATGACACGGGTGCACCAACCTACATTCAGACAGTACACTCATACATATAAATAATAATAATAATAATTAATAAAAAGACACTATTAGGAGATGAAAAGGTAAGCACAGTCTGGGAGATAAATATTTGCAAAGTGTGCTTGGTAAGAACATACAAATAACTTAAAGCACAATAGTAAGAAGACAATCCAAATTAAAAGTGAGGAAAATTCTGAACAGACACCACCGAAGAGGATACATAGATGGTAAAAAAGTTAATTAATGAAAAGATGGCCAACATTATTAATCATGAGAGGAATGTAAATTAAAACCACAATGAAATACCACTACCTACCCATTGAAATGGCTTTAAAAAGTTGTTTTGAAGCTGGGCGTGGTGGCACACACCTTTAATCCTAGCATTGCACTCGTGAGGCAGAGGCAGGCGGATCTTTGTGAGTTCAAGGCCAGCCTGGTCTACAGAGTGAGTTCCAGGACAGCTAGGGCTACAGGGAGACCCCATCTTGAAAAGAACCCCCCCAAAAAAATAAATAAAATAAAATAAAATAAGTAAAAAAAATAAAAAGTTGTTTTGAAACAGTACCAAGTACTGACAGTGGCCCAGCACATCTGAAACTCTCATGCATTACCATGAAAATGCAAAATGATATAATGACTTTGGAGAGTAAATGGGCATTTTCTTTTAGGTTTAATTATAACCGCTTTATGCCAGCTAGAGGAACGCCTCAGCAGTTAACAGCACACATGTGTACTGCTTGTCCAGAGGACCTGACTTCTGTTCCAAGTACCCACCTGTACCTCTAGCTCTGAGGGGGTCTTACGCCCTCTTCTGGCTTCTGTGGGTACTGCAGCCATGTGCACAAACCTACATGCATAATTTAAAAAAAGTATTTTTTAAACCACATTGTCGCCTTATGAACTAGCCATCTTATCAGTAGGTATTTACTCAGGAAGCAACACAAGCATAAGTTCACTCAAAGGCCTGTACAGAAATATCTATAACACTGGTTTTAATCCCAGCAGAAAAGGCAGAAGCAAGCAGATCTCTATGAGTTCAAGGCCAGCCTGGTCTACACAGAGAGTTCCAGGCCAGCTGAGGCTATAGGAAGACCCTGTCTCAAAAAAAGACAAAAAAAAGTGCCTCAAACTGGAAATAATCCGGTGTCTTCAATGGCTAAATAGTTCAACTGAAGAATGGTGTACTGTTGGTATGGTATGCCTTCGTGACTAAGACAACTTGTAGAAAGAAGAGTTTATTGGGTTTATTATGGTTCCAGACTGAAAAGAAGAGTCTGTCACAGTGGGCAGGCATGGCAGGCAGTGGCCAAAGCAGCAAGCCAAATGCTCACTCACATCTTCAAAGAAGCACAGGAAACAGAGAGAGACAAAACTAGAAAATGGCACATGGCTGTGAACTCTCGAAGCCCCTCCCAGTGATGTGCTTCCTCCGGCAAAGCCACATCTCCTAGGAACCCTGTGACCTTCCACCACTGCACCAAGTGACCAAGTGTTCAAATACTTGAGCCTATGGGGGGGGGCACCTCATTCACACCACCACAAATGGAATATTACCTGGAAATGAAAAACTCTACTACTGGGCTGGAGAGATGGCCTAGTGGTTAAGAGAGCCGACCGCTCTTGCAGAGGACCCGGGTTTGATCCCCAGTGCCCACACGGCGGCCGAGAACCGTCTGAAACTCCAATTCCAGGAGAACTCCAGTTCCAGGGGAATCCGACACCCTCTTCTGACCTCCACGGCATTGCACGACACGGGTGCACAAATTTGCATGCACACAGTGCATTGATACACATACAGAAATAAATAAATGCCGGGCGTGGTGGCACGCGCCTTTAATCCTGGCACTTGGGAGGCAGAGGCACACGGATCTCTGTGGGTTCGAGGCCAGCCTGGTCTACAGAGTGAGTTCCAGGACAGCCAGAGCTACAGGGAGACCCTGTCTCAAAAAGACCAAAAAAAAAAAAAGAAAAACTCTACTACTGATCCATGTCATTCTAAGGATGAATCTGGAATACCTTAATTCAAGTGAAAGACGTCAGATTGCCGAAGCTTTGTTCTATTTGGTTGCATTTGTATTCATTCCAGAAATGGCAATACCGTAAGAAAGAAAGCAGATCAGTAGCCATTGAAGAGGCGGGATAAGGAGCATGGTCGACAACAAAGGGCTCAAGGGACTCGGGGAACTGTTGGAAAGCTCTGGTTAACTGCAGTCATGACCATACATCCTTATGAGAGAACACCATGGTCCATCCAACTGTGTCCTTTAAAAGGTGAATGAAGGGGCTGGAGAGATGACCTAGCGGTTAAGAGCACCGACCGCTCTTACAGAGGACCCAGGTTCTATCCCCAGCACTCACATGGCAGCCGAGAACTGTCTTTAACTCCAGTTCCAGGGGAATCCAACACCCTCTTCTGACCTCTGTGGCATTGTCATACACATAAAAATAAAAATTAAAAAAAAAAGGTGAATGAAGTCGCTGGGCGTGTAGGTGCACGCCTTTAGTCCTAGCACTTGGGAAGCAGAGGCAGGTGGATCTTTGTAAGTTCAAGGCCAGCCTGGTCTACAGAGTAAGTTCCAGGACAGTTGGGGCTACAGGGAGACCCTGTCTCGAAAAAAAAAAAAAAAAGGAGAATGAAATCAATAAACTAGACTTTGAAAAGATGACTTCCAGTTCATCTTCACCCAGTCCAAGCATCTAGCACAAGGTGGTTTCATGAAAAAGAGAAGAAAGCAAAGAGGGAAATAGATGCATAAGTAAGTGGGAGAGTTGGTAGGGGTGAAGTGACTGGCTGACCAGCTAGCTGGACAGACAGATGGACGTTCATTAAAGTAGAGGACAGCTGGACAGGAGAGGGCTGCCAAGAATGAGCAGGTGAAGCATCCTCGAGAGCACTCTCTGGACCCAGTAATGATGCTGGGCTTCCAACCCAGGAGGATGGGTGCCCGGGCAGCCCCCATGGCCGCTGGCACAAACATTGGTCACCCAGCCAATGTCACAAGCATTTGCTTCGCACCCAACTTGGTACCTTGGCATTTATTGTTTGGTCTTTTGAGACAGGGTCCCCCCTGTACCCCCAGCTCCCCCTGTACCCCCAGATATCCTGGAACTCACTATGTAGACCAAGCTGGCCTTAAACTCACAGAGACCCGCCTGCCTCTGCCTCCTGAGTGCTGGGATGAAAGGCATGCGCCACCACGCCTGGCATGCCTGGCATTTTTTAAAAATATCACCTGTTTTGGTTCATGTGGTCCACACCATACTTTCATAGGAAATGGATGTGTAGACAACTATCTCCCAAAGTCACTCAGAGAACAAACAATGGGAATATAGTTGGATCCAAACCACATGACTTCAGAACCTGACCTCTTACCTCCATACCACAGTTCCCCCCCCCACCCCAACCTCCAACCCAGCGATCTAGTGGATGTTAGGTTGAGCCAGAGGAAATGGCTGATACACGGCCATTTGTGACTTAGAAAATTCACATATTTTATTAAGCTCAACCTAATACCACTACCTTTCAGCACCCACTGTTTATTGCATGCTTCCTGAGAGTCAACACTGTCTAATTTCACATTCTTGAAAACCCTTTACAGACAGTGAAAGGACTCTGTGGGTAAAGGTGCTTCCTACAAGCTGACAACCTGAGTTTGATCCTGAGACCCATATGATTGAAGGAGAGAATCAAATCCTGCAAGTTGTCCTCTGATTTCCACACAGACATTGTGGCCTGTATGGGAACACACACACACACACACACACACACACACACACACACACGAAATAAATCTAAAACTATTTCTTTTTTTTTTCTAAAACTATTTCTAAAAGCTCTAGGCACCAGCCTTTCCACGTTGTAGATGAAAATGCTGCTGTATAGAAAGAATGCAGATGTGGGGTCCATGCAAGTATTGTTCACAGTGAGACTGAATCCACCTGTGAAATCAAGCGTAGGGCACCTCCGCTCCCCTCTGGGCAAGCCCACTGCTGAATCTTGCCAGCCCATCACCCCATTTCTGTTCCTGAATACTTTTGCTATTTCCCAGGGTCCAGCAGGTAAAGCCACTAATATCCTCTTGAGTTCAGGACTTTTCTAAATTCGTTGGCCTGATAGATCCTCCCTTCCCTCCTCCTCATCCTCTCACTTCCTCCAAAGCCCCTACAAGTCCAGACCCCCCACTCAGCCATCTTGATGAGAACGGTTTAAACATCTGGCAGCTGTATCAGCAGCTGGGTCCCCAAACCCTAGCCAGATCCCTAGTCCCTGGCTGGCCCATAGCTCATGACATAGAAAGGCAGCCCTGGTGACTGCCAGCATCTTGTTCCTCTTCTGGTGGACTGCTGGGGTCTCAGTGACTCAGACCCCCCCACATCTAAGGCTGACCTCTGCTGCCAACTTCTCAGGGCCTGAACCCAGACCCAGCTAAGCTACTGTCCAGGACTGAGTAGAGGAAATGGCTGTGGTTGCTATGGCAACGAAGCTTTGCACTGTCTGCCCAGAACAAAGAGGGCTTTCTTGTCCCTCTTTGGGTCCCAGGATGGGGCGGAGGGGGGCAGCTGCTGCAGGGTAGAGACTGGGAAGATGCTCCAGGGTACCTACCAAACCCTGTGGCCAGCAGGCCCTGAGCACCAGCAGCTAAGTAGAACTCACTCTGTCCCAGCAACCAGGGACAGTTATGAGATGGGAACGACACATACCTAGCCCCCTGCTGTCTCTTAGGACAGGCATCTAGGTATGATTTTCCATCTGGAGCCTGAGGGTGCCCCTAAAAAAATTAAAAAAAAAAAAAAAAAAAAAAAAAATAAAACAAAAAAAAAAAAAAAGAAAAAAAAACAAAAAAAAAAAAAATAAAAAAATTTAAAAAATAAATAAAAAAAAAAAACAAAAAAGAAAAAGGGCTCCATCCATGTCACCAGGAGCTTCCAGCACAGATGGTTACACGGTACTGACCATGAAGAACAGAGCTTAGGGTGGATCCAGCCTGGCTTATAACTCCATAGCCCTGCCCCCTCAGCAGCCCGATGTCTGCCAGTTAGTATTCAGGTCCAGAAGGTTCCACGACCTCCTCAAACAGTGACATCACCTAGAAGCCAAGAGTTGCAAACTCAAGTCTGTGGGGAAGCACTCTATACTCAAGTGTGACGGCACCCTGGCCCACTGCACTTGACACTCAGACAGTCCTGGAGGGCCAGGAGTTGTCTGCCCTTGGGGTGCAATTCTGGTGCAGCTCAGGTGGGAAGTGGCAACCTTTCTTCCATTCTCAGTTCCCCCTTCAGCCACACCTTTGTGCCAAACACTGACAGCTTTGTCTCAGTCTTTACACACCTTGACCAGCTGTGACAGCAACAAGGTGCCTTCTACAGGTGGCTTTCAGACACCCATCCTGTCACCAAGGGGCCCTGAGAGGCTCCCATTGCAGGCTGTATAGCCAGCAATGGCCTTCAACATCCAGCCTAGGCTAAGCTTGGAAATTCCTCAAGGCTCGGTAGATCCATCCCTACAGGATGGCCAAGAAGCTCTTGGGTACAAAAGGGTCACTGAGTCAGGAGGATCAAGGATACAGTTCAAAGTTAGAATGGAGTGTGGGAAAAGAGATGGCAGTCTTGGCAGAATTCAACAACAAGCTGAGGGCATCCTGAGTTTCAGGCCTTCCCTGGTCATAGCAGCCCACCCCCCTTCGGCCACTGATAGACACCACCGCTCTCCTGCTCCCCTTTGGCACCAATCAAGAGAGCTCTGCAGGGAGCCCCTGTAAGTCGAATTTAAAATGCACGGTCAGGAATTGATCCTCTTCTATGATGTTCCTCTGTTGTTTTTAAAGTGAACTGCACTGTGAGAACTTTCCCTGAGCTCTCATGAATATAGACCGCTGTGAACCAGGGGGATCGCTGTTCCTGCTGCATCTTGGGCTGCCCCAGCCCCTGGAGCACTTCCACTCACTTGCTCAGGGACTTGGCACAATTTTCTCCACCTTCTCCACATCTGTTAGGCACATGAGCTTAGCTTCCCCGTAATTCTGAGATTCTATGGGAAACAGAATTCCAACATTTACTATGCAATTACAGTTATTTGGGGGGGGGAGCGACTAGGGGAGATGGCTCTATCAGTGAAGTGCCTGCCGCACAGGCGTGAGGACCTGAATTCGGATCCCCAAAACCCCATGTAAAAGTTTATTACAGTGACGGGCACCTGTAATAACCACAGCACCGGGGGGCAAAGGACAAAGTCGGATGGATTTCTGGAGCCCCTTGGCCAGCCAGCCTCACCAAACTGAGGAGCTCCAGGTTCAATGGGAGACTCTGTGACCTGAATTCGGATCCCCAAAACCCCATGTAAAAGTTTATTACAGTGACGGGCACCTGTAATAACCACAGCACCGGGGGCAAAGGACAAAGTCGGATGGATTTCTGGAGCCCCTTGGCCAGCCAGCCTCACCAAACTGAGGAGCTCCAGGTTCAATGGGAGACTCTGTCTCAAAAATAAAAAAATAATAATAAGGTGGAAAGAGATCAAGAAAGATACCCAACATCAAACTCCAGCCCACACATCTACATGCACACATCCACAGCAACATGTACGTACACCACATACACATAAAGATTTGAGTTTGAGGACCAACCAGTATATTAGTATCAACTAGGCTTTGGAGGGGGAAATAGACACTTATACATATTTTTATCTCCATACTTTTCTCCTAAAAGTCAATGGCTCTGTGTCTTTGAAGTGTGGTCTCATAGCCTGACACTGTTTTCTAGTTGCATGACCTTGCACAGAGTACTTTCTGGACAACTCCATGTCTTGGTTTCTCCCCCTCATTAACAGTAGTGTCTATGTCGTTGTGGGGCTGTGCTTTCAATATAAAACATACACAAAATTCCCAGTCACTGCTCAGCAGATAGTAAATAGCAGAATGTGACAATTGACATGTGTTGAATACATTCATGGATAGATGGATGGATGGATGGGAAACTGTGGGAAAGAGAAAAAGGCACATATTTCATGTTTCTTTTCCCATGTGTAATCTAAATTCATCTGTGTGTGAATGTATATATGTATGTATGGCACGAAAGACAGGAGACTACTTGGGGGAGAGATGGAACCAGGGTGTGGGGGGATCAGAGGAAAGTAATGGGGGGCTTGAAAGGAGCAAAATACAATGATAAGCAGGTATGAAAATGTCATAATGAGCCGGGCGTGGTGGCGCGCGCCTTTAATCCTAGCACCTGGGAGGCAGAGGCAGGCGGATCTTTGTGAGTTCAAGGCCAGCCTGGTCTACAGAGCAAGTTCCAGGACAGCTGGGGCTACAAGGAGACCCTGTCTTGAAAAGACCAAAAAAAAAAAAAAAAGAAAAAGAAAAAGAAAAAAAGGAAATGTCATAATGAAAGCCATTATTCTGTATGTTAACTTTAAACTTAATTAAAATATCATAAGAAAAAAAAAGAGAGAGAGAGAAATCAGGCATGGTGGCATAGACGTGTAAGCCAGGACTCAGGGGGCTGAGGCAGGAAGGTTGCTGCAAGTCCTAGACCAGCCTGAACTATATAGTGAGTCCAAGTTACTTAATGAAATCCTGTCTCAACATAAACAACTAAAACACTGTTGCTTTTTGTTTCTTGTTTCTGACAAAAGAGGATCACAGGCCGGAAGTGCTCTCTCACCCCAGGGTACTCCAAGACTCTGGGTCTCAAAGAGCACAATTGGAGGGGCACAGCTACCCCACAGTCCCCAGCAGTATGGAGAAAGAGCTACTCTCAAACAAAAGCAGACCAGGATTAGGGCAAGGAGAAGGCATCCTCGGGGTAGACGACAGACATTACAGCAGCCCAAGTAGGGACCCACGACGGTCAATCATATTCTCCATTGAGAATTGAGGTTTGGAGTTAGAAGGGTGGTAGTAGTCTCTACCTGTGCTTAGAACCACAGCTTAGATAAATAAACATCAGTCTAGACCCAGCAGGGTGGTTAGCCTGAGCCAAGAGGAGGAATGGGCAGTCAAAGAGGACACAGGAACAGGGCAGCACCCGACAGACCTGGGAAGAAATGCCTGGCTCCTGTAGGAGCCCACAAGTCAGAGCTGGACCTAGCGGGAGCTCAGAAGGTCCCATGGCCATGGGGTAGTGCATGGCCTGCTGCTGCCGACTTTGTCCTTACAGACCCCATCCCTGGCAGAGCCACAAGCAGAGTTGTGCCTGTGTTTGTAGGCAGAACAACCACAGGGGTGAAGAGGGGATTCTAGAGCCAGGATGCCAGGGTGGGGTGGGGACCCAGGACCACCCTGTCCAGCCCAGACAGCCTGGCCTGGCAGCCTGGCTGCAGCTGTCTTCCCAGACCTCCAGGGTCCTCAGCCCAACAGCCTCGAATTATCCTGCCATTAGTGGTGATCCATCCCTTCTGAGCACCGTGCCATTTCATCACACCGTCTCAGCATCCAACATTAGGAGATAACTGCGCTCACAACATATGTCATTACTCATTAAGGGACTTTTTCTGGATTATGGCTGGGGCTTAATGACTTGTTAAAGATGTTTAACACTTACAATTTTGTTTTTAATTTAGGAAGCAGCATGATCAAACTGCGCCCTGAGACTCTCTCCTCGATTTGGTGAAATCTGGAGATGGGCCGGCTCTGCGGCTGTCTGTGCAGGGGAGGTGATCCTTAAATTGAATTGCAGCCCTCGGAGGGGTGTTTGCCCCGTCAGCTGCTGCCAGAATCTGACATGTTAATGGGGCTGCGGAAACAATGGGTTTCAGAGGTAATTGCTGAAGCAACGACTTCCAGGCAACATTTGACTTAAAAGAAGAGTTGCTGGTGCTGCTGGGAGGGGCTGGCTCTGTTCCACGCCTGTCTCCAGAACGCCAGCCACAGCTTACCCACACACTACCGTGGGCCTGCTCCATCCATACAGCCCCAGATGCTGACAGGTGGCTTCCTGGCCAGTAGCCTTCCCTGTGCCCATTTCTACACTGGAACTTGTTTGCAGGGAAGAGAGGAGCTACCAGATAGATGGGTTGAAACATGAAGTTCCTGACTAAGCACTTCGTAGGAAGCTAGACTCCAGGGACAGAAGGAACCATCACCTCCCAGCCTTCTGTGCATGGGGGTGACTCTGGGTCAAAGTGTGTTGCCCCATCTCTTGAGGGCTTTTTGGTCTCACCCATAGGATGCCTTGGGTTCAGCGTGAGGATTCCATGAGATACTGGACTGAAATGCTTAGCCTTTGTGGGGGTTTGAATGACAAGTGTCCCTCATAGGCTCAAGTATTTGAACACTTGGTCACTTGCCGGAGCTGCATGGGGTGTGGCCTGGCTGCAGGAAGCATGTCGCTGGGGGCAGGCTTTGAGAGTTCATAGCCCTGTCCTCTGTGATTCCTGTGCCTGCTTGAAGATGTGAGCACTCAGTTTCCTTCTCCAGCCCCCTCTGCCGCCATACCTCCCCACCGTGATAGACTCTTAACCTCTCTAGTAAACTCTTCCTTCTATAAGTTGCCTTGGTAGTGGTGTTTTATCGCAGCAACAGAAAGGTAACTAATACTGCCTTAGCTCTGGACCACAGATGATGCATAATCACCAGCTCCCCAAGTCCCTTCTAAGTACCAGACACATTGACTCATTGAATCTACCAGATAACTCTCTGAAGTAGCAAACATGTCCATTTTATAGATGAGGAAACTCAGACCCCAGGAGCTAAAGGGCTAGAGTCAGATTCCAAACTCTGGTAATTGACTCGACATTAGCCCCACGCTGGAGCTATGATGTGCCAGCCACTGTTTACTGTGGCTCAGGGCACGACACTCTCCACCCACTTGACACTTGTTACATACAACTGGTCCTTACATCTATCAGGCCACACTTGGATGTCTTGCAGAGAACCCAGCCTGCTAGAGAGAGTGGGCCTTCCACCATGGAAGGACCTTCTTATAATAAGCCTCTTTGCCCACAAAGGAAAAATCTGGGGAATCACATAAGAAAAAAGTGTAGTTCTTTGCAACAGGAAACAGGTCTAAGGCACACCATGGGCATGAGTGAGTCTGACATCAGCCTTGGATGGAAAGATGGGAGAGAAGACAGATAGCAAGCCTGACTCACTAGGAGGACATGCTAGACTTGCTAGAAGCAGGCTAGGTTAGGGTTGAGACTCTGAATCATAGTGGAGGCTCCTTGGAGGAGCTGGAATAAAGATCATTAAGCCACTCACTCATCTGTCCATTCAATAATTGAACAAACTAACCATATGTGTGACCCTATTGGGCAACTATAGAAAGATAGAGGCAACACAAGCTCACTGTCACCATCCACCACAGCTCATTAAGTGCCTGACTCTACCTTGACATTCTTCCAGCCTGAAAGGGTCACCAGCTCTTGTCAGAATGGCCATAGATTGTGCAGGTCACAGGTACCCTTGATGCCACCTCCCTCTCCTTCTCCATACCACCTCGGCCTCCAGAGCACTGGGACTATAGGTGTGCAGCACCATGCCTACCTCAGGAAGACACCTCTCTATCAGTGGCTCTAATGCTCAGCAGCAGGCAGCTGCTTAGGCCACAGAGCCAGACCTATAGAGGGAAACTGGCCACCCAGCCATCCATCACACAGAGTATACCAGATTCTGTCTAAGCCTTCCTGGGGCTTGAGCTTGGGCGAAGCAAGCTCTCACCCACCGAGGATCAAGGTCTACCAAGCTGTCCCAGCTCCTTTACTGTGGAAGCCACCAGCCCAGCTTAGGTCTTAACCTGCACTTGATGAATCTCATGAAACCTCCCAGGGCTCAGGAAACCAGCCTTAATGAATGACAAGACATATGGGTGTGTCTCACACAGCCTGAGAGAGTTGAGCACCCAGCATGTGTATGCAGCAGTGAAGGGAAGGAGACTCCATCTAATTAGAGACAGAGTCATGTCCAAGAATCATGGCCAGCACACTTTCCTTTACACCAAGGCCTCCAAAGAGGAATGTCCCTCCACACCAAGGCCTCATTTCCCTACAGGAGATCCAGAGAATCTGCAAGTCAGGCAAGGACCTGGGCCCCTCATACCTCTCAGTCTATGCTATGTTAGTACCCCAAGGAATCAAGCAAGCAAGTATCCCTGGGAAACTTCCCACAGGACTGTGATGGACAAAGGGGGAGACTCCAGAGACTAAAGGCCTCACACTCTGTCTTCTGGGGAACCAAGGGGGCCCAAAGAGCAGCAGTGTTTAAAATGAGGTTCCATTATCCAAGTACTCCTGAAGGTGCTGACATAGCTGTGGACCGTTTGGATATATGACTAAAGCCTGAAATTAACCCAGTTATAGATGAACAAACCAAGGCCATAGAAGTTAAGAAACCCTAGTCGGGGCTGGTGAGATGGCTCAGCAGTTAAGAGTGCCGACTGCTCTTGCAGAGGACCTGGGTTCAATTTCCAGCACCCGCATGGACATGGCAGCTAAGAACCATCTTTAAGCCAGGTGTGGTGGTGCACGACTTTAATCTTAACACTTGGGAGGCAGAGGCAGGTGGATCTCTGTGAGTTCAAGGCCAGCCTGGTCTACAGAGTGAGTTCTAGGCCAGCTGGGGCTATAGGAAGACCCTGTCAAAAAAAGAAAAACATAGTCACTGAACAAATGTAAAGTTTTTTATCTTTAATTACATTTATTTATTAAACATAGGCTGTGTGTCTGTATCTGTGTCTGTGCACATGCACAGTGTATGTGTGGAGGTCCAAGCACAACCTGTGGGAGTTGGGTTCTCTTTCACCATGTGGATGGACCATGGTGATGGAACTCAGGCCCTCAGCCTCAGTGGCAAGTACCCTTACCTGCTGAGCCATCGCTCAGGCCCACAATATGTTTTGATGTCCACTGTGGACAACACTGTAAAAGTCATTAGGGATATTTAGGGGACAAAAAAGACAGGCCCCTGTTCCTCTGCACCTCTCTCCTCCCTAGAGGAAGGAACAACACAATTGTGTCATTAGAACATAAGACAAAGAGCGAGTCAGAAGGCGATCCCTGCTAAGCACGTGCAGCCTTAAGATAGGTCAGGGTGGACCTTACCAGAAAAGTGGTGTGATGGAGGGAGTGTGAAGCCCAGGGACCACTCAGGCAGAGTGCTCTGGGCCATGGGGCATGAAGTACAAAGGTTCTGGAGCTGGAGTTGTGAGGAGGGATCTCTAAAGATGATGGTCAAAGGGCATCTGATCACGGGGCAGGGTAGAGACCAACATCGTGGGGCCCCTCTGGATCCGTGCAGATGGGTTTACTCTAAATAAACAGTGGAGTCATTGAAAGGGTTTAAACACAGGAAATAGTCATATTTTAAAGGCTCTGGCTGTTGGGGTAAAATCACTATAGGTCACAAGAACAAGCAAGATCAGCTGAGTGCTCTTGCTATAGCCGGGTGAGAGATGCCCGTGGCTCGGACCCACCCACACGATCCCCTTAGATGTCTGGGAGAAGCAAGTTCTAGGCAGTGAGCAGCCCAGAATGATGGGAAGTGGTCAGATCTGGACACATTCAGAAAGAGGATCCAGCCATGCTTCCTGATTGGCCAGATGCAGTGGATAAGAGGAAGAAAAGGGTCCAGCAGGTCTCTGAGTCCTTTGGCCAGAGCAACTGGCAGGCTATGCTCACTCGAGATGGCTGTGGACCTTCTAGGTGGGGGAGCCATGAGTCTGGGGCTCGCAAGAGTGCCAGGATGGAGGTCCATGGGGAGGGGAAGTGGGGAGCTCAAGGTGGCCCTGAAGCTGTGAGACTGGACACTTGAAGGACTAGGCACAGAGGAAACTGGCCCAGGCCACTCTGGTAAGGGGCTGTGGAGAGAATGACCCAGTAAGCAAGAGATAGAAAACTGGCATCCCAAGAACAAAGGAGACAAAGATAGTCAACTTCACACAGAGCTGTGAGATCTACTAAGAGGTCTGGAATTAGCTGCATATTCAAGGTGACCCAGAGCTGGAATACACACACTGGAATACACACACACACACACACACACACACACACACACACACACACAATCAGGTACATGGTAAGCCTCTTTCATCCTCAGAGCCTCTACCCCTTTCCCTTACTGGATCTTCTCACTCCTGCCTAGTTTGAGTCACTAACATTTTAGCTGGACACCCAGGAGATGGATTACTGTACAGAACAGCAATCAGATGTTAGATTCATTCATTTTTCTCCTTGCTATAACCAAATACCTGACCAGAGGCAACCTAAGAGGGGTTTACAGCTCAGGAGAATCCAGGTCATCCTATAGGTAAGACATGGTGACCGGAGCATGGGTGGGGGGGGCTGATCGCACTGCATCTACAATCAGGAAGCAGAAAGAGGATGGGAAGTGGGGTCAAGTGGAAAAACTTCAAGGCTCATCCCTGGTGACCTGCTTCGTCAAGTAGACCCCAAGCCCTGCCCCCAGTGAGCCACTTCCTCTGGGGAAGAGTACATGCTACATGTGAACAGTCATACATGTGTGTAGCCACTCCCAGCTGGGGACCATGAGCTTGTGGACAGTTCATATTCCAATCACTACAAATGTGCTCCACTCATGTCCTCACTCTGCTAGTTCCCAGGATGGATCTTCTTGGGCCTGTAGCTTCAGCTGTCCGGGTGCTCTTGACAGTTCTGGGCTCAAGGTAAACTCTGAAAGCCCAAAGAGCCATCACAGCAGAGACAGCCACAGTGAAAGAATGGCATCCCACACCATGGGCCTCCCCCACTGTGGACAGGCCTGACGTTTCCCTACCTCCCTCCCTCTCACCTCCTTACTCCCTCTGGAAGAGCACCTCCACAGGAGATGTTTCCTGTTCTAAGAAAGGCTAAGGATGCTGGCCTGTGACAGGGAGACCCGGGGGAGAATGGGGCCCATGGAGAGCTCATTGCTCCAGGAACAGAAGCAATGAATGGCTCTCTTGTACATCTTCTAGAGGGTACAGAGGTAGAAGGGTCTTAGATTCTGGTCCCCAAAGGTGTAGCACACTGAGGAGTTTTATGGGATTAGAGATGTGGGAATGAAACTTTGTGTGTGGCTTGAAGCAAGAACTTGTAAGACCTGTCCTGAAAGATCTCCAGTTATCTGATATCTCTGTGGGCATTCAGTTGCCTCTGTGAGTTATCTGTAGCAGGAAGGCTGGGGATATTACAATGATTCTTGCTTCGCCCTGTCTCTGCAAAGTTCCAGAGCCAGATGGCCCCTTCCCTTGAGGCATTGAGCAAAATGTTGCACCTCTAGTTACCTGTTGCACAAACAGGAGCTCTGCAGCACCCCCATTAGAGCCAAGGTGGCTCACCCCCCCTTCCACCTGCCCCCCACTTCTTTGCCCAGGGCACAGTAGCCTTCAATATATAGACCTCACTGACAGAAAATAAACAGAGTTACTATCTTCCCAGCTCTGTGTGTGTGTGAGTCCATTCATTTCCACGGGTGATCTCCTGTGGTTTTCCTTCCCCCCTTCCTGTAAGAGCGAAGTCTAGAGACTGTCAGCGGCCTGCAGGCAGGAGACAAATCCTGGAGCTGAGTCAAGAAGGGAAGAACAGTGTGTGGAATGCAATCACACGTGACTCAAAGACACTGAACAACAACAATAGTGACCGCAAGCTATGTGTTGGTGGTCATGGTTCTAGGAAATAGCAACATGTAATATTCCCAGCGTCAGTGTGGAGGGTGGGGCTGAATTGAGGTATGTGTGCTTGTGCATGTTATGTGTCTACATATGTACATCTCTGTATGTATCCATGTGCTAAGGTGTCCCACTGAGTGGCTACACACATGTCTGACTGATCACATGTGCCATGTGCTCTACCAAACTATTCCTTACATGGGCTGCCTTTTCCACCAAAACATGATATAGAAAGTCCAGGATCTGAAGGCATTACCCCAGCAGACGCAGCCTGGATGTGGAGGGTGATGTGGACTTGGGCCCCAGAGGCTCCATCAGCTGGACAAGCTCCCCACATCACACACACAGGAGTGTACTGAGCAGCACTGCCCCAGTTCAGAGCCCCTTTCTACTTCAGACCTGGCAGTGCCTCCCAGACTTCCCAGAGGACTCCAGGCTGGGCAAGTGGACATCCTAGTTTGGGCCAGCTTACAGCCAAGTCTGGTAAGACAGGCATGCCATTCATCCTCACAAGACTGGAGCTCGCTTTGCCTCCCCCTGCACCAAATGAAAGTCATAGCTCCCACATTTTGCCCTTGGAAATGAGTCATTTAAGATTCCCCCCCTTCATCCCAGAACCCAGGAGTAGCCCCACGTGTCATGGGCATGTCTCCCTAGGTAGAATTTAAGGCAGCTGCAAAATGCCTCGATATTTTCAGAGGCCTTATTGTGCTTAAACTCGTTAGAGAGGCCACGGAGTTAATTAGTATATAGATTTTCCCATAGAAAGCTAATTTTCAGAATGATTTGCAGTCACTGGGTCTGTAACAGACTGCAATCTATTTTCTTCTCAATTTTTTTTTCCAAAAGAAAAGTCCAAATTGCAATGGCCAGATGACTTCCAAACACGGGTTCCAGTCCAGCCAACTCTGCTGGGTCCTGAGCCCCTGAGGCCTGGCTGCTACTTCCCAATAATCTTTCCCAATGCACTGCTATTCTCTACCTCTCATCTCAGGGCCAGCTGGCTCAGGCCAGCTTTGAGAAAAGCAGGCAGCCTAGGAACTGAGGTGGCTGCTTCTCAGGGTGTAGTACAGAAGCTGGGGACAGGTAGGCCTGTGAGCAACTTGCCCCGACCTGGCATGTTGTCGAAGCTCTCTGCTTCACTCCCTTCATCAGGATGGCTGTCACTGCCTCATAAGGAATAGCTGAGGCTAGCCTCAAATTCCCTATGTATCCAATAATCACCTTGATGGTGTTGTTTTATTTCTGTGTGTGTATGCGTGAGTGTGACACAGTGCACTCATGTGGAGGACACAGGACAACCTCAAGTCTCCATTTCCAAGGTTTCTCCTGCCACAGCTGTCCACTTCCCTATAGGAATGCTGGGATTACCGATGTGAGTGAGTGCGTGTGTGTGTGTGTGTGTGTGTGTGTGTGTGTGTGTGTATCTTTTTTTTTTCCACATGGGTTCTGGGAATCTGAGCTCACATCTTCACACAGCCACTGAGCCATCTCCCCACCCCCGACTTTGAATTTCTGATCCTATTGCCTCATTTCTCTGGGATTACAGGCATGGACCACCACTCCTGATTTATGTGGTGCTGGGGATTGAACCCAGGCCCTCATGCATGCCAGGCAAGTACCATACCAGCTGAGCTACATCCCCAGCCTAGGAAGATCATAACCAACACTGATTTTTTTTTATTTTTTTTTTTTTATGTGTATGAACGTACTGTCTGCATGTAGGTCTGTGCACCCGTGCCGTGCAATGGTGCGGAGGTCAGAAGAGGGTGTCAGATTCTCCTGGAACTGGAGTTTCAGACAGTTCTCGGCCGCCATGTGGGTGCTGGGGATCGAACCTGGGTCCTCTGCAAGAGCAGTCAGTGCTCTTTACCACTAGGCCATCTCTCCAGCCTCACCAACACTGATTTTTAAGGCAGCATTTATTGGCACATCCAGGGTTCTAAGCTCTGTACCGGGAGGATTTGACCTTATTCAGTCTTTCTTACCATCCATTTCATGGAAGGAAAGTGAAGCCAGTCCAGAGAGCTAAAATAATTTGCCCAAAGTGACGCCACTAGTGGGTGAGAAAACAGGATTTTTAATCCAGTTCTGCCTTTAATCCCAAAACTCAGGAGGCAGAGGCAGGCAGATCTCTGTGAGTTCAAGGCCAGCCTGGTCTACATAAGTGTGTTCCAGGACAGCTGGGACTAAAGGGAGACCCTGCCTCAAAAAGACCAAAAAATAAAATTACTATCAATCAAGAAGGCAACACTGTTAAGACACCACATCTATGAACACAGGCTGGTCGTGTTTCTCCTGGAGGGCTGAGGATGTAGCTCGGTTGATACATTTCTTGTCTCACATGTGCAAAAACCTGGGTTTCTTCCATAGCACCCCATAAAGCCAGGGCTGGTGGGGGATGCCTAGAGTCACAGCACTTGAGAGGCAGAAGCAGGAGAATCTGAATTTTAAGGTCATCCTCAGCTAAACGGTGAATTTGAGGCCAGCTTGGGTGATGTGAGACCTTGTCTCAAACAAAAAGAATTCATGGCGGGTGTGTTGGTGCGTGGCTTTAATCACAACACTAGAGAGACAGAGGCAGGTGTATATCTGTGAGATTGAGGCCAGCCTGGTCTACATGGAGAGTTCCAGGCTAGCTGGGGCTACATGGAGACCCTGAGAAGTCACTTATAGTACATCGCTCTGGGATCCTGCTGTACTCTTGTTCTCCTAACAATAAAAAAATGGGTCTCCAAGTCCTGAAATCCACTCCTCCACCACAGGATAAGTGAGGAAGCTGAGGCCCACTGACCCGCTCTAAGCATCCAGACAGAGCAGCAGGGCTTCCCCTCTACCATTCAATATTTGTGCTCCTCAGTGTGAGGTCAGCAGGGAACTGGTACCAACGACCCGGCAATGGTGTGGATGGCTCCCAAAGCTCTCTGTGAGGGAAGCTAATGCCAGTCAAAGGAGACCTGCCTGCCCCTGAGAATCCTTGTCAGAAACAGGGATGACTGAGTGGACTGGAAGTATATTTCCCCCCGCCTTATCTTTCACATATGTGGTGGAGTTCCACACAGTGGCTCCCGGGCTGGGGAGGCAGTCAGCCTTGGGAATTTGCACAGATAGCTGTGTTTATCAGAAAAAGTCCAAATGCGGGCTGAGCCAGGAGGGTGACCGGGTAATAGCTTGAGAACACGCAATGCTGATAAGAAGGCGTCTGCACCTGATCCAGAGGTATCGCCCACCCTGACCCCCAGTCCACGTGCCCCTTTTGCATGTCCTTTTTTCCACTGCTAAAGAGGGGGAAGAAGGCTGGCTGGGGAGGCGCAGTCCTGCTCATATACAGGGACCTGTGGTAGTAGAGGCGCAGTCCTGCTCATATACAGGGACCTGTGGTAGTAGAGGCGCAGTCCCGCTCATATACAAGGACCTGTGGTAGTAGACACCTGTGACGTATCAGACCCCAGGAGAGCCAGGACCCACACTGCACCAGGTCCTCCATGGAGGACCACCTCCCAGCATGTGCTGCTGGTACCATAATGCTCAGCCCACTCCCTACAGGTATTTACAGTGCGTCCAGGACAGAAGACACATCCCTGTTCACTACAATGCCCTTGAGCCACTTGTCTTCAGCTGTGGAGCTTCACTTGGTGGCACGTACCTATAATCCACGCAGTCCAGAGGCAGGGAGATCACAAGTTGGAGACCAGCCTGGCGGCACCAAGGAACACTGGCTGCTCTTACAGAGGACCTGGGTCCAGTTCCCAGCACAGACATAGTGGCTAATAACCCCTTGTAACTCCAGTTCCAGGGGATCTAACACCCTCTTTTCATCTCCTTGGGTACATACATATATGTACTCATACACATAAAATAAAATTTTTTAAAATGAACAAATAGGGCTGGAGAGATGGCCCCACAGTTAAGAGCACCGACTGCTCTTGCAGAGGACCCAGGTTCGATTCCCAGCACCCATATGGTGGCTAAGAACCATCTTTAACTCTAGTTCCAGGGGAATCCGACACCCTCTTCTGACCTCTGTGGCATTGCACAACACAGGTCCACCAACCTACATGCAGACAGTACATTCATACACATAAAAAATAATAAACAAATTTTTTAAAATGAATAAATCGGTTTTGAGTAAAGACCTGTGGGGATGAAGATGCACAAGGAACTGCTCTATGGGACTTGGTGAGGCTTCCTGGGGGTGGGGAGGGTGGCCTCTGAGTCAGCTTTGAAGGAACAGTCAGATTCTTTTTCTTTTTTTTTTGGGGGGGGGGTCTTTTGAGACAGGATCTCCCCTGCACCCCAGCTGTCCTGGAACTGCACTTTGTAGACCAAGGCTGGCCTGAACTCACAGAGATCCTCTGCCTCTGTGCCTCTGCCTCTTGCCTTCCTGC